>WNWU01000056.1:655353-694761 GCA_012654045.1 Ptyas mucosa | reverse complement strand
TATTATTATTATTATTATTATTATTATTATTATTATTATTATTATTATTATATATTACATACAGAAAGGCAAATTCCGTCTCTGTCTTTCTATATATATGAAAAAAAAAATGAAGAAGACATGTTCTGGAACATGTCTTTGACTCATACTGAATTTATTCCATACTCAAGATTGCACAAGATCAGTATCTCAGCTTCTGAGTCAGAATCTGCCTTTCTCAGAGTCCATCAGAATGCATATACTGCATGTGTGAACATGAACAAATGCAGATTTGATGACCTTTCTAACTCTTTAAAAGATTGTCTTAAAAGTTGCCATTTCCATATTCTTCTCTAGTCAGTCAAGCATGAATACAGCTAAGGAAGTCTCTGACCGTGTAAAACATAGTCCTTTTGTAAGGCACAACAGCTATCTAATGGAAGCACCTGCCTCCTTGCTATCAGTTTAAATGGAAAAGCCCTGGATGTGATCAGAATTACAGCAGTTGTATACATTTAACAGTTTTAAAGCTTTGCCTTGCAAATATATATGAATGATGCTTACCTAACACAGGTTCATTACAGGATACAAAACTCTGTTTAATTCCAGATTATTTTATTGAACCATTTAATGTAACCTTGAAATTGTGTAAGTTGATCTACTATTTGGACACTGGCTTAAGCAATATTTTCAGTTCTTGTTTTACAATCACTTTGGATGAGAGGGACAGACATATGAAGTTGACAAATAAATAAAATTTTAACCAAAGACAAAAAACTAAATGTACCGCAATTAAAATTACTTTCCAGATTAACAACCACTGTTAAAAACAAAACAATATGAAGTACTAAGGAAATTATGAATTCAAGCAATTCTGAACCCTTTCAGACTTGAGGTTGTAACAGATAAATTCTGAGGATACAAAAGCCAAAAGACCATCTCTGTTTTTAAAGGTAAAAAACTTAGTAAAAAATATTTAACGTAATCAGCCTAGTCAAAGTAAGATACCTTACTGTGGAGTGATAACAAACAGAATATTTTTCCAAAAATGTACTATGCAGATTAGAATATGGAAAAGCCTGAGTTTCACAGTTTGTATATTTTTATGAATATATAAAAAGTAACAAATAAAGTGTATTTTAGTATGTGCTGCTCGTGGAGCACCCTCTGGTGGCCAAATTTAGGTGCCAAACTAAGTTACACAACTCTCTTCCTGCAGTTGACTACCTCTGTGTTTATATCTTTTAAACTCTTACGTGTTGTTTTGACTGGGAGATGCATACAGTTTGAATTGCAATCCATTTTTGCCATCAGATACAAGTTAATGCTTTCAATAAGAACTATGTGTAAATGGTGGCTTACAATATTTTACGACACTGTTCATGATTAAATCTAAAAGCAGCTGCAAAGAGAAGGATAGACTCACTTCTTCCTTTGTAGAATAACCAGTGACATCACTTGGAGATAACATCTCTCTTTTCCATGAGACAACCTGATTCAATCACCTAAATACAACTGCCCAAGGATGCATTAGCTCATTACTTTAAAAAGAAAAAAAAAAGAGGAGCAATTCTTATAAAACTTTCCTGTTAAACTTTTGGAAACTATTCTTATTAGTCATAGACAGTGAACAGAGGCAATTAAAAAGTTACACAAATGTGTGGTCAATTTTTCTCATTTAAAAAACAACAATATCAAAATTGTCATGTTATTTATATAAAGGTAAGATATAAATACTGGAAATTAGAGATTGGATCCAGATTAGTTATGTTTAAAGCAAAAGAACTGAAATCAAGAGAGCCTACGTTAATCCTAGTGAGTTCAGTATGTCTATTCTAAAAATTATCTAACACTGTATTATTTATGAATTTTATTGAAAACAACATCTAACCCAAGTTATATTTGTTTTCTAAACAGAGGACAAGAGAATGTATTTATTTCTTTATTTACAAATGCAGTATTCATACAAGACGGTAGACATGGCCATATACCAAATGATATATCTTCAACAATCAACATCAATACCATTCTTGAATTTACTCAGTTATTACAGAAAACAAGAAAGCATTTGTAAATGATATTTTATGAAGAAAAAAAGGTGCCTTCTTGTTCTGTTGTTAGATAATCCAGTAAGCATAAAAGTTCACTTTTCTACTTTCACAGCCCTTCATATAAGAAACAAAGTATGGCCTCAGTACCATACAGATAATCCTCGACCTATGACCATAATTGAGCCCAGAATTACAGTTGTAAATCATGCTGGTCCTTAAGTGGGTCACAATGTGATCCCACCTGATTTTAGAGTCATTTTTGTGGCAGTTGTTAAGTGAATGGCACAGACATTAAGTGAATATTATGGTTGTTAAACAAATACATTGTCTGCAATGAATATTTTTTTGCTGGAAACTAAGTAAACACTGGTTTCCAATAAAACGTATTGCAAATTATGGTCACATGACTATGCAATAGTGCAAATGACCATAAATGTAGGACAGTTGCTGAGCACCTGAAATTCAATCATGGGACCACATGGGGGGGGGCAGATATCACAATTAGCCCTGGGGAGGTCCATCATAATTTCAAATGGTTGCTAAATGATTGGTCATAAATTGAGGACTACCTGTACGCAATTCTTACACATATGAAAGCATATATGATCACAACAGCAGGATATATTGTAGAAAGTGGAAGAGAGAAAATATGTCTTTTGTGTTGGTGCCTCTCTTATGTTACCTGAACAACTTATACAAACTCCTGATACTTGGTTTACTTTCTTCTATCATAACGGGAAATGATAAAAACTATCACCACTGTTAATGATTACATTTAGTCTTGTTATTTTTGGGATGTTAATAGCATGATTTGCTAAGAATTTATAGCATTTCCAGAACACTCAGAACACTGCCACAATCATTGGTCTTCAGAATTCTAAGGTATTGGTAGGCACCTGCCATAGACACATCATCCATAAGTGGATCCTTTCTTCTTAAAAAATAAAGTATTTATTGGCAAATGTGGAGGGCAATTAATGCTCAACTCTATTTGTAGCTTCATTTCTCAGTGGGTCAACTGACATGAAAGGTGAGGAAACCATTCTTCCAAGATCATACTTGGAACTCTTTGAAACAAATCAACACATGGAGCTTCTGAAGACATTCAGGAACGTCAGATTCTATTAAGAATGTCTTCCTCCTTTTTGTATTTTTCCCACTCTCAAAGGAGACATCATACAGTATATACAGCATATCCTAGGATCGTGATGGCGAACCTATGGCACACGTGCCACAGGTGATATGTGGAACTATGTCACCTGGCACACCGGCTCAGCTCTCAACTTCTCTAGGGGACTCTGGAGGCTGGGGACAGCAAAAAAGTCACTCCCTGTCTAACCAAAAGTTGGAAAATGGGCCCTTTCAGGCCTCCGGAGGACCTCCGAGGGGGTGGGGAAGGCTGTTTTCGCCCTCCCCAGATGCATAGAGAGGATCTGGAGCCAGGTGAGAAAGAAAAATGGGCCTACTGGGCCATCACATGTCAGGAGCAGGGGTTGTGTGCACAGGTGCAGGGTGGGGCACATAGAATTATGGGTGTGGGCACACACGCACGCGAACCTCCCCTGCCCCCCCTTCCTGGCATGCGATGGCAAAAAGGTTAGCCATCACTGTCCTAGGAGCTCTGATAAGCTCTTCAAAACCTTTGCATAGCTTAACACATTTCCACTTTTAAAATCAAGCACAAAATATGTTCTCCTTTTCTCTCCCATCAATATTTGCTCAATGTCTAGAAGAGTTTCTGTGCCTATTATACAGGAACTATCTTTCCGTACGTAGATATTATTAACCGTAAACTGAGCTAAAGCAGTACCGGTATGTCCTTACTGTTTTATTTACATTCCACTAACTATTCTAGAGTAGCTCTTGTTATTTCCAGGCCAAAGCTGATTGCCTAGTAACTGAAGTTAATTGACATGCTGCTAAGAGGGCTTGCATTCATTTTATGAAGATTAATCATCAAATTATTTTTAAATATTTTCTGATATATCTGAAGACATTCATGAGGTTAAAGTGTTTTCTTTTCCAGTACTGCCCTGACGGAAGTGCATAAATATTTTTACATGGAATAAAACCCCCAGGAGATTGATTTGTTATTCATTTCAAAAGATTACTTTGCCCAAAGAATTAGCCTATCTTATTTGAAAATACGGTTACTCTTATCTGTGATAATTCACAACTCTTCCTCTCTATGCTTAGACCACTTTTTCTCTAACTGAAATGGAATCTTGATTTGTTTAGTTTTAGTTACAAATGCTAATTCATTAGTCACAAAAGTAAAAAAGAAGGAAAAACAAGTTTCTAATCTTCTTCTTGCAAACCCTTTTCCTCCTATCTTTAACACAATCCAGGGTACAAATAATGCAGCCAGATTAAGGTCAAAAGGACAAACAATTGTCCTGTATCTCTACCTTAAATAATGTATGAGTTGCAAGGCACAAGATACTGTTTCCCTTCTGCAGAATTTTATCTGTCAGGACAATTTGTTCAACAAAGCAATAGCAAGAAAATTGTCACAGTTGCATGGATTAGACACAACTCCTGTAACATGTATTTAAATTACGAAAGATATAGTAAATTAACCTTACTTAATTGTAAGATCATAATTAAGTAGGAAAGGTAACATTGAAAAGAAAATTTGTTTTCTGGAGTTTCAGCAAGAACCAATTACGGATACTCAGTTCACAAGACTAGATTATTATTCATCACACATTATTGATGGCAGGCTACAATTTATTTATATTTTATACATTTTTAAATTTACATTTATATATATTGGGTCTCTTTTATAAATTATAATTGTTAAGGATGTTTCCAGTCAAATCCTTACATATAAATATGTAAAAATATTTTACGTATTACAGAAGACCTGAAGGTAGAGGCAATAGGAACATTTAAGAAAAAAACATTGTCACAAAATCAAAAGAATTGTTATTAGCAATAAATTAAGATAGTTACAAGTAGTCCTCAACTTATAACCAATCATTTAGTAACAACCAAAGTTATAATAGACCCCCCCAAAAAGGTATTTTACAACCCAATTTCAAAGTCATGACAGCTGCATATTCTTCCTCCACGCAATCATATGATTGCATTTTGGGTGCTTGGCAACCAGATCACCTTTATGACTATAATTCTGGGCTCAATTATAGTTGTAAATTGAGGACTGCTGTATCTATAATACATTTTTCTACCCTGCATATTCCTAGAGTTCTTTAAATAGTCTTGACTTTTCACCTTGACTCCATTGTATCTCAACAAGGGAACTAAAGTGAATAAATAAATAAATCACTTCAACTCTATAGCAAGGATTATGGCTACAATATTTTTTTATTTAATTTATATTTATGTATTTGCATAACAGATTGCCACTTGGCTCATTTCCAAAGTCAGCTTATCAAAAGTGAGTTTATCACTAATTGTTTCAATATACAGACTGGAAAAACAAAAGTAGTGAAGTGGGTTACTCAAGTCCCCTTGAATTAAGTAGAATAAAATAACGTTTTATTAATATAATATTAAGTCACTATAAGTTAAATTTACAAAACAGAAATGTTAGTTCTTGCTAGAGGTAGTTTCAAGCCTATTTTTCTTTCTTAACTTCAGTTTTGCATTATGCACCTTTTTTTCCCCACTAAGAAAACATTTGCATGAAAACTGACATACAATTTTGAATCCAGTTCTTGCTGTATATGCATTTTTATGACCGTTCAGCAGTCCATACATTTTTGGCAAGTGAATTCTTCTGTATGTGTATTTATGATCTTTAAAATTATAGAATTTTACACTCTTTAATCTCACTGCATCACAAATTTAAGAAAATTGCAGTTCTCACAATTTCAATTTTGGGTAGAGGCTTGGTAAATGCTGATAATATAATTTCACATTAAATGTGAAACAAAACCAATTTTTCTCATATCTCTTAGCTGATAAATGTACAAGATGATAATATTTTACATATTACAGAAGACCTGAAGACAGAGGCAATATTTAAGAATGTTTAAGAAAAAACAAACACATACTTTTTTCCTATCATGTTGTGAAATGCATGTCTATGATGCCTATTAATTTGTTTAATAGGAAGAAGGCCTATAAGAAATTATTAGCCATAATTTAGCCATAGATGAATTTAGCTGTAGTATATGATCAGGAGTTATCTGTCTGCTAGTCTACTTCATAAAAGGCACTATTTAAAACTAGCTAAGCGATAATACATGATGGCATTTTAAGAGTCCAGTAAAATGTCACAGGCTAGTAAAAGACTTTGGCAGTAAGGCAATATTCAAATCTAAAAAATAGCAACAACACTTATTTAGATTTTCTACTTGGTAAATTGAGATAGGGACATGCCATTTGTTGATTTTTTTCCTTTCTTTCTTCAAACTTTTCATTTACATCATTACCGACTTCTCATATAGTTGCTGTGAGCAAGCAGGCAGCTATATAAATTTTCTAAATAATAAATAAATAAACAAACAAAACATTACTGGAAGAAATGCAGTAGTGTTCAATGCATCTTTATTTTCCAGTTTAACAGAGATACATTATGTAATCCATCTGGTGTGTTCTCCTCAATCTTTGGAGTTATTTCGGATTTCTCTGATAGAACACAATAGCTGGAGGAGTCTAGATCCCATGAATATAATCTACTGTCAGAAATGTGTGAAATTGGAAGGATTTCTGTATGCTTTGGATTATTTTTCAGATGATAGTTCTGGCAACCTGATTAGGAACCTCAACTTGCTACATTACATTAGACAAAAGTATGATTGTTCTTAGAAAACATTGCTCCAGTGGTGCCCTAGTTTTCAGAAGATGTACCAATAATTAGGCAGATTGAGACATGGTTAACATACAGACAACCAAAATTTTAAGGTGTGTGCCATTGTGCTGTACTATATCCGATACTAACATCACCTATCTCCATGTTAGATTCTTCTAGATGTGATTTTATCACCCTCCAAGAATATGGACAGAATAGAATAGAATAGAATAGAATAGAATAGAATAGAATAGAATAGAATAGAATAGAATAGAATAGAACAGAAAATAGAATTCTTTATTGGCCACGTGTGATTGGACACACAAGGAATTTGTCTTGGTGCCTACTCGGTGTACATAAAAGAAAAGATACATCTGTGAAGAATCATAAAATCATTGAAATAGAATATCCAAATACAAGTTTTCTGATATTTGGCATTTATCATTAATTCAATCTGCCCAAAAACTAATTAAAAAATCTCTTAAGAACTTTTCCATGGGTTTTTAATAATTATCAACCTAGTGCTAATATCCCATTCCTAGAGAAGAAGCCTAACTCTGTGGTGTCTGAACAGCTTTAGATGCTCCTGAAAGAAACTGATTGCAATCTGGATTTCAAGCCTGGGTATGTAGCAGCATCTGGAAAGAGCAGTATAAATCCTCCTTGATCATACAGCGGCTTTGTATGCCTTCTGGCCCAAGTACTCATTGTGCCTTTGTAGATCAATTATAGAACTGGATTACTTCCAATCATACCTGTGTGCCCATGTGAAATGAATATTATTAGGTGACCACACCTTAGCTACTGAACTATGGTGTACCAGTATCAGCTTTTCAACATCCATATGAATATCCACAGAAGCCACCTTCAGGAGATTTTGAGTGAAATTCCATCACTCAATATGGTTGTATTTTGATAACTTTCTGGCCCTGTGGTTTGTTAGTTCAGGGAAATCACAGCTCTGATTGCTCGTGAAGTAACAATCATGGATATCCTAACTAAATAGGAAGTAGTAATCTATGATGGCCTCACTGTCACTAGTGCATGACATAGATGATAGGGAGAACTTAGTTTAGATGTCTACTCAATACAGCTAGATCATGGGCAGAAAAAAAGGGTTTGGTGTAGATACAGTTTACTTCTACATCTGAATCTAGAGAGGTTGTACAGACTTGGAGCAGTATATGTGTGTAATGGTTAATTAGATGAGAAGGAATAAGCTCACATGAGGCATGACAAGATTGTCATATCTGTCCTTTTCTCGATGGAGTAAGTACATACTTGAAGGGTATTCCCAGTTTCACATTTTTCAATGGAGACCCAAGTAGCTTCTGAAATAAGAAGTGCTTTCAAAAGACAACTGTTCCTGGATAACCAGGTTACAGCGATTTATGCACTGATAACTTAAAAACTGAATTGCTACCAATCACTCTAAATAAGAATGGCTTGTCTATTAGTTTAAAGAGATACATTTGTCCAAAATAGTTTGGCTTAAATTTGTACGACATTTTTATATATGCTTATCAGTTCAATAGGTAAAGGATTCAGAATTTCAGCTACAAAACTAAATATTCAGAATAATTACCTCCAAAATATTTATGCGCTCAAAAACAAAATTGAGATCAAGTTACAAAATAATTTACTTTGGAATTTTTAATATTATTCTAAACACAATATTTTCCGGATTTATGGCAATAGTGAATCTTAGCTGAATCATGTGTGTTCTAAACTGCTTCACAAATTGTGCAGCCTATTTACACACTTAGTGTAGCCATTTGATGATCTCATTTGGCAAAAAGTCAACTTCTATTAATGTTCTCTCCCAAGTTTCAGTTTCCCCACCACCTGTATTTATAAGCACTAATGCCTCCCACTGTTGAAGACACAATTGTTTTACATTTAAAAAACAAGCCAAACAAAATCCATTTGTTCAGGAACATTTGAAAAGCAACTAAAGTATTTAGAGAAAAAAAAATTACATCAATGTCCATTTTCAAATTTCTTCATAAATGAAGACTGGTATATATTTTAATTCACTATTTACAATACTGAAAACATTTTAATTTTATCTTTTTGTCTCTGGATTATTCCAAGTTTGGCTTTGTGAGATCTATGTAAGACTATTATTTCACAAATAGTCTACTGTATTGCCATAGTACTTAGACTTCACAGTGCTTTACACCCCTCTCTAAGCGGTTCACAAAGTCAGCATATTGCCCCCAACAATATGGGTCCTTATTTTACTGAACTCGGAAGGATGGAAGGCTGAGTCAACCTTGAGCCGGTGAGAATCGAACTGCCAAATTGCTGGCAGTCAGCAGAAGTAGCCTGCAGTATTGCATTCTAACCGCTGCGCAACCATGGCTCATAAGTATGTAAGACTCTTATTTCAAAGTTACTTTTTATATCAGCCACTATACAAATTTTAGCACTGCCATTTCAATGAAAGCTTCAGTTGGAAGATGCAAAACTAATTGGAGAGCCCTCCATTCACATCTTAGATTCTCCTGTAAAAATGGAAAGCTAAAAAAAACCCACAATCTGGAACGAGCTGCCCTCGGAAATACGGTTAATCCCAGATCTTCGGGCTTTCCGCCGGGCCCTCAAAACATTCCTATTCATGCAAGCCGGCCTGACCTAACCTCCCTTAAAACCACTTTTAATTTCTTTAAATCTGAATCTACCTACATCTGAATTTGAGATGTTTAATTTAATTCCATTCAAACTATTCAATTGTATTTTAATCGGTTTCTGAATATCAGTATTCTGTATTTATCGTTTAACTGTTCACCGCCCTGAGTCCTTGGGGAGTAGGGCGGTATACAAATCTAATAAATAACAATAACAATAACAATAACAATAACAATAATAATAATAAAAAGAAGCCAATTTTTAAAGTAATTTATACTCAATTACAAAAGGGCTTTTTTTCTATCTTTGATATATAAACTTATCTAAAAAAAGAGAGTGAACACTTTTTATCAGTACAACAGCAGACATATATGCCGAGACGGAGATTAGAATGTGTATGGGACGGTCAGATTTTTGATTTGTTACAGCTTACATACAGGTAGTCCTTGTCTTATGACCACAAGTGGGATCAGAATTTTTGTTGCTAAGCATGGCGTTTTTTCAGTGAGCTATACCTGATTTCACAATCGTGTGTGTGTATGTGTGTGTGTGTGTGTGTGTGACAGTTAAACAAATCACGTGGCTGTTATCAGTAGTGGGTTCCACTTACCTTCGCTACCAGTTCGGAACTGTGAGCACGCGCACATTCAGTCCTTCTGCTTATGCGCAGAGTATCCATGATGACGTCTGGGCAGATGGGCGAAGCCTCCCACCGCCACCACTAGCGGTTCTCCCGAACTGGGGCGAACCAGCAGAAACCCACCACTGGCTGTTATGCAAATCTGGCTTCCCACATGGATTTTGTAGCTGCTGAGAAGGCCACAAATGGTGATCAGGTAAACCCAGGACTCTGCATTCTTCATAAATACATGCCAGTTGCTAAGCGTCTGAATTTTGATCACGTCACTGTAGGGGTACTGGGATGGTCCATTGAAAAATGTGAAACCAGGAATACCCTTCAAGTATGCACCTACTCCATCAAGAAAAGGGCAATATATGGCAATCTTGTCAGGCCTCAGCCTCAGCATATTCCTTCTCATCTACAACCTCCCATCCACAACCTCTTGTAAGCCAGTGCTGTTGTAATTTTGAATAGTTACTAAAGGAATGGTTGTAATTCAAGGACTACCTGTACTTTTAAAGACCAGTTGAGATTTGGAGTGAGGAAACGAAATTAAGACAGTGTGCTTACCCACTACACTGTCTTTAAAAGTGCATTTCAGGTCTCTCTTTCATAATATGCCAATGCATCCAAAATGTTATTCAACAGAATGACTTCTTAGAGCACTCTGTTCCACCTCTGAGTTATTTAACAATGGAGTGAAAGAGAAAACTTCATTTGCACAGCAGAATTCCTAGAACTAGTAGTCACTGCAATCCACACATCTCCAGTGTTCCAAATGGTCCTACACCTATTACATAAAATCCTCCTTCCCTACTGCATGCACTCTTATCTAATGTATGAAAAAAAGTGCAGGTTCTCACAGTGACATCAGTACAAGTCATGTCAGTGGAACTCAAGCTCCATTAAGCTTAAGATTGTGCCCCTTACCTATCATGACCAAACAATTCCAAGGACTACAAAAATTGTTTTTATTAACCATCAACTTTGATTCATAAGTTAATTTTTTATAGAAGTTGTAAGGGTGGATTCACATGACTAGTTTCTCCGATTGCTTAGTCAGCTGTGAAGAGAAGCGTGTAGAATTCAGTCTTCTTGAAGGCTCTAATGCACAGTTTACTCAGAGAGTCTACATGATAGTTCAGGTGACACCATTTTCATATACTGTACTAATACTGTCTACAATGGGTTTACCATAAGCGAGAAAAACTTCATGACAAATTCCAAGAAATATTCATTTCTGCTTACTAAGGAAACCTGCTTTTAAGAAACTAAGCGCAAATTGAACAAAGCAGAATATTAAGGGAAGAAAATAAACAGGATCACATTGAATATCTTTTTTTGCAATACTATATAAAAATAAGATTTCAGCACTATCCCTCTTCTGTGAAAGATGGAAGCCTATGTGATCTTCAAACTCTTTTCAAGTTTTATCTTATGGAAAATGTGGCAAGAGGAATATAGACACTAAGGAATTCTTCTATGCACAGATAAATAAAACAGAAACAATCAACAAACTCTACCATAACTAAATACTACCAAATCAAAATTCTATTTTGGTTATAATTAGCATAATCTACCATAATTAGATATGGCTGTGACCATAGGTATTTATTTGTGACCAAGGAAAGACCATACCTATAATAAGTTTTGGGAAAGGGTTTGATAATGAAAAATGTCCATATCCTTGCTGATTATGTATAAATAATGTGTGTATTTACTGCATGGAGAATTTTGGATTAAAAAAGAACATACATTATCTTGTATGAAGTCCATCTAAGAAAACATTATGTACCCAGATAAATACAACAGATTATACCATAAAGCTTCAAACACTTGTTTGAGGGAACTGTCTTGTACTGAGTAACTTATATTCTACAATCTGGACCCTCTTATGTTTGATTTTTCTTGTCAGGTTTATTACACTATCAGGCACTGCAAGTGGAGGGTTGCATTTAATGGTACACAATCTTTCCCTCTTTCTCAAAAGGGAAATATTTTTATAGTTAAAACAGACAGAGGACAAAAATCAAGTTAAGCAGCTGAATGCACTTGGCCATGTAAGTGCAGAATAAAAAATGAGCATTTCTAAGGAGTTGATGGAACATAGCCCGTGTCAATAGGTTTAAGCTGCCTAGAAAATCATTAACTTTTTTATTTTGATTTTCTTTAAATTGGGGTAATTCTACTCACTATATATATGTGCAACTTATCCTAGTGAATTCTGACATTATGCAAATGTACAATTACAGTCAAGGATTGTTATCATAACTATTGTATCAATTCAGCATGTTGGTATCTTTGTAAGCTTCCTATTAACTTCAATAGGAGAAATATGTACAATAATACAGGGGTCCCCAACCTCTGGTCTGTGGACCAGCGCTGGGCTACGGTATGCCAGAAAGTGGGCCGCCCAAACAAGCAAAGCCCCATCTGCGGGATGCAGACATGTGAAACCATGCCCCCCCTCTGGTCTGCGGAAAAACTTCTCTGCATGGAACTGGTTCCTGGTGCCCAAAAGGTTGGGGGCAGTTGCATTAATACACTTCAGTTTTCTAAGCTACAACTATTATGTGTAGTTACTGTAACTGTAAGAGAGCCAATTATAGGTAAGGAAGCTGCCTGGTTGCTTTTCATTTGAACACTCAACCTTTTTTCCCCAAAAGGTTATCTGGCAGCATGTTTGACTAGAAACTTTTCTATTACACTTGCCTACATTCATCTCAGCAGAGTCATACTGCAAAGAATTATCTTCAAAGGTGGTTGAAACTCATCTTTACATCAAAGCTCTTAAGTGGAATGTGACTAAATTTGGGGAATTTTAGTTACATCTAATTTCACTGGTGAAAGCATTGCATTTGTACTACTTCCAATTCAAAACATAGTTAATATGAACAGTGACCTGTTCATTCAAAACCAATGACTCAAAATTAAGATTTGTGAAAAAAGGCAATGTCCAGATCTGTCTCATTTGTACATTTATCTACTAATATTAGAACTTATTTTCAAGAATTGCTGCTTGGTTATAAGTTTATTGTGTTTGACAATTTGATAAGAAAAATATCACATTAGAGAAATCTTTCGTTTTCTGACTTCTTAACTTCATTATAT
Organism: Ptyas mucosa; assembly: GCA_012654045.1. Lineage (NCBI taxonomy): Eukaryota > Metazoa > Chordata > Lepidosauria > Squamata > Colubridae > Ptyas > Ptyas mucosa. The sequence goes on along the minus strand of WNWU01000056.1, from coordinate 681,608 downwards.
AGTTTTAAAAACTTTTCTCAATGGAACTGTCTTAGTTCTGAAAGTAAAAAGTTACTTCCTAGTATCCTAGTTGATATCATCTTCCACTACAGCATTTACATAATACCTCATTATGTTCTTGCATTTTAGGAAACAAAACAAAACAAAACATGATGTTAGGGCTTCTAGTCTAGACAAGCTTGTTCGGTTTCAGAAGTTTATTTCTGTAGGAAAAATATTTATTATAACAGCAGTTCTTACAAAGATATCTTTTACTATCAGCAGAAACTGGGAGCACAGCCTCAATAAAAGTAACAATAAATACATTCTGCCAGACCCCCCTTGTCACCATTTAATACTAAAAATCAGTAAATACCATTAAATTAAATTAAATTACAGGTATAACTTGCTATCAGATGAAGCTCCCCATGGAATTTCTTGGTGCTTAGAACAATGACATTTTGATTGGGTTTTTAATTATGGCAGAATTAAGCCATTAATACCAACAGTTTGAGGAAACAACAGGGGAGGGCAGCATTTTACAAGATTATCTTATAGCATTATCTGTTCTTATTCCTGAACAAACAAACAAAAAAAGAAAAAAAGCATTGTTTACCTCACACAGTTCTTCAAGGGCCTCATATATACAAATAGGCATACTTATTTACAGACATTCTGATTACCGGTAGAGATACTCATCTTTGAATGGTTTGTTCCAAACCATTCAAAAAAGCCCTAAATTCAAGATTCACATGTTATTTTGAGATAAGAAGCAAAGACAAAGATTTTTATAATGTTTCACAAATGTACCAGTGGATCCACTGTTCAAACATTAAATGTTAGCAGCAAACATTAATATGGAATAGAGAATAGATTTGTAGGCAAAGCATGCATAAAGATGTTATTATTTCCTATTAAAATGGCAAACCTATTCCCAGTATTAGTATTTACTGCTTGTTATCATGAGATTTGTCTTACAGTCTTTTACACAAATTTGCAAGAACAAGTTTTAAGTTTAATTGATGGTTTGGATCAAAGCTGGGTTATCTGAAAAAGTTTACAAAGATATCTGTATTTGGTGGAAAGCTGATATTTCCCTTTTGGCAGTCCCCAGCCTAAACCATTTTGAAGACTTAATGTGGGTTATTGTATGGTGAAAAAGGATTGCTGGCAACCAGGATTGGATCCTACATTTAAAAAAGGGAAAGTTTCTATTTGACTTACTTCCAAGCAATACTTGAGTTCCATTTAAGTTGTTCAGGAATCCATTTAACCCCACTAATTTTGCAAAGATATACAAACAGCTGCAAGAAAAGCAGAGGACAACTACTATTCTTCTTTGATGTTCCTTAAACTTTTTGGGGGGTACAATTTATGAACCTATCATTTAAAGAGCTTGTCCATGGAAATTGTTAATTTCTTCACTGACTATAGATTAATATATAAAAGAGGACAATTAACACTTACATGACCTATTTCAAATGCCCGAAGTGATTTTTCTATACTATTTCACTGACTCTTACATGGCCTTCTGTGATCAGAGTATTGTCATTCCTATTGTTGCAAATGAAAACATAAGGTCTTTAAAAAGTTTAGTAATGTTCACTTAACAGGCCCACATTTGAGGAAAGATCTTAACTAGAGATTTCCCTGCTCAAATTCTTTTAAACAACATCAGGTTTATCAGTTCAAGGCTACAGTTGCTTCTTTCCAAGTCAGTCCCATTTAAGCAAATGAAGCTTACTTCTGAATATACATGCCGAGGATTGTGTGATATATAATAAAATATACAATTTTGTAACTCATTGGAAGTAATGAAATTAAATGGATTCATAGATAAACACACCTGCTTGATGTAAGTCACACCAAAATTAACAGGAGAGACTGGCAAGGAAACTACTTGACTGCTTATTTTCAGAATTCTGTCTTGTCCAATACCATTTATCTTGGAAGATGTCATGTCCTTATTCTCCAGATTCTGGAGATTTTGGGAGTAGGCTGCTGAAACTAGCACTGCTTCAGTAGCATGCTACAGATGTTCAACAGCTGGAACTACTGCTGGAAACATCCCACCAATATAGCATTATTAGTGAGAGTCCGCTTTTAACATCCAAACACACGACCACTACCAGATGCATTGGCAAAACTCTTAAGGCTAATGGATGTGAAAGAGATGTTGATGATTGTAAATTTAGACAACTTTGTAAATTTAGACAAACTTTTATTATCCTCCCAAAAAGAAACAATTGGACATGATTTACACTGTTCTGTCTTCTCCTGTCTAGAATAGCATGATGTACCTTTCTAAGTAGTCATACAAGAGCGTTGCTTTTTTAAAAAATGAAATATTTTAATCCAAACATAACCAATTATTTTTATATATGAATATAGTATACAAGATATCACTTCTAGAATAACTAGGGCAAAGCAATTACCTGCTGTATTACATGCAAAGAGTCTTCCTTTATTCTATCAAATTCAAGATCACACTTGTATGTGGTTATCTTGAACCTAAAGCATGCATTAAAGGGCATTTTCCACTTTCTGTATTGACACTCACTACTATCAGATCACAGACACACAATTCTTTCCATCCATGTCTATGAGTGCAAAGATTATCTAAGTCTCCATACTCACACTCACTGGTATAAATTTGCTATATTTCACGAAATTGGATTTACGCAAGTTGAGAAAAGTTGGAGAATAGCATCATGGAGCAAGCATTATCAAGCATTGAAGATTTAAGCTACAAAACCCACTTTATCCCAAACTTTGTGGGCAGACCTTGTGGGCAGACCTTCCTCACAGGGTTGTCATGCAGGCGAAACAGAAACACAATTACAAACAGGATAAAAACCACCCCATCATTATTAACCGTGAATACAGTAGGAAAGCTAAAAGAATACAGTATTATGGATGTGTATAACCGTAAAGACAACTATGCCTCCCAGGAATTCAAGCAATGCTGGAGGATAAATAATCCTTGCACCTTTTCTACAGAGCAATTCTAGGTATGTTTCATCTCAGGTAAGTTATTCTGGGAGCAGCTGGACGGAGTCTTGAGGAAACTAGTTCAGGTAGTTCAAAGTAGGCAAAAGAGGACTAAGTCCTTTTAGGGAGCATGGCCGGGAAGCGAGAGAAAGAGAGATCATTTATTGAGAGATCTGATCCCATCTAACCAAGAACCCGCACAAGACCACTTCCCAGGCAGCAGTTTATCGCGCCAGGCACGCGAGGGCTTGCTCTCATCCTGCCTGTACAGTCCGGCCAAGCGGTGAGGAGAATTGCGCCACTCCTTTACGTTCCCAGGATTGTTGATCAGGTGTGTGTGTGTGCGTGTGTGTGTTTCTCTTTCTCTGTGTGTTCTCCTCTCACCGCCACCCCCCCTCCTCCACCCCTCTCCCCATTTCGCAAGACAATACAAGCGAGCGCTCGACTTAGCGGCTATGCACGCAAACTGTCGTAAGCCGTTAGGCGGGGAGCGGCTATCCGGAGGCTCCGAAGCCTGGGGGCGAAAAGACACAAGAAGAGCGCGCGCGGGACCTTCTCCGGGGCCAACCGGCTTGAGGCGAAGCTCGCTTGCCGCTCGGCTGGAGTTGGGGACTAGGCGGGAGAATCAACGCGCGGTCACCCTTCTCTCGCGCCTCACACACGCACGCACACACGCACGCACGTGCCTCCAAGGTAGCGAGGGACTTGGGAGGAGGGAGGGGTGTCCTTCCCAATCAAGCCGCCCACCTGTGTCCCGCCAAAGAGACCCTCTGCACTTCACCGCCGGGCTGAGGCGCGCACCCTCTCGCTTTCATCCCTGTCGTTCTGGGGGGCGGGGGTGGGGGTGGGCGAGTACGGGACTTACCTGGCCCCCTCTCCTCCCGAAGAGCGCCTCCTTTGCCGGCGCTCCCTTTGCCTTTCCGCGTTTTCCGCCTCTTCTCCGGACCCTCCAACGGCGAGGAAGAGGAGGAGGCGGCAACGCCGGCTGCCCCCTGCTCCTGGGTGGCTGCCCTCCGCGATTCGTTCATGTCCAGCGCTGGTGGCGCCCCGCAAACTCCAATGTCCACACAAGCGCGCGCTCACACAGGACGGGCAACGACGAGGGAGGGAGCGAGCGCGTTAGGCAACGGCCGGAGCAGAGCTGAGCGAAAAGTTTCGTCTCCTCTTTCTCTCTGTCTCTGTCTCCGCTGTTCCGTTTTACCCCCCTCCGCTCTTTGCACAGCTGCCTTCAGCGCCCGCTGCTCTCCCTCGGTCCTCCTGGCTCCATCTGCTGCAGCCTCGGAGAGCGCGAGCGAGCGAGAACTCGGGGCAGGGAATTTCTGCCAGGTTCTCTCCCCCCTCTTCTCCCCCCCCTTCCGCGCAGGAAAGGTGTAAGTCCGCCCCCGGCACCCTCACACACCGCTGGTCGGGTGGAGCCTAAGCAACCCCCCGGGGGCACGAGGGTGTGGGAATGTGGGCGGGTGGGGCGGAGCAGCGGCGAGGGAATCGCTAGTCGAGGCGGAGAGAGGCTAACAGAGGCCGCTTCTGCAAAGAGAGAGAGAGAGAGAGGACCGGCCGCCCCTCCGTCCGTCCGTCCGTCCGCCCTCCGAGAGGGACCTTCCTCCAAACTTCCCCCTGAGAATGAGGTGCTTTTGCAGGATCCAATCTGAGTCGGTCACCAGGGCCAGAGGTTTGGTCTTCCGAGCTTTTGGACTCGTGCTGGAGCCCATCTTCAGGGGAACTACTGCTACATAGATTCCAGTAGGTCCATTATCCAACAATAGATCCATCATCCAATAGGATAATGTTGCAGGATCCCATCTGGGTCCCCCGGACCGGCCCAGATTGGATCCCACAACGTTATCCTGGGATATAACGTTCGCCTTCATTCGTCATTTTTGCTCAGGTCCTACATTCACTTTGCCCGAGCCAAAGATAGTGGCGATGATTTTAGATTAGATTACATTAGATTAGATTAACAGAGTTGGAAGATCATCTAGTCCAAGTTTTGTCAGACTGGGAACAAAACAGAGAGGGATCCCTGCCACGGAGTTTTCATCCGCCCGAAAGGCATCGTTGGAAAAGAGGAGAGCGTTCCTGCACCCCTAAAAGGGTAAAAAAAAAAAAAAAGAGAGAGAGATTTTCAGCTCTCAAGGTTGGCCCCTGGCTGATGCATCTGCTGCAGTTCCTTCTTAGACCTGAATGGTTAAAAATCAGTCTGGGGCACACAAGTGCTAAAACAAAATTAAACTACAAGAATGAGGTTTTGGAGAGAAGAGTCCTAGATGATCATCCTGACCTCCCAGGTTCTGGTGAAGTTGTCTGCTTCTTTTAAACTAAGAGCCTTTTGTCCTGTGGCTCACAGATTACCTATGAGAAGTAACTAGGCTGAGAAATGAGGGATTTTTTTCTTTTAAGGTTTGGGAACCAGCAATGAGAGCTCCCGATCAGGATGCTTATTCCCCATAGCTGACCGTTAATGATTCAGGAGATCCTTCCTCCTCTGATTGGGACCAGAAAATGAGATTTGGCAAAGTATTGCACCTGGCATCCCTTTTTTCTGTTAGGTCAGCAGTTCAGATTATTTAATTTAGGGCAATCCTCAATCAATACACAGAATTGAAGTAACAAGATTAACTCTCCAGTTTACACTGAGCAGTGTAATGGGTGTTCTAATGGTTTAATATATGAAAGGTGGATCAAAAACTTCCTTTGTTTTGAAATTCTTCCCCAAAGGGCACTGGTAAATCATTTTACTATCTCTTAAATTCTGTCTTTCTGGAAAAAAAACGCCATCTAGCAGAATAGGGGCAAAGGGAAGGCACAAATGTTCAGTATTTCATAATAGAGTATGAAGCCATTTTCTTAAATGTGTGCATAATAGTATATCTTCCATACCTGTATCTATTCTTTTTTTGGACATTTCCATACACTCTGCAGAGATAATCTTTTCCCACACTTGTAGCTTAGAATGTTATTATTTACCCAGTTACCCTGAAAAATGTATACTCCTTACTTTGAAAAAGTTCCCACTTTTCATTTGGAAATCTTTGGTCCATGGCCATTCAGCTAATAAATGTATTGTATGTATGTACATTTGGGAGAAGTCTGGTACCAACAGTTAATGCTTTGTTAATATAAATCATTTTAGGATTAATAATGGCCTATACTTTTTAGTGTGCAACATACAGTACCAGCTAACCTTATTGCCTTCTGCTACTACATAAATAAAAGATTATTGGTAGTTTATGGGAAGGGGTGGCTTGTGTTTTGCTTAATAAACTATGGCTTAGCATTATTGAACACAGATTTATTCATGTTTATTTACAATACAATATTATACATACAAGAAGAAAAGTTGATGGAATCCATGGGATTTACTTCCAAATATTTTTTTTAACATGTCAGGTATGAAGTACATTAACCCTTTTAGAATTCAGAGAACTGGGTTGCTCTGGGTTTCAGAGTCCCTAGCCGTAATAAAAAATATATAATCATGACAAAGGACACCTGCCTTCCTCCAAAGTGAGCTATCATTTGAACATTTAAAAATAAATTAAACGTCTGAGCTTAAAATAAGGGCAATATGCCTATCTGTTTACTCACATACAGTATTCAGCCTGTTTACTCACATAAATGTATGCACACACACACACACACACATATAGAAAAGTATGCATACATACACAGAGAGAACCTGTGTATTGTATATATTGCTTTCTCCTTTTTTTCTAGTAATTTGTATATTGTAGAAATAAAAATATTTAAAATATTTTTTGCTGCCAATAAAAGACATGAAGGTTAATTGCAAGAAACAAGCCCATGTACATTTTGGTGTGTTCTTCAAATTGGGCAATTGGGTTAAGGTAATAAACCATGATTCAGTTAACCTTGGTTTTGTATCTTTTGTGATCATAATGCTACTTCACCTGAATAATTAAAAGTGAAAGAATTCCATAGCTCTTTTTAAAAAAGTGGATTTCAAAACAAAGCCTTAATCTGAATGTACTTGTAAAGAGTCAAATAACTCCAAGCTCATATGAAAAGCCTGTGAGTTGTAAAAAATAAATCACAAATTGTCTGGATCATATAGTAGGCTAAGCCATAACTATGGTTTATAAACCATAATGTCCAGAACCAATAAATTAACCCAACTCATATTGTATGGTTATCATATCTGGGCTGCAAAAGCCAGATGATAATGAGAGGGCAACAAAGAAATATTTACTGCCATCTAGTGTTCAACCAGATTTTTGCTGCCAAGCAGTGGTGAGTTTCAAAATTTTTTACTATCGGTTCTGTGGGTGTGGCTTGGTGGGCGTGGCATGGCTTGGTGGGCATGGCAGGGGAAGGATACTCTAAAATCTCCATTCCCACCCCACTCCAGGGGAAGGATACTGTAAAATCTCCATTCCCTCCCCAATCCAGGGGAAGGATACTGTAAAATCTCCATTCCCTCCCAATCAGTTGGGACTTGGGAGGCAGAGAATAGGTGGAGGTGGTCAGAATTTTTATTACCGGTTCTCCGAACTACTCAAAATTTCTGCTACCGGTTCTCCAGAACTGGTCAGAACCTGCTGAAACCCACCTTTGCAGCCAAGATATGCTAGTTGCAAATACTGGGGCTTAGTAGAAATGCTTTACAGATTACTCTGTAAAAAAGTTGTGATGGAAAGGTTAAGTCATCTACTTGAGGCATTTTGAATCTATCTTCAGGCACATATACTTTTACAATCTTATTTTCTAGCTGAAAACTATGGTTTAGTAAACTTTCCAGCACAATAAGAAGTAGAGGAGAGAGTTACTGGCAAGTAGATAGGAACAAGCCTGTGGTCTCCAAGATTGTTGTGACTGAAATGATCCCAAGATGTATTTAATTTGTGTTGATAAAACAGAATAAAGGGAAAGTATAATTAGAAATTAATTGATATGATGAAACTTCCTTATTCATTATGGGGAATTGGAAAGTGCCAGGTACACTGAATCTTTGGTGTATGCTGCCATCTAGAAAAAAATTATCACGTGACATTAATTACTACTATATTGCAAAAGGCACATCCATACTTGCCATTTAAGTTGCCCCTGCCTTCTGCTCCTGCTGGCTTGATTCTGAGCCAGCTTAGAAAATGCCTATCTGGTCTGAGATATTTTGGCAATCTGGACAGAGGTTACTATGCCCACTGGACAATTCCCCTTCTCCCATCTTTCTATCCTAGGAAAGCAATGGCAAATTTCCTCTGGGTGGGGTCTTCCTAATCATATAAAGGCAGTCCTCAACTTACAACCACAGTTGAGCCCCAAATTTCCATTGCTAAGCGAGACGGTTGTTAAGTGAGTGTTGCTCCATTTTACAACCTTTCTTGCCAATCACTGCAAGTTTTTAAGTTAGTAACATGGTTGTTCAGAGAATCTGGCTTCCCTATTGACTTTGCTTGTCAGAAGACTGCAAAAGGTAATAAAAAGACTCCAGGATACTACAATTGTTATAAATATAAATCAGTCGCCAAGTGTCTGAATTTTAATCAAGTGACCATGGGGATGCTGCAACGGTCGTAAGTGTGAAAAACGGTCGAAAGTCACTTTTTTCAGTGCCATTGTAACTTTGTCACTAAAAGAACTGTTGTAAGTCGAGGACTACCTGTTGTAAGTCGAGGAAAGCCCTGTTATTAACATCAGCTGCCTGCAATTATTGCAGGTTCGAATCTCACCAAGGCTCAAGGTTGACTCAGCCTTCCATCCTTTCTAAGGTAGGTAAATTGAGGACCCAGTTTGTGGGGGCAATAAGCTGACTTTGTATAAATATACAAAAGTATGAAGGCTATTGCTTAACGCATTGTAAGCCGCCCTGAGTCTCCGGAGAAGGGCGGCATATAAATCAAATTAAAAAAAAAAAAACTACCTGTGTACATATGTCTATCCACTTGTGCAGACACCCCCCCCAAACACAAAGTTAATGCACACGTAAAAGTCACAATATCAAAATGCATACACATGGAGATAAAACTACATTATTATTATTATTTTGACTGCATTTGATTTTTCACCCATTTTTCAATGAGACTGCTATTATAGTGAAGTCACTATAACAGGTCCTTGTTGATAAAAGGTTGGTAGTTGAAAATTCAGCAGATTTCTTAAAATACTATTTGTCTTTCTGAGCATCCTGTTTCTCCTTTGATTGATTGATTGCTTTTTAATGAGGGTAGTTCAACTACTATTTTCTCAGCCACCTGAGATAGAAGGGTTGGGCTCTTCAGTCACTTTGAGTGTCAGCTGGGGATTAATACAGATGTTCTTCTTCATAGAAGCCCTCCAGAAACAGTTCTGCCCATGGGGCAACCAGGCAGTGCAGACTTAGTGTCTCTGGTGGGAGGAGTCTTTTTAAGAAAGATGGGCTAAGAGAATCTTGTTTTGATCCAGCAAAGTACTTCTTCTGTTCTTAAGCAAGAGAGCCCACTGGGGATCATTTTAAGAAGGAAGATTTTCAATGTTGTTTTCAATGGCTGTTCCACTTTTTTTAAAAAATGAATGTTTGTGAACAGAAGCTCAGCTGGCAGTGCTCAATTTATGACCACAAATAAAAGTAGAATTTCCATCGCTAAGCAGAACGATTGTTAAGTGAGTCGCACCCGAATTTACAACCTTTTTTTTTTTTTGCCACAATTCTTAAGTGAATCATGCGACTGTTAAGTGAATCCAGTTTCTCCAGCTGATTTTGTGTGTCAGAAGCCAGCTGGGAAGGTTGCAAATGGTGATCACAGGATAAATACATTCTATTTGTTAAGTACCTGAATTTTGATTACGTGGCCATGCAGATGCTTGCATGGTCGTAAGTGCAAGGACCAGTTGTTAAGTCACTTTTTCAGTGCTATTGTAATTTTGAGCAGTTTCTAAATGAATGGTTGCAAGGACTACCTGTGTATCATGGGAAGACATTTCAAGTACAAACCAACCATCCCCAAATCCCTGTTTTCCAATGCAGACGGTGATGGAAATAAATAAAAGTGTTCCAATTTGGGGCAATGTAGGAAAAGTCCAGGGCCAACTTTCACAAGGCTTTGAATATCTGTAGTGCTGCACGACAGGACAGAAGGCATAAATAAAGTAACTGCAGCTAAAGAAGAAAAAAAAAAGAGCTAGCAGAGGTATAGGATGATAGAATGTCACAAAGTAGGAAATACTCAGTTTCAAATATGTGCATTAATTCATGGCTGACATACAAAAATACTTTTAAAAAGTTGCTTAAAGACCAAAAATCACATATGTATTTTAAATAATCAAGGTGATTTATGGACATGTGCAAACTTCCCATCCAAGCAACATTGGTTTTTATGTGCTCAGCAATCCTTGCGTAAGAAACACCAAAGAAACATTTTTAGATTTCAGACAAAGCTGCAGTTAGGAGAAAAAAAAAGGCATGTGTTACCAGGAAATATGGCAATTTCCTGCTGTTTGGTAAGTGGACAAGGACTAATTCTTAGAAGTCTCTTAAATTATTCATACTGTATTCCAAGATTGCTTAATTATGTTTTAGAACTCCAAATTACAATGAAATCCCTCTTCATAGTGTGGCTTGGTAGGAAGCTCAGAATTTGTTCCTCTGACATTTGAATAATAATAAGATTCCCCAAATCTCGGTTAACCAGGATCCATTGCAACTCATTGTGAACCCTATAAGCAACTATGGTATAACGGCAGCTGTTTGCAGTATACTCTGAAGGAGCAATGAATGAATTGATCAGAATTCAGCATGTTACAATATTGCTTGCAACAAAGATGACAAAAAAATTCTCTTTAAAGTCAGGTTCAAATTATTTTGCTAAACAATTGTCATAGCTTTGACATGATATTCTTGAATATGTGGTATTGAAATAGTGCGACATACTCTTGACATAAACTGTCAAGAAAGATCCTTGAAGCATGGTTCAAAGAAAAGGAAACTGAAATCTAAAATTTCAGGAAACTGAAATCTATGATTTCATATCAAGGCTTTCTTGATATGAAATGCAGTGTCTCTCAATTTCCTTAAGAGGTCAGTGCTCAGCAAGCAGCAGATAATGTTTTCACCACCCTGCCTTTCTTTATACTGCATAAAGCTAATTTTAAAGTAGATCAGATGTGAGGGTTTTTCATAGTTAAAATCTGCCACAAGCTCAGTATATGTACAAATGTTAAAGATAAATATTTGTTTTAAAAATAATGAGAAATACTAGGGTGTTGCTATTATTAAAAGGAGCAAAATGGTCATTCTGAGGACATTCGCCACATGTCCACATGGAGAAGAATATTGGACTCTGCCTCTTTCCCAAGGTTCCCTATTCATGAGCCTCAGATTGTCCCTCCTTAAGTGGGTTTGCAGTAGGTCTGCGACTTTAGTCAGGCCTTTTCTTTCTACATGTCCCTGGAGTGAATATAATTAAACCTGTTCCCTGACTCTGCTATCTGTTGGTAATCGGAAGGCAACCTATTCAGACTCACCCGGTGTCTTGATTCTTTATAATGAGTCAATGATATGAAATTACTTTTGTAACAGATATGCAGATAATACCTCTTCATCACTAATTAATTCAGATAAAAGGTAGGCCTACTTGAAGATAGATAGATCTTATGAAATAGGCTGTGTTTGTTCAATGCACTTTAACAGCTTATTTTTACTGTAGCCATTCTGCATGCAAACCATTTGGTGTGTTGGAATCTCTTAAGGCAATAAAACCCCACTGAATTAAATAGGACTTAGTTCCAATTAAACATATTTAGCGTTGCACAGCCCAGCTAAGCAGGTCTGTGCATGTCTGATACTTTGACAGAGGACTTCCTGAGATAGTAAGTACAGTAAATATTTCTTCTACTATACAGATAGTTCATATGCAAATCTCCTTGGCGTTTTTGTTACACATTTCATTATTGCAGCCACTTCTGCAAAGGAAAATAATGATAGGGATTTGCATTTTTTTTCATTTATACTCTACTACAACTTGATGATGATAAATCTTGATTATTATTTTTTTACCATGTAATTATATAATCTCATGGGTTGTGTTAGTAAGCAAGGGACAACAAAAAAAGGACACTGATGGGCCATTGAAAGGAACTAGAAGGTTTGGTTAGAAGAATGCTGCACAAAGTTTTTAACTAACAGCAAGTGGAAATGCTTATATAGGCTGATTGCAATTCACATTTTAAAGATTTTTGAGAACATTTGTATTTATTCTATAATTTATAATAATCTAATTGAATAGAACATTTCAGTGATTACTTTTCCTTTAGCTGCTTAATTTTCAAAAACAATTATTATATCTCCTTTAAAGCCTGCATTTGGGAGGAAAATCGTTTGCCAAGATTCAGTTTGGCAAAATACACTTTTTTGTTTTCAAATGATTTGACCTGTATATTCTAACTACGGTATATTTTCATATATATTGTGAACACTAATTTTTGCAAATTTAAGCCAACATTATATCACTTATAAAAGTTTAATAAAAGTTAGTTTTATAAAAAGTGATAACTGTTGGACCAGAAAGAAGTTAACTTTTTGAAGGAACTAAATCTAATTTTAGGAATAGTACATATATGCAAGATGTTTCCCCTCTAGTCACCTTAGGTTTTGAAATAATTTTGTGCACAGTCAACAATTGCAATCAGACTCCATTTATTAATGATATATTCCTAAACTTATTTATTGAAAGTATTACAATTGCACACTTTTTAATCTGAGTTGATATAAAAGTAACTCTAATGAACAGATGACTAAAGAAGATGTTTTTTAAATAGCCTGATCTCTTTTCTGTACTTAATAATAATAATAATAATTTAATTTGTATCCCGCCCTTCTCCCAGAAGGGACTCAGGGCGGTAGACAGCCAGAATTAAAATACATACAATACAAAAATTAAGATAAATTAAAAGATATTAAATCGATCGGCCTCCCAATTTAAAACCCCAAGTCTATAAAATTCAAAATCCCAATTTAAAACCATTTAAGCTAGGCCGGCTTGCTGGAATAAGTAAGTCTTCAAGGCTTTGCGGAAGGTACGAAGGTCCGGGATCAGTCGTATTCCAGGAGGTAGCTCATTCCATAGGGCGAGTGCCCCCACAGAGAAGGCTCTCCCCCTGGGGGCCGCCAGCCAACATTGCTTGACTGACGGCACCCTGAGGAGGCCCTCTCTGTGAGAGCGTATTGGCCGGTGGGAGGTTATCGGTAGCAGCAGGCGGTCTCGTAAGTACCCTGGCCCTAAGCCATGGAGCGCTTTAAAGGTGAGAACCAATACCTTAAAGCGCACCCGGAAGACCAACGGGAGCCAATACAGCTCGCGCAGGAGAGGCGTTACATGGGAGCGCCCCGTCGCTCCCATAATCACCCGCGCGGCCGCATTCTGAACCAGTTGGAGCCTCCGGGTGCTCCTCAAGGGGAACCCCATGTAGAGAGCGTTGCAGTAGTCCAGGCGAGATTGTTTTGTCTATGACATAAATGTACTAGCTTCTTTTGTTTTTATTTTCATATTATATACAGTACAGACTGTTTTTACTGTTAATTGTAAAGCTGAATTGTTCATATCTGTATAGCCTGGAAATATGGCTTTGTCTGCAATGTTGTTATGGATATTATTACTATAGGTAACACTCCACACACATATACACAACTGATAATATGCTTCAATTTTTTGTAAAACAGCAAGAAGGACTGGAGGGCAGAGTAAAAAGGGCCATCAGTTTAGAATCCTTGCATTGCCCAATTCTGAATTCCACTGAATTGCACTGACCCTTATCTAACACCAATTTAATGCAGATCATTCGTTGACCAGATTCTTGGATATAGGTTTCAGTAAATCATTTATGCTGCAACCTTCACAAATAGTCTTGGTTCTTTGTGCCTGACAATTTTTCTGTAAATTATAATTTGAATCGGAAAACAATAGCTTCCATTTTCTCTTCAAAACAAAACAGCAAAAACAGGAGAGGAAATAATGACAATACTGTTAAGCTTGTACTTGGCTTAACCATTATTTGGTGTCACATCAGAATCAAACTCTACGGGACCTGTTTCATAATTAGAGAAACTATTGATCTTTGATTTAATGGAAGCTTCATTGACTAAGAAGAAAGCGACTTTCATGAATTATGCTGCCTCGTATATTTTCTAGATCCTACGCTATTTTCCGTATAATTCTAGAGGATTTCCCAACTTTTCAAAGAGGACTGGAAAGGGAAAAACTTACACAACTGGGAATATCCCATTAAGAGTTCATTCACACCTAAGCTTAGATATGTATATAGATATAGATGGATATATCCGTCAAAGAAGATATTTCTGCATTTAAACATAGCATTTGATCAGCAGTTATATATTTGCAAGCTTAATAAAAACTTCTTTTCCACCTCCTCAGATGAATCAGATTAACCATAGCTTTTATTCTACTGAATTTATAAACTTCCAGAATCTGATGACATAAAGTACCCAAACAGTGGTGGAGGGAACATGAGGGTCACGAGAGATCGAATATTTAAACAAGTGATTTGGCAGCAGTACTACTTGTAATAGTGGATGACGTTGTATTAGCGTATTTTTCCCAGTAAAGACAAATTTCTGGGTTGTTTGTATAAATGGTTTTATATACAAAGAGTATATGTAAGATTTAACGTCATCTGATTTATCACCAATTTGATGAACTTGATTAGAAAAATGACACAATGTGGACAGAAATAGTATAATATTTATTATTTCCAAGCTCTCAAGAGCTTAAAATAAGCAACTGTAAGTTATATTAACAAGCAGAAATAGAGTATCTTCTATCAAGGAGCTTTGTATGCACATATGCTCATTAAATAGTATTATTTGGAACAATTTCTGTTCTTTAAAGGGATAGCTTTATTAAATTAGCATGGATGCACAATCTGCAGTCCATGCAAGTTTTAGGGGCAGTTCCTCTAAACATTGTTGCTGATTTGTAACAGAAGGAGAAAAATGCTTGTGTTTTTTGATGAATTGTATTATTTATAAATTTTCTCCCATCTCGCACAATTAAATGATATAGAATGAAATCAACTTTAAATTTTGCCCTAGTCTCTTTTGCTTCTTAGTCATGTCCCATCCCAGTTTTGGAATATGGAGTATGGTGTGTCCTTCAAAGGTTCCAGTTGTTGTTTCTCATTTAACATAGTGGAGAAGACCTTCTCCCTACTCTCCATTTCATTTTGCTGGTAATTATATGCTGATATGAGCCTACCAAAGTTACAAACTAGAGACAACTTATCTTAGAATTAAAGTAAGAGATTGGAAGTTGAATTCCTGGAATTTCCTGAGTTGTCCTCTCTTCCCTGCTATATTCTGTTCCCTTATCTTCTCCAATAAAGCAAATAATCAGAAGAGGGAGAGAAGAAACATCAAGCTCTTCAATTTCTATCTTTTGAATTGGATCCAGAGTGAATAAAAAGAGAGTAGCAATTTTTCAAGATGAATACTCTCAAAGAATAGGGCAGTAACAACATCTTGTGCAAGAAAACCATAGATGCTGAAACTAAAGCAGATATATATATATATATGGATATATATATATATATATATATATATATATATATATATATATACCAAGAAAACATAGCTGAGTTCACAAAACTTGAGAAATTGTCTTTTGTAAACATACTAATCCCATCAACAATTGGGTAATATCCAAGACTCAATCAGTCAGTCTACCAAGCAAACACAAGGTACTTCAAAATTGTCTTGCAATATTAGGTAGCCTATGGGGGATGCAATAGCTCAAGCCAGACTCACTGTCGTCTGGCCAATAAGAAGAGACCATGGTTGTGATGAAGTTTTACCATTTTTTTTTTCACATACAGACTCATTGGAAGTCAGATTGGATTGGCAATAATATCACATTGTGTACTGTTATCATTAGGTATGAATGGACAGGAGGACTAAGCAGACAAAGACTACCATAACAACAACTTTGTTCCAGTTACAACACTAGATCTGGCCTCAGTGAAGCTAATTACCATTATATGCAGCATAAAGTTAATTCAGTCTGTGTTATGCAAATTTATTCTATTTTTTCACAGTAACAATTTTGTTTAAAGAGTGATTTCCACTGGTTCTTTTAAATATTCTCTTTTGCAATGTAATTGAGTCATTGCAGACTTTTCACTCAATACTTGAAATATGCAAGAATATGAAAATTGTCCTGAGCTTTTTTCTTCATGATGGAAAATAAGCTGTGTGAGGATATCATATTATTATATGGCATGAAATGAAGATTAAAGTGAAAGTTTACCCAGGAAACCACTCGTGTGTTAAATTAAAGCCATAAAAGTGTAGTTATGACATTCATAGAAGTGTGGATAGAAGTTCCATGAATATATGTGCGAATGTGTCCACATTTTCTCTCTCTCTCACACACACACAGAGAAATTAAATTAAATAGTTCCACTTAATTCCAATAATTCCACTTAAATTAAATAGATATACAGAACTTCAGTCTCAGTCAGGCAAATAAAGTTGACCATAACGCTAGTCCTCAATTTACAACAATTCATTTAGTGACTGTTCAAAGTTACAATGGCACTGAAAAAATGTGACTTATGACCTTTTTTCATACTTATGACTTTTGCAGCATCCACATGGTCAATGTGATTTACATTTGGATGTTTGACAATTGGTTCATATTTATGACAGTTGTAGTGTCCAGGGGTCATGTGACCAGTGACCTTTTGACAAGCAAAGCCAGATTCACTTAACAACCGTGTTACTCATTTAACAACTGCAGTGATTCACTTAAAAAATGTGGCAAGAAAAGTTGTAAAATGGGACAAAATCTTACTTAACAAAGGTCTTCCTTAGCAACATAAATTCTGGGCTCAATTGTGGTCGTACATCGAGGATTACTTGTACTTAATATTCCTAATGCAGGGAAAAAAAACTCCATGTTCATGTGAAATAATTGATTAGCAACTAATCTGTGTCAGGATTAGGAGCATATTTTGACTTAACCAAAGACTAACAGATCAAAGGCAGAAAGCAAGAACTGATTATTCCAGTATGTTTTCAGCAAGTGAGCCCAACCTCGATTCCCAGAGTGTTTTTCATTTGGTGGAAGTGGCTTTGAACTTTTTTATTAGTTTCTTGGAGAAGTAGCTGAGGTGAGAAATAAAACAAGAGTCTGTTGTCAAGCTTCTGTCCCAACATGGAGAAAGTTCAAATATTACAGCATTTCCTTGTGGTTTGGTGCCTACGGGACTTACTTTCAGTTCCTTAAAATCTCATTATAGAATTATTGTTTATCTTGAACTGCAGAATGCTTTGATTAAAGACATATGACATGAGTTAGGTGTAGCCTTATATAAACTTTAGGTATGGATACTTGACTGATTCTGTCAGGGTTTCAAATGAATAAAGAACTAGAAATAAACAAGAAACATCAGCATCAGCTTGCTCGAAGAACATGTTGGAAGCCACTTGGGAAGCTCCAATTAAATTGGACTGAATCTTCATGTTGCTAATTGCTGCTCTAGGAGCTTCGTGGCTAAGAGGTTGTGGTAAGAATTGAGATATCGCCCATTCAAATATTGCTTCTGTCACAGACTCCTTTTTCTCCCTCCTCTTTCTTCCCCCACTTTCTTCCCATATTTCTCCCGAATTTAAATAGGGGCAAAACAGCTGATATAATTTAAAAGGGAAATAATAAATGAAAAGAGGAAAAAAAAACCTTTATAAAACCGTATTGTGTAGGGTCTATATATTCATACTAGTCAACTCCAAATGGATCAAAGAATAGATATCAGAGAAACTGATCTGTTGAAATGCCTCTCATAGTGAAAGATCTCTAAAGTGGAGGTGTCATAATTGAGAAGTTTCTTGAGTCTTCAACATACCCACAACATACCCACAAAAAATATAATCCCTACTTGTACCTAATAGAAACAGCATCAGAGTAGAGTAGAGTATAGAGTAGAGTAGAGTAGAGTAGAGTAGAGTAGAGTTAGAGTAGAATTGGAATGGAATGGAGTGGAATGGAATAGAACAGAATTTCTTCATTGGCTAAGTGTGATTGGACACACAAGGAAATTGTCTCCGGTTCATAAGCTCACAGAGCACATATAAACAGCAAGTAATAGATCACAGGTAATAAATCATAGTTACAATCATTAATCATAAGTTACAGACAACAATTGATAAATCTTGAGAAACCAATAGGAGAAGATAGTAGGAAAGATGAGAAGATGAGAAAAGATGAGAAATGAGACAGTGCTGTGGGAATTAAATGTTCAGCAGAGTGATGACACAGGGAAAACTATCTATCTATCTATCTATCTATCTATCTATCTATCTATCTATCATCTATCATCCATTCACCAGGATGAGTGATCACAATACATGGAACTGCACTAAAAATGAGTGGGTCAGTACGTATAGGAATATATGTGATATAATTCCAACCTAGCACAATTCTCCATCACTGACTACAAGCATTTTCCACTAAGAAAATTAATTACAGTAATCTAAATGACAAGTGATCAATGCATCAATCACTATGAATCAGGGCAGAGACACTGTTGGACTTCCCATGTCATGATCCAAAATCTCTGCATCTATGTCTCCAGAATAATCTTGGTAGGATTCCATCTAAGTTTACAGGTCCTAATGCAATCCATTCATGTTTTCACAATTTTAGCACTTACAGTAGGAATAGGCAACTTTTTGTCTAAACAAGATCACATTGCTTTGGGAGTAATCTATGGGGTTTGCAATACAATGATGAATGAGGGTCTAAAGAGAAGCACCTTCTCTTTCCTTTGAATAATCCATTCCTGTCTTTATGAAAATAGCTTTAGATATACTTGGATTAATTGACCATCTTTTATTTATCTATTTTATGTAGCTGCCCATCTCAAATGCAAGTGACTCTGGGAAGTAAACAACGAAATCTTGCTGAATTGTAGAAAACTAAAAAAGACTTCAACAAACTTGAGGAGCATCCCAAGGCAATAAGATAGAACATGAAAAATGGAAAACCAGATTTATTAAATGTCTAAGATGTTGTAGCTTTCAAGATAGAATGCTCAAATGAAGAATTGTAAGAAATATACATGAAAAAAGTAGTCACCCCTCAGCTTCTCCCCACATAGGAGAGGGATCTCCATGGGTTTGAGTACCAAGAGACAATGGGATCAGCCATCTCAACCCTTTAAAAAACAGTTCAGTTTGCAAACCACACTTTCTAATCACTGTTGTAAATTGCCTATTAACCATCTTAAAGCTATCACAGACCTCCAGAAGAGCAAGCGTGAAAAGTCACCAGGTGAGTTTAGCTTCAACTCTGAACAAAATACAAATTAATTACAAGCTTAAGAATTTAAAGAATTTGAAATAAAAAGCAAAAAGCTACATAAGATTTTGATCTAAGAAAGTTAGAAATAGATTAAGGGTCCAGTTAAATTTGAAATATTGACTTTAATTACTGTATAAGATTTTGTAAGTAATTATTTAAAAAATAGCTTCTCGTGAGAAGGAAAAGAACTATAAAAATTAAAAGTAATAGCAACGGAAATATTAAAGGAGATCTTTGAAGGATGGAGCCAGAAATTGCTATTTCATTATCAACAGTAATGATATCTAATATTGTGGATAGACTATGTCCAAAAAACATTAATGAGGAAACGACAAGATATGGAACAAATTTGGTCTCACAAGGTAGAGGACCAAAAGTGGAGCTACAAATGAGAGGCCAAGAGAATGAATTGGAAAAAGGATGCTTTCTTGAATATACAAAAGAAACTGGATGAAGTTTTAAAAATTAAAGGAGAAATGCAAATGACAAACTAAGAAAATAACCTGGAATATGTTTTCTTAATTGAATCTACAAAAGAGGCTTGTTAAACCCTTGAAGATGTTTGTGTAGTAGGATAAAAAAGAGTGGAAAGAAATCAAATCCTACAACAATTTTTAATGAGCTAGAGGTGAAGACTGTTAGATGTAAAAGGAAGGAATATAACATTTAATTAGTTGATCAAGGCTTTCATTAGACTTTTTTTTTATTTTGCAAGGTTCTGGCAACCATTTCTGGACTTTTGCTGTGATTGAAAGGATCGAAAAGTAGATTTTTTAATGGATTTATGGGAGATGGGATGAAGAGATATCTGTTTGTAACCTTACCAGGAGTGAAGAGTTGTTACATTTGTCTAGATTTGTTGCAATAAAGGTTGGAAGTCATTTATATATTTCCTTTCTCTTTCTTTCCTTTCCTTTTTCTTTGTACTTTTTATTCTTTCTTGCTACACTGTTGACTCTTCTTTTTTCAGTTTAGTTTGTATTCATTCTCACTATTGTAATCAAAACCCTTAATAAAATTATATATAGAAAAAAAAGTAGCTATCCTCCCTTATTTTCCCATGGCAAAGCCAGGAGATCACTTTACCACCAATTACTAACACTGTATCAGATCTTATTATACCTCTCCATATTTTCTGGTCAGATAGGTACAAAATTTGGCCCACCTACCACTTTTATTTTCTAAGATTATGGATGGGAGTTATATTAAGACCACCACACATTACCAGAAATAGAGATGATTATGGAATTGGGTGAGTTAGTATGCTAGTTTCTGTTCAATTACTTTAAATCATGAGAAGCGGGTTCAATTGGCAAAAGAAAGCTCAAGACCGCATTGGTTGGAAACATGAAGATGAGGCCTTCATCCTGTAGTGGATAGACAATGGTTAGAATGATGGTGAATAAGAGTGTATCAATTGCCTTGGTGGCACAGCAGACTAAAGTGCTGTTAAATAGCACCAGCTGCCTGCAATTACTGCCAGTTCAAATCTCACCAGGCTCAAGGTTGACTCAGCCTTCCATCCTTCCGAGATAGGTTAAATGAGGACCCGGATTGTGGGGGCAATAAGCTGACTTTGTTTAAAAAAGAACACCGCTTAGGGTGGGCTGAAAGCCCTACTAAGCAGGTATATACAAAAGTATGAAGGCTATTGCTTAACGCATTGTAAGCCGCCCTGAGTCTCCGGAGAAGGGCGGCATATAAATCGAACCAATAAATAAACAATAAATTGCAGGAGTTTGATGTACAGTTTCATAGAGGGGTTTATTTTTTTGAAGGAAGAACTTATTTTGTGCCAGTTTAGGGTTAGGAGAAGCATGAGATCTAATTTGGGCTGGACAATTAGGAGATATGATACCAGTAAGATAGTTATAATACTTTGGAAATAAAGGATATCTCTCTTCTTTTTAACAACCTGGTTTCTTTTCATCCCCGTCATTGTAGCTTCTTTTGAATGTAGAAGTTACAGTTCAAGCATTCCATTAGTTATTCTCACTCTACATATGGTTGCTCTTGTTAACATATTCTTTTTCAATGTTTAAACTCATCAACATCTGGATCTATAAAAGGAAAACAGACAACACTTGGGCTAAAAGCAACGAGGAAAACATGACCCAAAAGGAAGTGTATCCTGTGTGCGTACGCAAGAGGAAATGTATTAAAGGCATGTCTCAATCTAGCTATGTGGCAAGCTTGGGCAATTTTGATGGAAAGCAGTTTTGATCAAGTTCCTCTAGAAAAGGGATGTCCAACCTTGGCAATTTTAAGACCTGTGGACTTCAACTCCCAGAATTCCCCAGCCAGCCAGGGGTTGGGTTGTGCAGACCACACATTGGCAGGATTCCCATATTATAGGGTTTGTTTGTTTTTTGCCTTATCCACAGTTTTTGGAATAAGCCAGAATATTTTATAAAACAAATAACACAATTATTTTCTCTACCGTATCCTTCAGATTGAACATGAAGAAATTCCATGCTCAAATGTCTTTCTCATGAAATAAGGCACTTGTGCAAGTATAGTTTTGGAGAAAGATATTCTTGATTAGCCTTTTAGTGGTTTTCTATTTGCATAGAGCGTTATGCAAATACTCACCTTCTCACCCTGCAAACTGAATGGTAGAGTTCAGGAAAGATTGTATCACAGGATTCCCTTCTAATATTTACATCACTTTTAGGCAGCGGCAATGATTAAGTAGTCTGTGAATGTTGTACAACTGCCAACTGAACATATTTAATCACAATATTAATAATGGCATTTTTATTATGTTATGGAATTTGATTCCTAAGCTCTGCAAAAAAGAACAGGAATTCCATACTTCCCCCCTTCCATTCCTGTTGTGTCTTGAACATAAAATGCATATTGCATCATCATCCTGTGAAATGTTATCTTCATTGCAAGTAGTGATTAATAAGGGAAGTGTAACCTAGTGTATTATATCATTCAATACATTCATAGGACAATCTAATGGGAGGATAAAAGAGGCATGGGATTCTTATGTTTGATTACAACCATATATCAGTCTAAAATCTATGCCTGCCACAAAGGACATTAGTATTCCGTAAATTGCATATTGGATAATTTCTTTTTTAAAAAATTATTTCAGAGGTATGTATTTTGTAAGCTGCCCAGAGTTACCATGTGTGAGTTAGGTGATCATATATATTTGCTAAATAGATAATCACACACACACAAATAAATAACTATTCCTTTCATTCATATCCTGCTTTAAAATGCTCCATAGGACCTGACATACAGTAAGTATATCTGTAATAATGCTGTATAACATACTGTGGTGTTTGTTTTTTTTAAAAAAAACACTGCTAAAAAATCACTATCATTTTGAAAGGTGTGCCCAATAGTTGGGGGCATGTACAGGCAGGTTAAGAACATCAAAAAGGAAGAAATTTGAGAGAAGAATTGATAATCACAGATTAAATGGATTACTCATGGCTGAATAATGGATTAAAAATCAAGATTATTTTACACAAAAGGAAGGAACATAAAGTGGGTTGATTCAATCAGGGTTAAAATGCAACATATTTTTTTGGGTGGCTCTTTTTGGACTTGCTGATATCTGGACAAGAAATATATGTATTGGATTTATTTATAGTTAATTAAGGGATTTGTATAGGCAGTCTCTGAGAATTGGACCTGATTGAATGAAAAAAAACCCTTGGTGTTTAAGACTTTTCCCCTACAGCAGGGGTGTCAAACTCGATTTCATTGAAGGCCGCATCAGGGTTGTGTTTGACCTTGGAGGGTTGGGGTGGGTGAGGCCAAAGTTGGTGTGACCAGCGTAACATCACTCGTGTCGGGGGCGCCTGTGGTGGCCTGAGCGCTCTGCCAGCAAAAATGGACTCCTGAGCCCCGTTTTTGGCTACAACAGCCTCCTGCAACCCTCTTCCGGCGAAAACGGAGCGGGGGGGCATGCGTGGCTCTCCCAAGCTCCGTTTTTGCTGGTAGAGGCACCATGGGCCAGTCCTTCATTGTCTCCAGGGTGGCTCTGCAGACCAGATCTAAGCATCCTGCGGGCCGGATTTGGTCCCTCGGTCTTGAGTTTGACACCTTGCCCTACTGTATCCTAATCTGACAGCATCAAATTGTCTTATTATCTAACTATCTTTGCATTTAGTAATCTTTGTGAGCTTTCTCTGTTTAAAGGTGATATTGTCCCTCTTTGCCATGTTACATTTCAGCCTTTTATTTATAATAAAATACTGAGACCACTTGATACCTTCTAAATGTAGATTTGCTTGCAATTAAGAGTTGCGATATGGAATAATGAGTTTCGCATTTGTTAATTAATATTATTATTTTAAGGCTCTGTTTAGAATTTTTTGCTGACACCACTCCTGGATTGGAGAAGAGTTTACTTATTAGATTTTCCTATAATTAAGAGCCGAGTTGTGGGATGAAGAATTTTATAATAGTTAATTGAGAAGAGATAAAAAATACAGTGAAATTGTTTATATTAGTGACAAGGAAGGAAGTCATTTTTTATAAGGATATTTTTTTCTTTACATTTTTTCTTTCTTATTTTCTATCACTTTTTATTCACTCGTTTTTTCCTTTCCTTTTTAATTTGTATTATTGTTTACTATTAAAATTAAAACTTTTAATAAAATTATTAACAACATCAAATTAGCAGGCATTTTGAGATTACTGAAGCCATTCTGCATTTTATGTCTGTGTAATTTAGGCCAACGTATTAGAAAGGGGTTGGGTTTTGATAACCTGGTTGTGCCTGCCATTTTAATGTATTTGAGGGCCCCCCTCATTTTGGATAACTGGTGCCTTTTACAACAGCTTTCTGTTGCTTGTTTTAACTTTTTATGTTGGCTATTATTCAGATTAGAATTTAGTTGTTCTCAAAGGAGATGAATGAAAACAATGTCACATCTGAGAGATATATATATATCATTTAGATGTAAGGACAAATGCTGGGGCTTTTGACAGAAAACAAATAGGCATTATTATAGATTACATAAGGGGCATATGAATATTTGGTTGGCTAAAGTTAAGAAACAAGGATTTAAATTTTACAACAAAGTTAGTTGTTTAATATTCAAGCAATGTTCTTGCCCTGTGTTATGCCATGATTTGTTTAACTACAAATTTATTTATTTATTACATAAGTCACAATTGCTTGGGTTTATACAACACACTAAAGCATACACTGTGGTTTAAGAAAACAGACGAGCTGGGTCAGGATAACATAGAAACTACATCACAATTTGGGCCAATACTATATATAAACCTAGTTTCAGACAGGGTTCATTTCTAATAAATTGTTATTTTATTTAATTGTCAGATAAATTATTTTGGAATTGTTAACTATTTATTCACCTGGATTTTAATCAGCTATGAGACTGATTAATCATATTTAAACATACATATTTGGGATTTGAAAGCACATGATAATTTGAGAAAAAGAACAGAAAATTCACAACATTTCTGGCAACTGTAACTTGCCAGAAAAAAAAGTCTCAGCAGATAAATACAGGTAGTCCTTGCCTTATGACCACAATTGAGCCCAAAATTTCTATTGCTAAGTGAGACATTTGTTAAGTGAATTTTGCCCCACTTTATGACGTATCTTGCCACATTTCTTAGGTGAATCATGGCAGTTCTTAACATGGTTTTAAAGCGAATCTGGCTTCCCCATTGACTTTGTTGGTTAGAAGGTTGCAAAAGGGGATCAGATGACCCCGGGACACTGCAACCATCATTAATGTGAGTCAGTTGCCAGGCCTCTGAATTTTGACCACATGACCATGGGGATGCTGTAATGGTTGTAAGTATGAAAAATGGTCATAACTCACTTTTTTTTCAGTGCCGTTGTAACATTAAATGGTCACTAAGTGAACTGTTGTAAGTTGAGGACTATTGGTATATCGGTTTCCTGACACTCCCAAAACATAAAATCAATCAAATCAAGTTTTAGTTAACCCACCCATCAATTAAACATAAATTAATTCTAAATTAATGGTTGTGGGGCAAAAAAGGTGAAACGATTAGCATACATGTATTTAAAGATGTTCTGATTATTATTTTTTAAGTGGAAAAACATTGAGAGGTGCAATTTGGAGGTTTAGTGCCCAATATATTCCAACTAACCTAGAAGATTATCAGTTGCCATTGCCCTAGTCAAGGCTTCTAATTCCATTGACTCAGCTGTTCTTCCATTCCCAGTCTTGACACAAGAGTTAATGGGCCCACCCTTCAGAAGAAGTCATAAACAGCAGAAAGAGGCCCAAGATGCACCTATTTCCAAGGCTTTGGGTTTAACAAGCCCTATTCAGCAAAATCTGAAGAGATTTTTTTAAGCAGCCGGACTGTACATAGCCTCAGGATCAAGTAGGTATTAGCTTCAGAAAGAAGGAAGATTTATAACTACAGCTGTTTAGCAACATATCACTCTATCGAAGGTTGAATGTTTGTGAAACTTGTTGGCTGGATCCCTTGGAGGCCATGTAGTTCTAGGACAACCGAGTAACATTCTGCTCAAAGGATTCACCTACATACATACAATATACTTCCTGATTAGCACATTTCTATCCTTAGTTCACAGAGGGCTGTGAAAATATTTACAGACCCCTCACATCCTGGACATAAACTGTTTCAACTCCTTTACTAAGTCAAACTACTTACTAAGTCTGCACTACTATTAATCTTCTCATTGTTCCTATCACCCATCTCCTCCTACTTATGACTGTATGACTGTAACCTTGTTGCTTGTATCCTTATGATTTATATTGATATTGATTGTCTCCTAGTATGATTTGATTGCTTATTTGTACCCTATGACTATCATTAAGTGTTGTACTTTATGATTCTTGACGAATGTATCTTTTCTTTTATGTACACTGAGAACGTATGCACCAAAGACAAATTCCTTGTGTGTCCAATCACACTTGGCCAATAAAGAATTATTTTTTCTTTTCTTTTCTTTTCTTTTCTTTTCTTTTCTTTTCTTTTCTT
>WNWU01000056.1:633834-645336 GCA_012654045.1 Ptyas mucosa | reverse complement strand
TTTCCTTTCCTTTCCTTTCCTTTCCTTTCCTTTCCTTTCCTTTCCTTCCCCTTCCCTTCCTTTCTTTCCTTTCCTTCCCCTTCCCTTCTTCTTTCTCTCCCCTCCCCTCCCCTCCCCTCCCCTTTTCTTTTCTCTTCTTTTTTCTTTTCCTTGAATGGATCTGAATGTACCAGTCCCAGATTGATTCTCTGCAGCTCTGTAGTGAAAACCAATGTCAGAACAACTACCGGTATAATAACAAAAAACAATTCCCCTTTTTTAAAAAAGCTATGATGAGGATGGGATGGAAAAGTACTGATTTCATTGACTAAATTGACAGCTCTGCTCAATTCCACTGGACCGGTGGTGAACAACTTGCTGTTAGGAGAGACCTTTGTGCTCAGCTCAATTCCACTGGACCGGTGGTGAACAACTTGCTGTTAGGAGTGATACCCTTGGTTTTATCATTCACTCTGCCGTGCTGCTATCTGATCTCTTCCTGAGTAGTTGCATAACAATTTTGTGTTTGTAAGTTGTTTTAGCCAATAGACTTGTCCTAACAATTTATTTATTGGATGAAAAAAGACATACGATGTAAATTAATCCTTTAAATTTATGCTAAAATCCCAGCTTTGTTATATTCAAGAAAGGGATCACATAATAGGGCACCAGTGCGGTATTATGATAAAGACGCTGGGTTAGGAGTGGGAATACACTGGATGACTCTGAGCTTGTTACTTTCAACCCAACCTACTCCACAGGGTTGTACTTGTGAGGAAAAATGTGAGCAATTTCTACAGTATGTGCTCTGCTTTGAGACCCTCTACGAAAGATGGAATGAAAATCAAATAAACATATACGCTGATGACACCCAGCTGTACATCTCCACCCCAAACCACCCCAACGATGCCCTTGAAGTGATGTCCCAGTGCCTGGAGGCTGTGCAGATCTGGATGGGGAGGAACAGGCTCAGGCTCAACCCTTCCAAGACTGAGTGGCTGTGGCTCCCGGCATCCCGATATAGTCAGTTGACTCCATCGCTGACTATTGGGGGTGAGTCTTTGGCCCCCACAGAAAGGGCTTGCAATCTGGGAGTCCTCCTGGATAGACAGCTGTCCTTAGAGGATCATCTGATGGCTGTGACCAGGGGGACTTTTTGTCAGGTTCGCCTGATTCGCCAATTGCGGCCCTTTCTTGATCGGGATTCCCTGTGCACAGTCACTCATGCCCTTGTCACCTCTCGCCTTGACTACTGTAACGCTCTCTACATGGGGCTCCCCTTGAGAAGTACCCGGAGGCTCCAGCTGGTCCAGAATGCGGCCGTGCGGGTAGTGATGGGAGCAACGTGGCGCTCCCATGTAACACCACTCCTGCGCGAGCTGCACTGGCTCCCGGTGGTCTTCCGGGTGCACTTCAAGGTGTTGGTTATCACCTTTAAAGCGCTCCATGGCATAGGGCCTAGGTATCTGCGAGACCGCCTACTGCCACAAGCGACCTCCCACCGACCCGTGCGCTCCCACAGAGAGGGCCTCCTCGGGGTGCCGTCAGCCAAACAATGTAGGCTGGCGACCCCCAGGGGGAGAGCCTTCTCTGTGGGGGCACCTACCCTCTGGAATCAGCTGCCCCCAGAGATAAGGAGAATTCCAGACCTCAGCGCCTTTCGCCGTGCCCTTAAAACCCACTTTTTCAAACAAGCCGGGCTGGCTTAAGAATTATTTTAAATGTTTATAGGGGTTTAAAATTTTTTTTAATTGAAACCATAATTTTTATATATATTTTAATTGTTTTTATTGTTTGTATTACATGTTTTTAAATTTTGTACACCGCCCTGAGTCCTCAGGGAGAAGGCGGTATATAAATCAAAAATAAATAAATAATAAATAAATAAAAATAAATATAGTTCTTTCCATTTGTTCAAAACTCTCCCAGAGAGCGGCCCAAGCCTATTTTTCTCCATATTCTGTTCACAAACTACAAAATTGCAGCCACATAAAAAACACAAAGGATGCCGCTTACAGTGCAACTCCTACAATGATTTCTATAAAATTTGGGAATCTCCATTCCTGTAAAGAGATTTCTTGTTCATTTCATCCCACTCTGCTGAAAAACAAAACAAAAACAAAACAAACCCAAATGCACCCATTCTATCCAGAGAATGAGAATCTTACACTGAGTCAGCTTGAATTACTTCTGGAGTCACCATTTCCGGATCTGATCAGATGGTTTCTTAATGCCAAGGGCCCACCAGCACTTAGGAGTGGAAACAGAAGTTGTATGCAACTCATGCAAAAACAAGCAAATAGACAAAAGAGCTGGCAGTTGTTTCCCATGGGAGAATGGTCTTGGGCTAGTGGAGATTGGTGAATGGCATGCACAGTTCCTTCTTCTAGGATTTCTGTTATCATTCCCTTCAAGTTGCTTCTCTTTTCATGTGACTTCCAAACACATATTTAGAACTTTGAAAAAAGAGAACATGACTTTGATGGAAAGGTTGAAAACTTCCATCCTGCCCATTTTCTGGCAAGCTGAGTATTTCCCTATAATAAATGGCAAAATTAGTGGGCTCTTCAATTTAAAAACATGTAAAAATAGAAGCCAATGGTTTCAAGAGTTACTCCATAAAATGTCTCCAAATTTTCATTTGGTTTGGATTTTTTTTTTAGCTGATTGCCAATTGGTATTGGTGGGATTTATTAAATTATTCCTCTGTATATAAAAGACAGGCATTAACTTAAAAATCTGAATCTTAGCAGAGAGTCCTAACGTACCCAAGAAGCAAGAACGCCCTTTCGGCAACCAACACAGCACTCCAAAGATAACCATTAACAAGAAATATCAATATTTTGAGAAAATGAATTAACATCAGATGTACAGTTCATTTCACTGTATTTCCAGAACTTGAGCCGGCTGTCTGTGAATACAACTCCCATAGCACTATTCTCTCCTTCTCTCTGTCAGAGCAATCACTGTTGCCTGGATATTTAACTTAATTGGTTTTCTGCTCCCATGGCCATCAATGGTTGACTGTGTGCACTTTCATGTTTTATGAACTCCTTGTTTCTCATTTGCTTTGATGTAACTTCTGTTGTATCCAAGAGGAGCCACCCTCCCCAAGTTATCTTACAGAGTACCACTCAATAGAACGTTACAGAAGAGCTCGCTATTTCCAAAATAACAAAAGATAGGTTTGCATGCTTCAGTTCCCCAGGAGAGA
Source organism: Ptyas mucosa (assembly GCA_012654045.1). Classification (NCBI taxonomy): domain Eukaryota; kingdom Metazoa; phylum Chordata; class Lepidosauria; order Squamata; family Colubridae; genus Ptyas; species Ptyas mucosa. Next base: position 642,143 of record WNWU01000056.1, on the reverse strand, counting down.
AGCGAAGGATCATCAATCTAGCAAGCTGCTAGAGAGGTCAACGGACTGCTTAGTCAGCTGTCTAATCCATTATCTCTTTCAAATGGTCCCAGATTTTTTAGTAAAAGAGGACTGTATACTAACTTGACATTAAAACTGTAGATAGTTGCAACCCTTTGAAAGAAGTGGAGGCATTTCGGGACGCGGCTTGAAAACAAAGGGGTTTCTTGCTTAACTGTTTACTTTCTCATTATGCTAACTTTTGATTCCATTGAAAGAAAAGAATACAGATCCAAATAAAGTTTAAAATGAGGTGGTCGCTGCATTATTTTTTGGAAAGGTTTTGTGGCAGTTTAGCAGCTCCAGCATTCTAGGCTAATGCTTACAGTTGCATTAATAAGAATTCAAGATTTTCAAGAATGCAAATATTTGCAGAAATGCAAATACACATTCAAGAAAGCAAATATCGCAATGGGAGCTAATGGTTTGGAGTATGCCTTCTTTTCACAACAGCATTTCCAGTGAGCGGATGAACTGACACAGTTATAAAAGACAAAGAATCTGTCTAATTTTTGACAAACCATTTTCTTTTGGGTAAATACTGTATGAAGCAACACAATTGAAAATCTTAATTAAAGGAAGCACTACTGGTAATCCATCAGGGCCTCTATTCATATATTATGATTATTCACGGAAAGGCTCAAGATGCCTTAATAGGAAATCTTTTGTAAAGTGACTGCAGAACCCAGCTTTTCATGGAACACTTACAGTACATTAACTTACATTAAGATTACATTAACAGGATCTTTCCAAGTCTAAAAGTACTTATTCTCCAAAAAACTAGGAAGGCTCCCTTCTGAATTATTTGCCTTCTGCAGTCGGAGATATTTCTTTTGTGTTGGTTGTCCCATCTAGTGGCTCTTCCTCCTGTCTCCCTTGTCCTTTCCCATGTAGCCCATAGTACAGTAAATTAGTTTGTATACCTCATATTTCCATTAGACACATTGTGTTAGAATATTGGGCTTGTTCTATTAAAAACCCACCAGATCACTTGATTTTACCTGGCACTGCGCTACTGCAAGCCCAGTTTCCTTTCTGCACACAACCTAGTTAGAGGAATGATATAATGCTGGATGATACATGGCTGTTTGATGTTACTGCTGGGAATAAATGTTAAGAACAAATCTTATTTGGAAGCGAGAGCTATTTTGATATATTACTGTGCATGGTATCTCAGAGGGTGAGGAAAAATCAGATTGCCAGGTTTTATATTTATTTTCAGGAACTTGTTTAGACCCTATGGATGGCCCGCTGGAATGGTGGAGAGCACCTTAGGGAGTTATTTCACCCATTACGCAGCCATTTCATAGGCAAGAGACTCTACCAATGGCACTGATCACAATAAACAATAAAAAATGCCTGTCCCTAGCTTAGTTTGTTTTGTTTAATCAGCCTGGTATAATGAGGTATATTTTATACACCATAAATAATGAGGTTGTAGCTTATTATTACTCAGGAAAAAAGAGACAGAATTGTCAAGATTATCGCAGTGCAATCTGATCTGACTCAGAAGCAAATTTAGGGTTACTGGACATGGTTTGGGAAAGTCGGGGTAAGTGTTGCATGACAGCAAAGAGATACAGAAAATCTCTACTTGTGAGATTTTTACAATTCACATTGGAAAGCTTTAAGCAAACCCCACTAAACCTTACTGAATTAACCTTACATACTTCTTGTATGTATAAATATGAAACTTAGCATCCATTTTAGCCCTGGTGGCACAGTGGTTAGAATGCAGTATTGCAGGCTAACTCACTGCTGCTCACTGCCAGTTCGATCTTGACCGGCTCAAGGTTGACTCAGCCTTCCATCTTTCTAAGGTGGGTAAAATGAGGACCCAGATTGTTGGGGGCAATAGGCTGACTCTGTAAACTGCTTAGAGAGGATTATCAAGCACTATTAAGTGGTGTATAAGTCTACAGTAAGTGCTATTGTTATTGTTATTTCCTTTCATGCAGTTTACAACATTCCACAAATGTACAAACAGCAAGATGATTATATCCGAAAGACAGGAGACATTACTTTCTAACAGTTACAATTTTTTTTAAAAAAGTGCAGGCTTAACTGTAAAATCATTATTTTAAATTATCTTGTTCATTTGATGAATGTTAATATAAAAATGTTCTAAAGAAAAGACTGCGTACATTAATAGAGAATGATCCTTTCCCTTATAGATTATTTCTGAAAACCTCTTTTTATTAAACAGTAAAAATAATAACAATAAAAGGTTTGGATAACCTATATGAAGAATATTGCTTTAAATTCTATATGATAAATGTTGCTTTGCAGAAGTAAAAGGAAGTCAGAAGGAGTTGGTATATTAACCAGTCCTGGATCCAATTTTAACTTCTTATTCAGTAATGGATAGAGGACTCAAAGTTGGCTTTGCAACTGTGTGATTAACAGAGAATGGTAGAGCTACCAGATTTGAGACCACTGGACAATCAGCAGGTGAGAGTTTTTTGTATATTTCAATTCACATTTAGTGGTCATCCAGAATTTTCACCTGGTAGTCTTAGCAAAATGAGTTTACATCTCTCTCCTAACCTGGTACCACTTTAAAGATTTACATAATTCAGGGTTTATAATCAGTCTCTCTGCTTTGTTACTCTTTTGTTGTTCAGTTCTCTTGATTGCTATGTGCCTCAATGGACATTATTTCCCCAAGCAAGACTGTTTGTCACTCACTGTTTTGAATTCTTGTGAGGTCCTGCTTGTGTCATCAGTGATCAGATCTAGCTACCTTGACTTCTGTCAGCTTCTTTTTGTTGTGGTTCATTTTTCCAAGCTTCTGGATTTTATCTAACGATCCCTGCTTTTGTACCGTGTCCAAAATGGTCAGGTTTGGCTTCATTATTAGTGCTTTTAGTGAACAATCTGGTTTTATTTCATCTAGTACAGAATCATTTTTTCTTCTTGTGTTCTAAGATAGTCTTAATAATTTTCTCCAGCACTATAACTCAACTCTCTTCTTTGTTTAGCCTTTCTGATGGGTCACATATTATAGCCATATGTTATAACTGAGGGAAAAAACATAGCACTTGTGGTCAGTGTTATGTATCTCCATTTTAATATTTTGCATAGATTTGCTATATATTAATACTGTGCTATATAGAAATCTAAAGAGCTGGTCTTCTTTTACTCCAAATAATAGAATTTTTTTAAAAAAAGCTGCAGAATTCCTTCAACTTCTGTACCTGGAGAGCCTGAAGATCTTTATTAGCACCTTTCAAATCATTTTGTTTATGAGTTTACAGTACTTAGTATTTTCAGCTTTTGTTTTAGAAGTGGTGATCATTCCTCAAATGCAATTAAGTGAGCATCCTTGAAGTTACTTGGTTTTATTTAACTTAAATTTATTTGTTTCTAATTTTGGTTGTTCATTTCCAGTAACTACTCAATAATTATTGACCAATGAAAAGGATAAGTCCCCATTGGTCTTGAGTTAGAGGAAGATTTAGGAGTCTTTTTAAAAAAAAATATTTTGTACTGTTGCAATATTTATTTTTCCCAAACATGCTACAACTTCCTATTTTAGTTCTGTTTTTCTTTGCAAAATCTACCTGGGTTTTCTATTAACTGGAGTGATATCCCTTTACCAACCTTCCCCCTCCCAGTCATGTATATAAAGTAAGCTTTTAAAGTTTAAGTGCTTGCCATATTTTGGATTAGGATTTATATGAAGCTTTTTTTAAAAAGTAGTGATCTTTTTCAGAAAGTGATCGATTTTTACATATTGTGTGTTAACAGGTACTTTGCATTGCATTCATTATATCTTTGCAATATTATCCTGTGCTGATTATAATATCAGTTTGGAAATAGGCACAAACATTATTAAATGTTTTTTAATATTTTACCTAACTACCTAACTATTAAACCTGGCCATCTGAATATATATTTCATCCTGTCCTTATAATACTGGAGGACCCTTAAACTTTATCACCAGCTTAATTTTTATAACCTTTATAAATTATAAAAATTATTCATCGAAAGATTAATAATATTATGCAAAAGAGTCCTTTTTTACCATTTTATGTAGCCTCCTTGAAGAATATTATTCACATTTGTGCACATAATAAAAACAATAATTTTAAAAGGGTTCTAGTTTCTTTGGAAATATATAGCATCAGTGCATTTATCTATAGTACTTTATCAGTTTTGTTTATAAGCCAAGAGTTAAAGAATCTTTCTTTACTAGAAAAATGTTTCAAAAAAAAAATCGAAATATAATTTTGTGCAGCAAACTAGAGTGTTTATTAATTGTGAAAATGGCTACAGTTCCAATGAATGTCAGCATATTAGGGATGAGATGGCAACAGGATTGAAAAATGTAAAAATGTATCCCAATTGGAAAAAAGGTATTTTAAGTGCATATTTTGAAATTGCTTTTTAAAAATAACATATAAAGTGCCTTACTCATTTGGCTTGCTCATCATAATATTTTACCCTTTTATTCACAGAGAGGAAAAGAAAGTGTGGGACCTGAGCAAGTCACAGGAACTATGAGTTATATTCTATGTATTTGTCTATGCTTGTCCTAAGTATTTGCATGAATCATTTGTACTTGTTTATATAGTGTTCTTTTTATCATAAGCCATCCGCAATCATTCCTGTAAAGAGACATTTATAGTATGATTCTATGTATGTTTGTTTGGAATATCTAACCCTAAGATTTATGGCCTATTCATATGAGTAGGAATATGGTTTAGGGATTATTCATCTTGAAAGGAATTGCTTCAAGTCAAGTCTATTTATCTTAGACTTGCCTTAGATGAGCTGTAAGGTCTCTACACTTGTTCTAGCTTTTATACCAGAATGTCCTTTCTAGGATTTTGATGTAGTCCTCTCCTCTCCTCTCCTCTCCTCTCCTCTCCTCTCCTCTCCTCTCCTCTCCTCTCCTCTCCTCTCTTTCTAAACTACCGTATTTTTCAGCGTATAAGATGCTCCGGAGTATAAAACACACCTTATTTTGGGGGGGAGGAAAATAAGAAAAAAAAATCTGCCTCTGTCTACCAGCATCCATTCGTATTCATCTGGCTAGCGTCCTTACAGCAAACAGCAAACAGCCTGGTGGGCTTCAGCACAATAGCCTGATTCAGCACGAGTAGCTGATTGGCAGGTGGATCGCCTCCTGGAATACCCCCAATCAGCTGTTCCCAGAGGTGAACTTTAGCAACAAGTTCGCTGGTTGTGAGTGCACACGCGCCTCGTTGGGGCAGATACGCAGCTTCAAAAATGTAGCTGATCGTCGCAGGGCGCTCCAGTGAGTACAGCAGGGGAAGCACGGAACTGGTCCGGCAAGGCAGAAGCTGTTACAGGTTGCCACTTTGGCCTCTGTGCCTTGCTTTTTCATCCTCCGAAACCTCAGTTTGAGAGGCTGCCTTTGCAAAGAGAAGTTCCTTTACAAACAGAGCTTTTGGAGGCTGCTTGAGAGGCTCTCCATTTGAGGAGCTGCGTTTGCAGCTTCCAAAAGCTTCAAAAGCTCCGTTTGAGAGGATGCATGGAGGCTGAAGGGTGGGCGCAGGGGTGAAATGCTCCCGGTTCGGACCGGATCACCTGATCCGGTAGCGATGGTGGCAGGTGGTTCGGAGAACCGGTAGCAAAAATTCCTGCCCCCCCCCAATGCCCAGCTGAGCCGCGCGATCATCAGAGGCTTTTTTTTTTTTAACTTTTAAAAGCATTTTTTCTACAATCTCTTCGGCCAAAAAAATGCTTTGGCCGAAGAGGTTGTAGGGGAAAAAAATGCCTTTAAAAGCCTCTGACGATCCCAGCTGAGTTGCTTGATCGTCAGAGGCTTTTAAAAGCATTTTTTTCTGCAACCTCTTAAGGTTGTAGAAAAAATGCTTTTAAAAGTAAAAAAAAAAAAAAAGTTGGCCATGCCCACCCAGTCACATTACATCCCCATCAAGCCACGGCCACAGAACCGGTAGTAACAAATTTTACATTTCACCACTGGGTGGGCGGGGCTACATTTGGTGTATAAGATGCACCCAAGTTTTCACCCTCTTTTAGGGGGGAAAAAGTGCACCTTATACTCCGAAAAATACGATATATTTAATAGTTCAGATAGTGTGATACCTCTGCTGAAATCCCTGTGCTAATTAGTGGTAGGTTTCTAGGCCCAACTCAGTGTGATTTAGCCTTTAAATCCACATAGTTTGGGGTAAAGTGTACTTGCAGGATTGTCCCTTCTGTCTTGAACTGTTTGCTACTGTGTACATTCAGTTGCAGGCACTACCAAGGGAGGTAGAGGATGATATCCCGCAGTATGGAACGTCTTGCTGTCTGCGATGACTATTCTGTAAAGCTGTAAAAATGATTGTATAGTGGATCCCCGGGTGACTTTGTAATTTTTATTTGTATTTTATTTTATAAATTAAATAACCCTGTCTTGAGTTATTAAGGATAATAGAAATTGTACAATAAATGAATGGCCTGATTTACAAATATTAAGCATATACAACTAAATTGTTCATTCATTTCCTATTACCCATGTCTTTTTCTTCCATATCTTCTCTTTTCTCCCTCCGTTCCCTTTCCTGTTCTTGAAATGTGCAGTGGATTCCTATGCATGCTTCTTCCACCAGGTTTATAAGTAGAAAGAGAGCTTAGAACTGCAGCTACAGATTAGAGTCTTTTCTTCTTAAATACTCCACAATGTGATGGTAATGATAATAGTGATTATGATGATAATGATGATGATGCTTTTTTGGGGTATTGCTTAGGGTTTTTTTTTTTAAAAGCCTGTATACCTTTTTAAAAAATAGTTCAAAATGAAATGTGGAACTGGAATTCAGTTGTTCTTTTTTATGGCTATTAAAAAACCCAGAAAAAAAATCTAACTTTAAAAAAGAATTGTAGCCTTTCTTTTCACATGCAGTCTTGATTCTGTTCTCCCATATTCCTGCCCATAAAACTGGAGGATATGTAGATGGCAGAGATGATTGAGAAAAATGAAGAGGATACACAGAATATTCAACCAGGGAAAAACTACAAATGTCCTCAAGTGTGCAGATCAGGGGTGAAATGCTTCCGGTTCGGACCAGATCAGGCGATCCGGTAGCGATTGTGGCAGGTGGGTCGGAGAACCGGTAGCGTTGGTGCTGCAAGGCTCCGCTCACCCGCCCGGGTGTCGTTACTTCCTGCTTTTAAAAGGTTAAAAAAAAGGCTCTGACGATTGCGCGCTATAGCTGTGATCGTCGGAGCCTTTTTTTACCTTTTAAAAGCATTTTTTTACAACCTATTTGCACAAATGCTTTAAAAATGAGTAAGGCACCTTATATGTTATTTTAAAAAGCAAAATATGCACTTATTTTTTTAATGCTTTTAAAAAGTAAAAAAAAAAAGTTGGCAATGCCCACCCAATCACATTACCCCCTCACCAAGCCACGCCCACAGAACCAGTAGTAACAAATTTTACATTTCACCACTGGTGCAGATTAAAATATTAGAAATAGTCAGGTTTTCAAAGCTCTGTGTAAACTTCACCACATGAACTACAGTTGAGACCCTTGATACTGGAGGAGAGAGAAAGATTGTCAGTTCTCTGATTGTATTTTTTTAAAATAAGCTCAATGTAAAAAAATATATATAGTCAATATTCTTGAAAGTACAGGGAGTAACAAGTCCATTGCACAGGAGATATTGATTGCAGGAATGTTAAGTCTTCTCCATTTCTACCTTTTGCTAGTCTTATTTGCTATCTATCAATTATTGTTGTTGGAATTTTCCCCCCGTTTATTCTTTTTATTATTTTTATATATATTCCATCCACTTGAATGCCTCAATATAACATCAGAAGTGGAAGAGAACATTTGTTTGTGACTGTGCTTCAGGTCATGTGTGTGTGTTTTTAAAAAAAATACCAACCTAGGATATGTTTGGAATACAAGACTTTAGTTATTAATCTGTTTTCTCTAGGTTGCGAAGGAACCAAACTCAATGTTCTCAGTGACTTCCACCCCCAACTCTCTGAAACAAGACAAGAACCACTAAGTAACTTGGGGAAATATATTTGAGGAAAGAAGGGAAAGTCTCATCCTTACTAGACCAGACCAGAAATTTAACTTCAGGGAAAGGACTAAAATAACAGAATCTTGAAAGTTGAATTGTGCTGTACCTCCTCCTCTTCTTATTTTAGTAAATCAGAAAGGTGTCCACCTGAGTTTTAAATATTATTTTCTCCCCAGGGCATACACTTTGTCTAGCTTGGGGTTCTTCCTTCCTTCCTTCCTTCCTTCCTTCCTTCCTTCCTTCCTTCCTTCCTTCCT
>WNWU01000056.1:581457-633824 GCA_012654045.1 Ptyas mucosa | reverse complement strand
CCTTCCTTCCTTCCTTCCTTCCTTCCTTCCTTCCTTCCTTCCTTCCTCCCTCCCTCCCTCCCTCCCTCCCTCCCTCCCTCCCCCCTCCTTCCTTGTATGCTACCTAGATGTAGTTCTTGGATCTTCTATTCCCATACTCTCCACAGGGAGTCAGGTGAAGATTATTCTGTACTCCCACAAGACCATGGTTGGGTTGTTGGTGCTCTCTGAGCTTGGTTGTTTTCTTGCAGACATTTATACCAAACTAGATAACATCAGCAGTGCTAGGAGGGAATAGGGTTTACACAGTTCAACCTGCCAAGACCATTGTCACCAACAATCTTGTGAAACATCTCTCAAAGGGAGAGGCGACGAAGGAAGTGAGAAACCCCACAACTGTTCAAATGTTCTCCCTTCCCTAGATTTTTCTACCAAATACTTTGTAGCAAGTGGGTCACCAGATTTAAATAATAGGCACAGGCACCTTTATTTAGAATACTTTTATAAAGAGGATCCTTAGTAATTAGCCACAAACAAATAAACCATAGTACTGTGATGGCGAACCTATGGCACGGGTGCCATAGGTGGCACATGGAGCCATATTGGTGGGCACGCGAGCTCAGCTCCGGCACACATGCGTGCACCAGCCAGTTGATTTTTGGGCCTTCTGGGCCCATCAGAAGTCAGGAAACACACTGTTTCCAGCCTCCAGAGGGCCTCTGGAGGGGGTGGGAAAGGCCATGTTTGTCCTCCCCAGGCTTCTAGAAAGGCTCTGGAGCCTGGGGAGAGCGAAAAAACGGCCTACCAGGCCCACGTGCCATCGCATGCCAAAAGCAGGGGGAGCATGGGGGGGGCATAAAATTATGGATGTGGGCACACATGCGTGTGACCCCTCCGCGCTCTCCCCGCTTTTGGCACGTGATGGCAAAAAGGTTAGCCATCACTGCCATAGTAGGTACTATTTTGTTCCCAGAGGTACAAGTAATTTACATATGAAAGTGTACCTCTTAGAGGTGGAAGCAGAGGAAGGAACTATTTGGAAGGATGTTGTTCATGTCACCTGAATAAGCTAAAGAAACCATGCAATTATAAAACTGATTCTACAGGAAATGTGGTTGTAAAAAGGATGTAGGGACTATGTTCTGTCAAGGTGCCAGCTATATTCATCCAAGGTGACGCAGAGAGTCTGGGAAATGAGGGAACCAACACAGGATCTACTGAGGACCAACCGACTTCTTATTCTCTTTCCACATCTCCTTTATTTAATCATTCGTATTTTAAGTAGTTTGAAATGTTTAGCTATACCTTGTTCCTTCTTTTTTATTTTCAAAACAATTTCACTGCCAAAGACTGTCTTCTAGTGTTTTAAAATAGATTCTAAATAGTACAATCCATATTGCTGTGAACTGCTGTGGGACCAAAATGCATTTCTTAAAGCTAAGTTATATTGTGCAGTCCAAGGTGATGCTGCTAACCCAAACAGTGACAAAAACACAGATGCAAGATTCTGATTTTACAATAAGAAATGTTGAGTGTAACTGAGTTCCATTGCAAAGAGCTGTTAGCCTGGTGGTAATTTTAAAGCTGGAAAGATACACTGTAGTTAACTTCCATTGGCTTTTCCGAGTCTGATCTTCTCCAGATGAGCTGGACTTCATTTTTTAAAATCGTCAGCCAGCATCATAACCAAAGATCATGTCACTTGGCGGGTCATGTCAGGTGAACTCCAAGCATCTGGAAAATACCAGGATGTGAAAGGACACTGCTAATATACATAATATAAATAAATGTATGGTACATTAATGCAGTACGCAACACATTTGTTTCTTTTGGTGTGACAACATGTGTGTGAAAATTGAAGAGAATCGAATAATGCTACTTATGTAAACAGGCTCTGTTCCTTATTTTTAAAGGAGGCAAGTCAATCCTGGAAGAAAAAAAAAGGAAACTAAAAATGGAACACTTCTGAGAAATTGAAAGAGCAGCACAATGTAAAGTTCAAGCAAGAGTGCACTTTGTTGGACTCAAGTACACGGGGCCTATCTTTCTGAAAATAAACAGAAAGAAAGAAAAGTACACATTAACTCCTGCAGGATGAGTAAAGAATGCAAGAGCAAACAGACGTTAGGAACAACCACAATAGATTATTTGTCTGAATTTGGGTTGTTTCTAGAGGTGAGTAAATTGTGAGGAATCTCCCTTGTTGAGTTTTGCCCAAGGGAGGCTTGTTGCCCACCTCAACAGGGCCAAGACACTTTGTGTGTTATGTTACAGCCCCTTGAGGAGGAAATCCAGCTAAGACCCGTGGTGGCACAGTGGTTAGAGTGCAGTACTGCAGGCTACTTCTGCTGACTGCTGATTGCCAGCAGTTTGGCAGTTCAAGTCCCACTGTTTCAAGGTTGACTCAGCCTTCCATCCTTCTGAGGTTGGTAAAATGAGGGCCCAGATTGTTGGGGGCAATATGTTGAGTGTGTAAACCACTTAGAGAGGGCTGTAAAGCACTGGGAAATGGTATATAAGTCTAAGTGCTAGTGCTATTGCTACTTTGATTAGCAGATCTGCACCACAAACAGTAGTTGGACCTATGCTCCGGAAATGTGCAAGCCAAGTTGTGTAACTGTTGAATTAATCCACATTCTGATTTTGCACTGAGCCCTAAACTAACCAAGTGAACTAGGCCACAATGAAAACAAACATCGCAAAAGTTTAAATTAATCTAACTTGGCTGGTAATGCCAGTGCAGCGGCTTGGTTCCATCCACTCAAAAGTCCCCTAATTTTGCCTGATTAAATAGATGGGTAACCACTATCATCCAGATTGAGAAGTACTGTATATACTCGAATATAAGCCGAGTTTTTCAGCAGGTTTTCCAGGCTGAAAAAGCCCCCCTTGGCTTATATTCGAGTCACGAAAAAAATGCCTTTTTAAAAGAAAACAAATGAGTAGACCCGTGTCTGCAAAAATAAAAAAAACAGCCCCTTTCAGCTTCAATATAGGTTAATTACCATAAGTTGATTTGAACAGCCTCACGACTCTCAGCTGATTTGCTCTCAGCTGTTTTGGAGAGGGGTCTTTTTCTAGCTGCAAAGAGTCCTGCTGGAGCACATTTTTTTTTCCTCCTTGTACAATTCAAGCTGAAAACGAAACTGAAACTAAAGCAGGTTGTTGGCTTTGCTGTTTGCTTGCAATGTTGGAAAGGCAGAATGGCAAAAGAGGAGAGTTCAAGATTTTAAAACACAAAAGAAAAAAAGCTCTATTTAACTAGGGAATTGTAATAATTGAGATACTATTAATTGTATATTGTGTTGAAAGCAGAAATGGTTAAGTTGTGGTTTGGAAGAATATATGGGGGAAATTATTTGGTTTATTATTATTGGTAAATATAATTACCGGTAATTGATTTGTAAGAAATTGGATTGCATGGAAATAATTGGAATATTCATGTTCATATTGATTAATATACAAAAAAGATAGTTATATAACTAATTGATTTATATTAAAATGTTGAATTTGTATTGAATAACTGTAATATTACATAATTAACCAATGTGAGGATGGATATAAAATAGATGACAATGGGAAGAGGTATAATATAGAATAGAAGTGAAAAATTGAATTTGATTAAGATTAGAGATGAGGATGAAGGGTAATATTGGTTTTTTTAAAAAATAGATGAGTAATAAATATGGCAAAAAGGAAATATAGAAATTGTAAATTTAATTGAAATGACTAAACACTGTTTAAATTTGTGAACTGGCCAAATACTCTGTTCAAAGAAAATACATTGTATGTTTGTATGTGTGTTTCTAATTATTGCTATTTATTCATATTTGTTCTCTTTTATTCTTTAAAGTTTAACAATTCATTCTTTATCTTGATATCTTTATATTTGTTTGGGGTTGGTTTTCTTCCCTTTCAAACCTACCACCTCTCTCTTTGAGAAAGGGGGGAGAAAGAGAATGAGAGAGAGTGGGGGAGAGAGAGAGAGAAAGAGGGGGAGAGAGAACGAATGAGAAAGAGAGGGCGAGAGAGAAATGGTGATAAGATAGAGCAAAAACGTAAAATGTGAGGATAGTCGTAAGTTCGAGGACTGGTCACAAGTGCGAGGACCAGTCAAAAATTACTTTTTCAGCCCTCTGAGTAGTCCATATGCACAAAAGGACTACCCAGAGGGCTGAAAAAATTGATTTTTGACAGGTCCTCGCACTTTTGACCAGTCTTTTTTTACTTTGAAATTTACCAGTAGCCGCTGCATTTCCCACCCCCGGCTTATACTCGAGTCAATAAGTTTTCCCAGTTTTTTGTGGTAAAATTGGGGGCCTCGGCTTATATTCGGGTCGGCTTATACTCGAGTATATACGGTAGGTGTGATCAAATCTGGCTCCCTTGGTCTCTGTTTGTGACTCCTGTCTCCCTACTTACCACAGCAGTGTTTTTCAAACTTGGCAACTTTAGTTAGTCCCTTTTAATAATTTAAACAATACAGCCAAAAGACGAACAGCGGTAGATGCAAGCATTTTGTATTGACTCATCAGTACCTACATTACAATAACACGGTTAAAATCAGCCTCAGATATAAGATCTAGCAAGAACATTAATTAAGCCTATAATATATGCAAGAAAGCAACCAATGGCAAGCCTTATGAGGGAGGCGTAGATCGACATAAAGCTGTTTCTGCAGGCCCAAGAGGGGGCTTCAAACAGTTAATGGCAACTGCCTTAGCAAAACACAAGAAATGAGAGTTCCGTGGCACAGTAGAACTTTAAACGCAGAATTTTGATCCACCTGGTGACCTGTAGATAGTAAGTGTCTCGCAATGGCCGAAGAAGGCATTTTATGGCCATGATTTGCTATTGTTGTTGGATTACTCAAGGCTGTTTGGACCCATTTCAGAAGATGCTCCTTTATTCTGAAAGCCAGTTCTGCCAATGTAATTGTCTCCGCAATTACAGACAAATTGGTGAACACAACTTAAGTGTGCTGGCTGGGAACATAATTTCAGGTCCTAGAATTTCCCAGCCAACACACTTCTAGGCTTCAGGTTCAGGACTTTTTAGGATCTCCTGTCTCTCAGCATGCCTGCTTCCTCTCTTCCCCACCTTATTAAAATACGGGTAGCCCTCAAGTTACGACTATAATTGAACCCATAATTTATGTTGCTAAGCAAAACATTTTTTAAGAGAGCTTTGCACCCTTTTCACAACTTTTCTTGCCACAGTTGTTAAATGAATCATTACATTTGTTAAGTTAGCAACACTGTTGTTAAGTGAATCTGGCTACCCTGTTGACTTGGCTTGTCAGAAGGTTGCAAAAGCTGATCACAGGATACTGCAACCGTCATAAATATGAACCAATTGCCAAGCATCTGAATTTGGATCATGTGACCATGGGGACGCTTCAATGGTCATAAGAGTGAAAAACAATCATAAGTCTGTTTTTTCCGTGCTGTGTTAACTTTGAACGGTCACTAAATGAATGAACTGTTGTAAGTTCATTAAACTGTTGTAAGTTCATTCGAGGACTACCTCTATTCTTGTCAAGGCCTTTTTATAAGAGGTGGCCAAAAGAGTGAATATTCAAAACAATGCTGAACACGAAAAAAGATACATATTGTCATATTTTCCTCAACTGCTTGACTATGAGGGTAAAGTGTAAGGATTTAAGGGGGAAAAAATGGAAAGTGCAAATGTTCCCAAAGGTAGGAGCTATGGAGTAACTGAAGGCAGTTATCTCAGGTAGTGCATGCTCGGAGGATAAAGCAAAATATTTGAAGCATCTCGTCTGACAGAGAAAAACATCACCTTCTTCATCCTAGCCAGTAAAACGCCTTAGATCAGCTCTGTTGGAGTGAATTAGTGTTTTGATGATTTGCACAGACAAGAACAACTATTCCATTGTAACTCAATCGTGATTTATAGTCCCTAGACAAAAAGCTAGTATTTGCATATTCTTTAGAGGTAATTCGGGGTGAGATATCACTTTTTGTTTATAGGAAGTACGGTAATCCGTTTTTGTCCTTTACGAAGAACATGGCTTAAAGCGGAGCCATTGATTTCAGTATAAAACATTATATATCCATTTGCAAGCTCAGAGTTGTTAATCCATAACTGCTCTGATAACACTACAAGAGAGCAAAGAGAACTAGCTCTTTCTTGACTGTTCTTTCTTTAAGCCATGTTTCCCCCCAAAATAAGACATCCCCTGATAATAAGCCCTATCGGGCTTTATTTCAGGGTTCAAAAAATATATAAGACAGGGTCTTATTTTCGGGGAAACACGGTATAAATACATGAATAAATAAACAATAATAAAACATGAACGTATACATTTATCAAAGCCTATGTGACACATGTTGGCTTCTTTTATAACTTACCTGGGCAAAACTGACACAACTTGTAGAGCTTGTGAAAATACAGAAACGCATAAGAGAGTTATGCTTAGCCTCAGATATCCTTGCCTTCTATTCTTAATTCACTATGTTGGTAGAAAGAGTATAAATCATGCAAGTTAATGTCATGGTTAAATGTCAGTAAACACATTTAAAATGATACATAGATGAAGCAAAAAATGGCACATGTCCCTCTGAACTTTGTTGCAGAGAGAAACCCATATGGCTTTGCCCATCCTCTGGAGGAGCGTTCAAACTACTCCGCTTCTTATAAACAGTTTAAAGTCATAATGATAAACAGGCAGACCTAAAGTTAAACTTGCGTTTGTTACTCTGTTGTTGATTATTTGCGACAATGAAGAAATGTTTACTGATCTTAGTCAAGTAAGTTTACATAGAAAGCCCCCACACACGTAACTCATGTGCTCTGACAAATGGCTGGTTTACTCTTAGAATGAGCATGGATTTTTTTTTTTCAAAACCCACACAGCAGTAGGGTTAAAGCTTCTGGGTTAAGCTTAGTAATTTACAACATCACAAAATTGAGATCTTGCCTATTGCTCCATTTGGTCACCTGTCTTTCCAGAAGGACAAAGTACATAGCCAAAACTTAACGGAGCTTGCTGTAAAGACTATTCCATGGATAGTAAGTCTCAAAGGTGCTTTTTCAGGAGGCAACTGGACTTCCTTGTTTTTTCTTTGAAGACGTTTCGCTTTTCACCCAAAAAGCTTCTTCAGCTCTGACAGCATAGTGGGGAATAGAAGGATTTATATTCCTTGCAGACAGCTGGTCCTTTGCATCCTTTTAGAGGGTCATTGAAGCACTTAGAGGTTTACCTGTGTCCCCAGGGTCACCTGAGTAGTGCTCCTGGTTCCTGTAGTTTGCAATTTTTCCTCTGGAAATCCATTCCTACTCCCACACCATTCAAAGGGTGTTCATCTCAAATGGTATATATAGCTAAAAGTCTGTAGAGATTCTCAGTCATCCAGGTCGTGGTTGTCCCAAAGGTACTTTTTCAGAAGGCAACTGGACTTCCTTGTTTTTTCTTTGAAGATGTTTTGCTTCTCATCCAAGAAGCTTCTTCAGCTCTGACAGGATTCTTGGATGAGAAGCGAAACATCCTCAAAAGACAAAACAAGAAAGTCCAGTTGCCTCCTGAAAAAGCACCTTGGGACAGCCATGACCTGGATGACTGAGAATCTCTACAGACTTGGATAGTGAGCTTTGCCTCACTATCCAAGGAATAGTGACATCATCGAAATGGGCCATCAAAAGGGAATTTATCAGATATTCAAGCTGGTTTTAGAAAGGATTGTGGCCCTGGTGATCATATTGTAGATCTCTGCTGGATCAAGGAAAAATCTCAAGAAAATCAAAAGAACATCTATATCTGCTTTATTGACTACAAGATTTGATTGGATTGATAATGACAAGTTGAGGTGAGCCCTAGAAGACTCAGGGACGTCCACAAAGTACATAGCAGAAACTTAATGGAGTTTGCTGTAGAGAACTTTAGTCTTATTCTCCTTATTGCTACGTGTATCCATGGAGTATAGATAAAAGGGCAACGGAAGCATGGAGACCATTGCTGATTGTGCTTCAGTCTTGACAGTAGGCTAGATTAACAAAGTATAAGCTAAAGGAAATAAGAGACTTTCCATTTCCTCCCTCTTCAAACACCACTTACACTGCTAGAATTTTCCATGCCCTTTGTTTCTGAAAGGTATCCTTTCCTTAATTCACAAACAAACAGAATATCTGTCCTGTCACAGTATCTTCCTTGCCCTTTAGAACCTTTATCACCTCTTTCCAAAATGCCTACTATGGGAGGGCACTCCCATAGGCTACATATTTTCCTTCTGCATCATCCAGATTTCCCTCCTTTTTGTTCTTTAAAAAAAATAGGCTTAAAAATTACAACTTTGACATAGAACAGGGTGTTTCTTCTTTCTTCTATCTTCAAAAGGTTTGAAACGTACTTGATAGGATTAGCAATTAGTTATTAAAAATAGTAAGGCTATTCCTTAGGAGAGGTTTCAAAACTATGGTCCTTTATTAGAACCAGCAAAAATGTCACAATATTGTGAGTAAACTTTCAAGTTTCCCAGAATTTTCACAAGTCTAGAAACTTTAAAAAAAAAAAAGCTGGGAAGAGAAAGAAAAAAATTAATGTTGAAACTATGAAGACTAAGTATAATATTTAACTGACTTCACAGTTCCCTCTAAATCACACTGTTGCATTTACGTTTGGCTTAATACATAGCTAGCTTTGGAAACTCGGCCATATGGGTTGTAAACCATAGTG
This sequence comes from Ptyas mucosa, assembly GCA_012654045.1. Taxonomy (NCBI): domain Eukaryota; kingdom Metazoa; phylum Chordata; class Lepidosauria; order Squamata; family Colubridae; genus Ptyas; species Ptyas mucosa. The sequence continues at coordinate 625,150 of WNWU01000056.1, read as the reverse complement.
TATAGTTTAGAGAATGTGTGAACCTAGACTAATGTTTAAGACAACATGAGAACCAAGTATTACATCTGAATCAAACAATACATTATGCCACAAAATCCATAGAAGAACTTGAATTGTCACAAAAATCAAACAAACCACATTATATCTGAAGGCGACGGGTGAATCACTGAGTAACAAATAAGAGAACGTGTCAAAGAAGGGCCTAAAACAGCATTCTTCAACTTGGTGTTTTCAAGATGTGTCACACTATAACTTCCACCATTCTTAGCCAGCTTGGATAATGGCTGGAGAAAATGGAAAGCAAGATAATGTAGCTTATTTGAACCATTAGCTGTATGACAGGAAAGAAAAGCTCAGTATTAAATGATCAGAAATATCCACTATGACTCATTAGTCAGCGATTCAGTTCGTTTAATAACTGAAAATAGAAATGGAATTACCCTGGTTGATAAAAGTTGTTTATAGCTCCTCATTTCCTTGAAGTGTGTGTGTGAGGGGGAGGGCTGAGATGCAGAAACCATGTTTTAAGTAATGGCCCATATTTAATGGAATAATTCCTTTAATCGAGAGTGGTCCCCAGGCTGATGGTATTCCAGAAAAGTGAGCTTCTGTATGAATTTTTTGGAGGATGATGGGATTGGCACTACCTGTGGATTGGAATTGTTGACTCATGGTTCATTGTTTCTTAGTTTCTAGTCTTATGAAAATTCTGGGAAACTTCAACGTTTACTCACAATATTATGGCATTTTTTGCTAGTTCGAATAAAAGACCACAGTTTTGAAACCTCTCCTACAGAACAGTCTTACTATTTTAATAACTAATTGCTAATGCTATCAAACAAGTTTTGAATCTTTTGAAGATAGAAGAAAAGAATTTCACATTGTTCTCATAAGGAACGATTGCAGGATTGGGTACGTTTAGTTTAATGAAAAGAAGGCTTAGGGGTGACATGATAGCAGTGTTTCAATATCTCAGGAGCTGCCACAAAGAAAAGGGAGTCAAGCTATTCTCCAAAACACCTGAAGGCAGGACAAGAAGCGGTGGATGGAAACTAATCAAGGAGAGAACTAACCTGGAACTAAGGAGGAATTTCCTGACAGATTTAATTGATCAGTGAAACAACCTGCCTCCAGAAGTTGTGAGTGCTCCAACACTGGAAGTTTTTAAGAAGAGATTAGGCAACCATTTGTTTGAAATCGTATAGAGTTTCCTGCTTGAGCAGGGTTTGGACTAAAAGACCGCTAAAGTCCCTTCCAACTCTGTTATTCTGCTTTACTATTATGATTTTATGAACTGTGTACTTACGTTGTTTTTTACGTTTTTATGATGTTAACTATTGGGGCTCTACAGTTGATTATGATGGTATGCAAAACTAACTAAATAATTAAATAGCAATGATTTCTCCATCCTAAAATAAATGGTCTTCCTGATCACACTTCTAGACAGGTATTCTCTATAAATAGGACATCCTTTTCTTCTCTTCGTTGCTTTGGTCCTGTGAGTTACTGTATGTTCTGGTCATTGATAAGTAACCAGGTTAACTAAGAAGTAATGGATTGTAGCCTATTTCTTTTTCAGATTACACATGTTTTGAATTCTGGGATGCAAAAAAATTGTACACAAACATATCTGGGGGAAAACTTATAAATGTATTTAAAAGGAAAATTGCTGGCAGACATGCCTACTTCTTAAGGAACAGCATGAAGAATTGGAAGATTTAAGAAATGTTGCACGAAGAAAAAGAAAATTCAGTGCTTATTATTTGTACAACTTGTATTACTGTTTCAAACTTATTTACTGTATTTGAGTTAATTATTTTCAGACAATCCTTCAGGACTTTGCAGTAATTTTCATGTGGAATATCAGCAGTTGCATCTTGATTGTCAAGAAGTGAAGATATATTGTAAGTTTCACTTCTTTGTCTTTTGCAATTTACGTAAATTGATCTGGGGACATTTACTACGCAGTCAACAACGTATGTAAGCAGCCCTTGCTGCCTGTTGTTTATGTAAATAGTGCCCGTAATGATACAAACTGTGAGTTTTAACTTGATGAGATAAAGTTTCAATATATTAAATATGGCTGTTTCACTCCAAAGACTGAATGCTAAAAATAACATTCACAACTGTGTGTATTCAAAGTGACTAAGACAATGTCTCCTGATGTTCATGTTGGTGTTCTACATTTGTTAATTCTTTGCGTATCTGGCCATATGAAGAGTAATAGTTAACTTGGAATAATAGTGTGGACTCCGTTATGTTGGCTTCTGTCTCACCACTTTGCATGAGTAATTCTGAGTCCTCTGCCTTTGAAACCAAAGCAAAAAAAATATACAGCAAGCCTTTTTACTTATATTGCATGCAACAGTATGACAATGACTCACGGAGTAGATATTCTACCCAGGATGTTTTACATTAAACAAAATACGATTGAAGGTACAGTAATCTTCTTCTATTAAATCAGTGGGAGCTTTCCTATTTACTTCACTAGGCGAAGGCTTTCTTTTTCTAATTCTTTGGTCCAGTGAAATTGGAAAGCAGAAATCTACCTACTGACCCAGTGGTGACATGTATTTAGACTGTAATCTTTATTGCAGTAATTACTTGAACTCAATGACTATTCATATGTGCAGAGGTAATTATGGCTAGCGTTTTGCAGCTGAATCTTAATTCATTTAGTGTATCTCTATTTTCAGCTTGTGGGCTTTTGTTTCTTAATAGCATAACATTCTCCTAAGTGTACACAAACTTATATAAATGAATAGTGGCATACGTCAGAGGGAAATCAAGCGTTGCATCCCCATCTATACAAGGCTAATTCTCTCCTCCATCTGCTTTCACCCAAGTGGCTTTTTCTTCACAAGACCAGATTTGAAACTAAGAGGTGCTATAAAGAAGAAGAATGGAAACTTCTTTTCAAGAATCTTTTTCTATTCACAAAAGGAATGTTAAAATTGCAGATAACAGCTCAGGTGCCATGGCCACAGTCCAGTTTATACACCTAACAAAGCTGAATCCTTCTTAAAAATCACAGGTCACAAGACATTTCTTACAGTTCAGGATAACTTATGGCTCTCTCTTCATGAATTAAAACAGATTTATGGGATTATGTTTACTAACTGCCATATGGAAGCTCTTTATTTAGAGGTAAAATAATTCAGATGCAAGAGACAAACTTCTATATGTGTTTGTGCATTGGTGTGCTTTTGTGATATTCTATTATGTACACCCAGAGGCATCTTCCAAAAGTCTTTATTGGAAACACTGATGTAGATAGACCCTCATTTTTGGGTCTAGGATAACTCAATGTGGCCAACTCACCACGACCAACTTGCCAAGGTCAACTCACTGCAGCCAACTTGCTGCGGGACAACTCACCATGGCCAACTTGCCACAGGGCACAACTCACCACAGGACAAGAGTTACACTAATATTGAAGAAATGGTGGAACAGAATCATTAAAGAAGGGATGCCAAAGGAGGGACAAAATGAAATGTGAATGACAAAAATTATAATATTTTAAACAGTGTTTTAAATACTTAAATTGAATAGTTGAATTGTCCCGCAAGCAAGTTGTCCCACAGTGAGTTGGCCACAGTGAGTTGTCCTGCTGTAAGTTGGCCATGCCGAGTTGGCCATGGTGAATTGCTTGTGGTGAGTTGACCGCACCAAATTGTCCCATTCTGCTTATTTCCCCCCTAAATTATCTTTCTATAGAATCTTTTGGAACTAATTCCATAGATTTTTAGATGCCATAGATTTTTAAGTAATCGGTTCTAAAAGATGCCATAGAAAGGTCGTTGCCATGTATCCCAAAGCCAATTTTGACTTTCTGTAGCAAATAAATATGCTTTAAGTAAAATGTGTGTGCCTAAATTCAAATAACGTTATACCTTTTTCTTTCTTATTTATTTGCTGTTTGTATGTTTAGAAAATATCCATAAGGGACTTGATGGTTTTCTTAGTGTTCAAAGAACATACATAAGTAGCAGAATGTTAAAGAGTGTCCAGTGATGACAGGGTTGGGGGTTTTTTTTGATCTATCATTTATGTCTAAAGAAGTATATATCTTATACTAATGTGGTGGGCGGGTGGATGAGTGGTAGGCTGCTTTCTAGATATACTTACTAAGATACTTCACGAGAAGAGGTGACTGGGTACAGAGGTGATAAACATGGTGTAGTAATTTCCTTGCAGTAATTGATGACTGGGAGGAGGGACATCTGTGGTTCCAGATGTGAAAGAGCAACAGATGGGCAGTTCTCGGTTGAACTGATAAAAAGTGAGCTAACACTCTATTTAGGGAAGTGGAGCTGCTACTCCTAAGCTGTTTACAGACTTGGAAACATCATGATAAGCAAACCCCTCCAGCTCAAAGGAAAGGAAAAAGAAAAAAAAGAAAGAAAAAAGGATAAGTAGATAAATAATGACCCAACTTTGTTACAAAACATGGTGCAATCCTGTAGCTTTAATACATAAACACAGATGACCTTTCAGTTTGTTCAACTTTTTGTCCCCAGCAAAGGAAACCACAGATGATCTTTATCAAGGAGCTGAATCTGCTGGTCTGTGTTGTCAGAAATAAGGAGATTTAAAGGTTGGATTTAGGACAATGACAGAGTCACTATTCTCTACAAGGCACATGCTGAAGACTCTGTTTAGTACCGAGACAAGCTGGGTTAGACCAGTAGTGATGGAACTAGTTGAGGAGGGAAGCCCCAACCTACATTTCACTGCTACAACTTTGCCCTCACAAACGTCCTGAGCTTAACCTTAACCCATGTCTTGCTTTGTAAGTCTATGATAAAAATCATTATTATGATTAATGAATTTGATCCCCCCCGTGAACATTTACAATAAAAAAGCGAAAGGAATAAGAGATGTGGTCTAAAGCACCCTGTTATTAACACAGCTGCTTGCAATTATTGCAGGTTCGAATCTCACCAAGGCTCAAGGTTGACTCAGCCTTCCATCCTTTCTAAGGTAGGTAAATTGAGGACCCAGTTTGTGGGGGCAATAAGCTGACTTTGTATAAATATACAAAAGTATGAAGGCTATTGCGTAGCGCATTGTAAGCCGCCCTGAGTCTCCGGAGAAGAGCGGCATATAAATCAAATTAAAAAAAATATATTACATTTGCCTTGAAATTTACCATTACATGGCAGAAAGCCATTGCAGAGCAGAACTTGTTTTGGTATTCCAAACTGGATAATGTTGTCCTTTACTAATAAAGAATGTAGGGTGAAGATGAAGTTTAGTCATTAGCTGAAGGCACTTAACTGCTCCCGCTCCTGGGAAATGTCAGCATTCCCCCATTCTGTGACAGTTACGGCAATATATTAGTAAATATTCTGCAGGAGATTTACGCCTACATTTAAAAAACTAACTTTAGACAAGAATTCTCAGCTAAGTGTCCACTATACCATAACACACATACAGTTCTGTAATTGGATACATATATAATCCAATTTGTGAACTACATTGTTCTGTACCAATCCCTATGACAAGTAAAGTTTCAACTTGAAATGGAACCCTGAATAATGAACATCCCTTGGGGATGGCGAAGATGAAAGAAAGACTAATTTGCTGTATCTCATGCTAGTGTTTATCTAAGAAGAAAACATTTCCATAAGTTCATTGCTTGCTCTGTTAGATCTGCTTTCCCCCCATCATGTAACACAAGGCAAGCAACTGAAGAACACACCTGGCAAAGGATTCGGTTAAAAATTTACACAACTGCAGAATTGGCTTAGATAATCCCAGAAATGTTGCCAACAAGTCCTTTGTAGTACTCACTGTTGCTTTCAAAGCAATAAAGCATTATGCAGAAATGTGGTGCTGAGGGTACCTCTAAATCTGAGATTAGAAAGGTTCCCACAGACTGATTTATCTGTAGTTCAGTACCATGCAAGATGCTTTATTTTGTAAAAGCAGTACATGGAATGAGATTATATAGGCCCACTAAACTAAAAGGAACATACCTTTGAACAGTAGAAGCCAGGTATCTATATATGTGGAAATAGTATACTATTTTCTTTTAAAGTTTTCTCCTTAATACACTTATATGAATGCATATCAGTAGTGTTTTTCACTTACCTTCGGTACCGGTTCAGAACTGTGAGCCCGCATGCATGTGTGCTTGCTTTGCTCTGTATGGCACAGAGCATCCGTGATGACGTCTGGGCGGGTGGGTGGAGCCTCCCGCTGCCGCCGCTACAGGTTCACCCAAACCAGGGTGAACCGGTAGAAACCCACCACTGAAGCGTATATATAAACCAGTGGTGAAATGTAAAATTTGTTACTACTGGTTCTGTGGGCATGGCTTGGTGGGTGGGTGGGTAATATGGTTGAGTGGGTGTGACCAACTTTTTTTTTTTAACTTTTAAAACCATTTTCGGCCGAAGAGGTTGTAGAAAAAATGCTTTTAAAAATCTCTAATGATCCCAGCTGAGCCGTGCGATCATCAGAGGCTTTTTTTTAACTTTTAAAAGCATTTTTTCTGCCAAAGAGGTTGTAGAAAAAATACTTTTAAAAATAAAAAAAAGCCTCTGATGACTGCGCGCCTCAGCTGGACAATGGGGGTGGGGGGTGGGGGGTGGGCAGGGATTTTTGCTATTGGTTCTCCGAACCACCCACCTTCAAACCAGGAGCATTTCACCCCTGATATAAACGCATCATACCATTCCAATTCTTGTATGAGCAGTGTCACGAAAAGTGTAGGAAAAGAGTAAGAAGTGGGAAACGAAGAAATTAAAATAAAAAAATAAAGAAAGGAAATGTAATACCGTTTAGTCTATCTACTTTTCTATCTTTGCAAGCATGTCTTGCTTCCACCATATCCACTTCTGCTATTTTTTTCCCAATCCGTTTACTCTTCCTTCATAGACTCATTTTGCAATCTATTCTCCATTCATTCTCTCTGTGTGACCGAACCATTTCAAATGATGTGGATCCTTTTGTTATTCCTTTGGTCACTTGTTTTATAGTCAATCTACACTTATCGTAGCTCATTTATTTATGGCCTAATCAACCAGCTCTTAAGAGCACCATCTAGGTTCCATAATAATGTATTCACTAACAAATTAAACAGTTAAGTGGGCATCCTACAACCTTTCAGCTCGATATTTAACAATTTGCTAAGCCAATCCTTTTATTCACCCATATTTTTATTTCTATCATATAGTTTTTCTATTATATTCAGCTACCTATCCTCAAATCTACTTCCATCCAGAGATATCCTTAATGCAATCTTATTTTCTTCATCACATGCTTTCTCTAAATTAGCAGATGTGCAGTAAACTTCATACATTTCTCAATCACCTGCTGAAAAAGCACAAATCTGGTCTCCACACCCTTGCCCAGCATAAAGCCATAATGTACTTCTTAAATTTTGCTAATTGTCACTCTCACAGACAGAATTCTGCCAAACATCTATCCAGGCACATTTAATAAACCCTTGTATTTTTTCCCCATTTATTCTTGCTACAGTGTGCTTCTAGATATCAGGCTAAGATATGACTTTATATATATACATATATATATATATATATATATATATATATATATATATATATATACACATACATATATATATATATATACATATATATATATGTGTGTGTGTGTGTGTGTGTGTGTGTAATGAATCCACAATTAATCAATATCCATATTCTAACATTTCTCCAGTTACATTGACTAGACCTGCAGCTTTATCATTTTTTAACATTCTCACAACATTAACTACTTCTTTTTCATATTTTTGGTTTTGAGATGCCATTAGCAGTCATTTCAGTTCTACTCTTTGTTATACCACTATCATTCTCATAAAATCTCCGATAGTTCATCTAGCATTCTTTCACTTCAGCTTCACCTCTTATTCAATCCACTTTGCTGGAAGCATCTTACTTAAGCCCCTTCCATCAACTTCCAAAGCATATTTTTACATTTCCCCTGAATTTTTTTGCATTTTCTCTGCCCCTTTTAATCTTAATGTTCTGTTCTTTTTTCTTTTGCAACAGTCTTTCATTATATTCTCATCTATAGTCTCACTTTTCAGCACCTTTTGTATCCTTCACTTTCTTCATCTTTCTTCATAAATAAATCAATTATATTTTTAGATTCATTATGTTGCCCTGTGTATGCGTTATAGAGTTATGCTTAAATAGAATTGTTTCTAAGCATATATTGGCCAATCACGGTTCTTAATTATTCTGAATGGCCCAATTACCTTCTTTGTATTCTCTCATTTGATTTCCCGTTCATCCAATCATGTTATCTAACAGAATAACTTTCCTCTCTAGATCATATTAATTTAAACAATTATTCCAAACTCCTCTCTGATTCTTTCATTATCACTGTGTACTGGACTATGACATTCAACTGTCATCATCATATGTGTTCCTACTTTTGTATACATCTACAATAGTCTCAGAGTTGTCATTTCATACCTTTTGAGATCCATTTTAACCTGTCATTCATAATAAATCTACATCAACATTTTCCAAAAGGTATTCATCAAATTATACCTTTCTCCTTTACTTTACTTTTACAAACCAACAACAGATGTATATTTATTTCATTAATGTAATTCATATTCTTTTCTTTTCCTCTTCTTACATTCCAATTCACAAGCTTCGATATAGCATGGCTATCAACAGATGGCCTTTAAAAAATAATTTCCATTGCCCCTCATTCCTTGGACATAATACTTTTCAGTAAGGTTTTAAAAAAGGAAGGCTAGGTTACCAGCCTTAGTAGTACCTGTACAGAAACAGCACTTTCTTCTAATGATAAAGCACAATTTGGGTCCATTTTGGTCAGAATGCCAAGTCTAGTTTGTTCCAAACTTGCTTGCACTGTTTTCTGCAAGGTAGAACCTTTCATATCTAAATCAGTATACTGATAGATAGATGATAGATAGCAATAGCAATAGCACTTAGACATATACCGCTTCATAGTGCTTTTACAGCCCTCACTAAGCGGTTTACAGAGTCAGCATATTGCCCCCAACAATCTGGGTCCTCATTTTACCAACCTCAGAAGGATGGAAGGCTGAGTCAACCTTAAACCAGTGAGATTTGAACTGCCAAACTCAGCTAGCAATCAGCTGAGTAGCCTGCAGTGCTGCATCTAACCACTGCACCACCTCAGCTCATAGATAGATAGATAGATAGATAGATAGATAGATAGATGATAGATAGATAGATGGATGGATGGATGGTACGGTGGATGGATGGAGGGAGGGATGGAGGGAGGGAGGGATGGAGGGATGGATGATAGACAGATATCTTCAGCCCCCATTAGAAATGTTTGACAAATCAGCAACTTTATTTACTTTTATAGAAATATAAAGCTGTGTAAAGCTTACAATGATTCTGCTTATAAGAAATTTTGATAAATCATCTTAGTTAACGTGGTCAAATCTGTATGATGGATTCTTTGATAGCAATATGAGGTGCTGGAAAATGGATGTTTATGTTCATGAACCTAAGAGCGTGTCAGGAAATCTGTTCTTCTGTTTCTGTTTGTCACTCCCATGCTAGGATTATTTAGGAGGGTTTGTTAATTAGTAAGTGGTGAACTTTTCAATTTTTGGTACCAGCTTATTTTTTAAATCAGTTTTTAAAGTTTTAATTTTCAAATTTTCAAATTGGAATAAAATGTTTTCTGCATTGATTCATCACAATTTTTATAAGCTCTTGGCTAGCCAATTTAGAGGCTGTTGCATTCTGCCTTGTTCATCCTTGCTATTTATATTTTACAAGAGATGCAGAAGGAATATTTCAAATCTATTGCAGTGAAACCTTGAAACTATCTGAATGAAATATTTCTGGGCTAACATCTATCACTGATATTTTATCAATATAATCATTGATAAATCATTTAATTATATGCCCCCAAATGATGCAGCTACAGATATCTCTGTTGTCTGTGGCTAAAACTTTTATTTGAATCAAATCTTAGAATACAGAAGTATTACTTCAAACTGAATCATGCAACTTTTAGAACGGAGATCTTGGAACTGAATTGCATCTTGGCTGATTCACACATTTCTATTAAAATAAATTTGAGACTTCATGTTTATAGTCATAAAGATAAATATAACTAAAGGAAGAAGGGGCAGAGAATCCAAAACTAATAATCAACTAAAAGTTAAGCTGAGGTAGTGCAGTGGTTAGAGTGCAGCACTGCAGGCTACTTCAGCTGACAGCTAGCTGCAGTTCAGCAGTTCAAATCTCACTGGTTCAAGGTTGACTCAGCCTTCCATCCTTCCGAGATTGGTAAAATGAGGACTCAGATTGTTGAGGGCAATATGCTGACTCTGTAAACTGCTTAGAGAGGGCTATAAAAGCACTATGAAGCAGTATATAAGTCTAAGTGCTATTGCTAAAAAAAGAAATATCTGAACTATTAAGTACAGAAGGGGAGGTAATCCTTCTTGAGGTTATATCACTGGTACATCAGGTCACAAAAGAAAGGCAAATAACAGGCTATGCATCTTGTTTTAAAATTTGTTTGGGAATCTGTTCAAAATAAGGTCATTTAAAGAGAGACATATAAGTTACAGGCCTGCTAATACAGTAATATAGTTCTGACAGTTTTATAATGCTTTCTTTCTCTATACACTGATCTACCTTTAGGACAGGGATTCATTCAGTTTATATATGCATATGAATGTATCTATTTTCTTATTTTCAACCCATTTTTCAAACTAAATACCAGTGATCTTTTAAATTTAAGCTTCTCTGAATTCTACAACACAGTTTCCCATTCAAAAGGGATGCAAAAACCCAATTATTAAGGAAACTGCACAGATGTGTCCAGACAGAATATTCAAAATATATGACATTAGGGTACAGTGCTTACAATTGTGCGCCTATTGGACAAAAAGGAATATCAATAAAGGAGAATATTTGTAGCTCAGGGTTGAAACACTAGCACTGATGATGTTACCTACTGTATTTTTCAGAGTATAAGTCACTCTGGACTATAAGATGCACCTATCTTTTTTGGTGAGGGAAACAAGAAAAAGAAATCTGCCTCTGCCCCCCAGCAATTTTGCCTCCTTGCAGCAAACAGCAAATAGCCTGCTTTACTTTCATTTTTGTTTTCAGCATAGCTTGATTAGCACAAGAAAAAAAAATCTGCTCCCAGAAATTTACCTCTTTGCAGCAAGCAGCAGAGGCCCACGCAAAACAGTTGAGAGTCGGGTGGCCAACCCAACGGACAATCAACTTGTGCTAATTAGGCTGTGCTGAAGCTGAAATGGACTGTTTCTTCTTGCTGCTTGCTGCAAGGAGGTAAATTGCTGGGAGGCAGAGGCCAAAGGGTGGGGGCCAGTGGGTGGGCGGGGCTACATTCGGTGTATAAGACACACCTAAATTTTCACCCCCTTTTAGGGGGGAAAAAGGTGCATCTTATAATCCGAAAATACGGTAGTTAGGGTAATGAAATGTTTGCAAGAAAACAAGCAAGCTCAGAGAGCACCAAGAACCCCTCAAAAAAGGAATATCAAAATGTATTAGAGAAACATTCAAAAATGTAGTTTTTCCTTCCAAACAACTCTCACACCTGATGGAGAAATTGAAATTATGATTGGAAAAAAGAAGAATCTGCAAGAAATAAAATGTAATCTTTCAAGTAGGGATAGGGTTAAGGAGTGGAAACCAATGCTTCCAGAAAAGGGAAAATGGGTCATGTCACTCACATACATCATTGGGTTTATATTCTTAGTGTCCTTCCCAAAAAATTGCAAACTGAGTGTAGGTCAACTATTAGAACTGAATCCCCAGACTTTAAAGCAATCTTTGAGTCCTGCAGGTTGCTGTACTAATGCATCCCTTCCAATGATCAAGGAGGAATCTAAGGGGCTTACAAAAAGTAAACCAGTTAGGCTAAAGAGGAAGAGGGTTAGTTTGTACAATATCATGAACTTGAGTCTAAATCAGAAGCAAGCAGCAAAGTTCCTCTAATAACCTTACTGTTCCTGATGTGACATGTAATGAAATGAATCTTTCCCCTTCGATATTCTCCATTAGCAGCATCGTTTCAGGTATTATTTTTGTCACATAGTGCCTGGCTAATTAATTCCTCCTAGGTTTGACGACATCCATTAACCTAGCTGACTTTAAATGAGGATTATGATGGAAAATAGAACGGACATCAGCTATCCATGATGGCTTAATGAAATCTCAGTGTTTAGGGAAGTAGCCTCAGTCAAGGAAGCAAGTGCAGAATTCATAACATGAATTATCTCTCCCTTCTACATTTTTCTGTGAGGTGGAACAAGATAGAAGTGTCAGGAAGCCTTCAAGTGTAGAGTGTACATGAAAAGTTTTCACGGTCCTTGTTCTTTTACTCTCTAAAAATCACATGTACGTCATGATTTCCTTGTACTTCATAGAGAAGAGATACATTTCCATGGTCCATGTTGATGACTAATTTTCTTTCCAACAATCCTCTTCAACACACTCATTCCCTTCTCCCTTGATTCAGTGCCAAAGAACACAGCAAGGTAAACATCCTCACTCACAATTGTGTGAATATTTTAACATTCAAATAGTAATCATAGACTTTCTCAGCTAATATTTTCTATTTAATATGAATTGGAAACTCTCATTTCTACCGTATATCTATGCAGAGAAGAGTAAAAAAAATAGAGAGATGATTTAAGGAAGGGGGCGTCTTATCTAGGAACATGCTATGAGGCCTTCTCCTTTTGTGAGAAAAATTGTGCTATTTTGAAGATCTCATTATAAAGGGGAACCACACTCAAACTGTGTTTTCCTTACTGTAATGTATGATGTGTGCATAATCTTGTGTATCTGCTTTTCATTTTCTTCTCATTCTACAATAATCAGAGGCATGACTAAAAATTGGACAGGGTAGACCATGAAATAGAGCTTGATAGATCAGAAAAAAAAGAAGTAGAGCAGTTTCATTGGATTTTCTATTGCTCTTAGATTTACTAGTAACCTATTTTGGGAGGACCTACATACTAGGAAAACTTTACCTGCTAAATATATGCCTGTTGTACATCTGTTTAACTTGCAGTTTCTCGTAGAAAAGGTTTATAGCTATAATAATATTTGTGTTAAACAATCAGGTTCCATCTACCACAATGAAATGCATTTATTTCTCAATAAATAAATTTGTTTCCTTTTACAAGTTTTAGAAACATCTGTTGTGTTTTCTCTAATTAAAAGGAATTGTTTGATCATTCTATTATTTAAAGAACTTCTTGAGATTAATCCCTATCACAACAGATCATCAGAAATATGGGGCTAGGAGTTCCGTTTAAGTTATCTGTTCCTTCCTCCACAATAGTAAACATTCTAAAAAAGTAGGTTTGAAATAAAAGATATTTGAGAGCTTTTTTTTAAAAAAAACCCTTCAATCTCAACATCTCACGCTTTAACATTTTAGTGTTTATTTAGAGACTAGCCTTATGCAATCCACACAACAGATGACTATCCAAAGGTCAAAAAAGAAAATAAAAATTGTAACATTAACCCATAAAATAGTTTCCCTCCACACAAACATATGTGCAAATTGATCACCAGACCTGGATAATTTAACTTTGACCATGGCTATTTCTGTGTAGTCTCCTTGCCCTAGTACAAAGACTGTCACTAACAATCTTCAGAGGATGAGTTTTCATGCTAGCCCCGTAGATAAAACAGCTTGAAGACATCTTTGGGTTTCATTTTGCTGTTTCTCCCATGGTCTCACCCCATATCAAGACCCCCCTGCTAAAGCTGCTTACCACATCAGTACAGCAAGTATGCAATGCCACTTCCCCCTTCCATCTTGCTCTGGGTGATTCAGCACTTGTTCTGGTTTGGGTACGAGAGAAACCAAAACTCCTGCTTCCACAGTGTCCTTTTTGTCTTTTTCTTTAGTGGGTTGGAATGCAAAGTCTTCAAACTGACTATACCGTCTCTGGCTTAATGCATGTTATTGAAAATGTATTTTAAAGGACTTTAAAGGACTGGGCTTTGGGGCAAAGGTCGCCTGTCCAGTACAGAAATTTCCTTTCTAGGGGCCTTTGGTTGATAGAAATCCCTTTACAACTTTACAGTTGTCACATCTATCAACATATCAGAAATCTTTCTCTTATGCTTCAGTTCTTCAATACCACTTAACCAGGAGCTTAATTTCAGGTGCACAAAACCAGACAACAGTTAAAATATAGACAAAATCTCTTTCTTTTGGCTGTGACTTAGGGATGGACTGGGAGTGTACTGAGTGCAAACTAAACTGGAAATTAACCACCATAATTTACCAGCAGGTGAAAAAAGACTTTTGACACAGTAGTTGACATTGACAGGACTGGAATTTCAGCTGAGGGAAATGTTGCAATCTTAACACTGTTGCCAACAGTCCCCCCCCCCCCCCACACTGCAAGCTGTCAAAATCAAGAAAGCAATAGTGGTAGCACTTTGACTTATATACCTCTTCATAGTGCTTTACAGCACTCTCTAAGCAGTTTATAGAGTCAGCATTTTGCCCCAAACAATCTGGGTCCTCATTTTACTAACTTCAGAAAGTTAGTAAAATGAAGGTTGACTGAGGAAGAAGACTGAGTCAACCTTGAGCAGATCAGGATTGAACTGCTGGCAGTGGGCAGAGTCAGCCTGCAATGCTGCATTCTAACCACTGCGCCACCATATAGCTCAGCAAGAACTATACATATTTTAGTAAGGTATGTTTAATGTTAGACTAAATGCTACCATTTAGTACCATTTAGTAGCATTCACCATTTGTTTTACTGTTATTTGAATGTATAACTTACCTATGTCCAATGGACTATGGGCAGCATAAAGAACTAAAAAAAATATTGGAAATTGTAACCGATGTTCCCCACTGATAGCACTGATTATGTGCTTTCGAGTCAGGATCAACTCTTAGCTACTTTCTAGAGCTCTCCAGGATGAACTGTCTCAGTGGTGGGCGAACCAGTAGCAGCAGCGGTGGGAGGCTCCGCCCACACGCCTGGATGTCATCAAATATGATCTGTGCATGCGCAGAAGTTTCTGTGTATGAGCAGAAGTGGCACGCATGAACGTGTGCGCGCAAGCGAAACCCACCCCGATCCCCACAATCTTCTAATACTATGCCTAACACCACTATATTCAAGTCTATCCCCCTTACGGCTGATCATCCTCTTCTTCTTTCTACCTTTCTAGCATTATAATTCACTAAGGTGGAGTTGCTTTGAATTATCTGAAACATTTATTGACCCCTCAACTTACTCACCTGCTGTCTCTTGACCGCTTACATCTATTCTTTTCCCAGCACAGCTTATGGGCAGCAGCACAACCTGGACCCATTCTGAATAGGCAGTAGGAACAGATGTGGGGCCAACAAGTTTCAGGGCAGCAGAATTTCCTGCCAGTTCTAGGATGAAACGGGGGGGGGGGGGATCCAGCAGAGCAGCTGCATGGATCAACTCCATGTACTGTTTATGTGAAAGTGGTGTAAGGAGCCAAATTCCTCTATTTTTAGGATGAAAAACACAGATCAGATTAACTTTATTATGAGTGTGGACCATGGTAAAAAAAAAATGAAAAACATATGTAACATAACGTATAAAGCGTAAAATAGCAGAGATCAACATATATACAGAATAGCATGCTTAGCCAACTGTTAATTTATCAGGGCCTACTGTAATCTGCAACCAGTAGAAGAAAGCTTTGCTCTATTAAGAGAGATAAATGGGGTTCCCAAATGAGAATAGGTGTTTTGAATACAATAAGTCTAAACATTCAGAATTATTCATTTAGTAGTAGGGTATGAAGCAAAGGCAAACATCTATATAAACTTGATAGCAAAGGAGCATATGAGACTCAATGACACTAGCATCCCGGGGGCATAATCTGTCCATATATTGAATGTTCTCGAATTTCTGTTCTGTGACCAATGTAGGAAGGGCATTAAAATAGGCTAAGGTTAATGCAATTGATTCTGTTTTGAATTAGAAGTTGTAATATGTAGATGGTTTTGCGTGCTGGTTTTGATACAAAGGCTGCTTGCAAATACTGTATGTATTTGGGAAGGGAACACTGTTTGTGTATGTATGTATGTATGTATGTATGTATGTATGTATGTATGTATGTATTTTGCAATTTATATGCCGCCCTATCTCCAAGGACTCAGGGCGGCTCACAACGGCAAAGATGCACTGTTCCTCATTAAAAACAATATAAAATTAAAATTCCAATTTAAAACAATTTAAAATTCATTAAGAAACCCCCCATCACTCTAGGCTGTGGAACAACCGGGTCTTCAAATCGCGGCGGAACAAGTGAAGGTCAGGGGCCATCCGGAGCTCCAAAGGAAGTTGGTTCCAGAGGGTGGGTGCGCCCACAGAGAAAGCTCTTCCCCTGGGGGTCGCCAGCCGACACTGTCTGGCCGACGGCACCCTGAGGAGGCCCTGTCTGTGGGAACGCACCGGGCGATTGGGGATTGTCGCTGGCTGCAGAGGGTCCGACAAATATCCCGGGCCTTCCATGTCCAGGACTTGGTTGTGTAAGCACAAGTTTAGGCTTCTTACATCCCAGCAAAAATATCCCTTCATAGAGCAGCCATAATAGCTTACTTTCTTGGGAAGTTGTTTTTTTTTTTCCTGGCTGCAATTAGTATCATTAGTTAGAATTAAGGAGACTAACCTGATTTGGCAAAAGGGTAATCATAGTAATGTGGAGGGTTTCAAATTTGTGGTATTTCTTTCTGGATGGAGGGCCACTTTTAATAAAGCAAAACCTGAAATTTATGTTGTACCTATTTTGACCATATACTGTACCTTCCAATGAAACCATGTTTTTATTCAGGATATAAAATAAAATATCCAAATACCAGGTGTTTTAAATAGGAATAATTATTATAATAGTATATAAATATGTATTATAAAAGTATTAGTATGTTTATAAAGGTATTATAATGAGCAACCTTCTGTGTTCTCAAAAAACCCGACATGCTGGTGTTCCTGTATTCAAGCTGAACTTGAAAATACGTTTAAATTACTATTTTAAGGTGGGATTAAAAGGAAGGGGTAAAAGAACAGCCCCGGAAAAATTTAGAAATGTAATAATGAAGTAAATGTAAGAATATGAAGGGGATGGGGGAAGGGGGGGGGAAATGTATAATTTTGTTTGTAAAACTTTTTAATTAAAAAAAAATAAATTACTATGTAGCTAATATAATATTTAGTAGCTGCAATGCTTAGAAAAATGTGTATACAAGCAGTTTTTTAAAAAAACATCTCAATCCACCATAAACATTTAAATGAGAAAAGCAGAGGTAGCAATACAAAGCAATACAAAGTTTAAAATTGGGCAGTCTCTGGTACAATTCATTCCACAGTAGTCCATTTAACTTTGGGAATATCTTTCCCAAGATATTTAGAAACTAACAAGGGATTAACCTGACCATCCCTTTGGGAATTAAAATGAGAGACAGCAGAGCTTCCATTCATTTCAATGGAATGGAGGAGAACCGCTTGGAAATTATACATATTACTGTATATATGCGGGACTTCTTCTGACTGCTGGAAGACTTCTCAGCTGTTATATTAGCAGGACAAGTGTCAAAGTGCATATTTGGGGGCTCTAAATCAACAGCTGCTTTGTTCCACTGGGAAAACAAAGGTCAACTTTCACAACTGTCCCATGACAGAATTTGAGTAAGAAAAATGCTTTTGACCCAGTCAGCCCTTTTTCTGAGTACAAACATGCTTAACGCCACTTTCTTGCTCAAGTTAACCAGGGAGCAAAAAAGGAATTGCGGCTGGTATGATTGCACTTTTAAATTTGAATTTGGGACTCTGATGAGAATCTAGATGGTTGCAAATGCATCGGCATTTCAAGTATAGTGTGTGCATCCATTCTAACAAAATAACTATGTGATAACATAGTTGAAGAAAAGCAGATACTGGAAAAGGTATTTGTAGTGTCTATGGAGATTCTCAACCATCCAGGTCATGATTGTCTCAAAGATGCTTTTTCAAAAGGCAACTGGACATTCTTGTTTTTCCTTGAAGACATTTCACTTCACATCCAAGAAGCTTCTTCAGTTTAGTTCTGAAGAACTGAAGAAGCTTCTTGGATGAGAAGCAAAACGCCTTCAAGGAAAAACAAAGAAGCAACTGGACTTTCTTTGTTTTTTCTTGAAGACATTTCACTTCTCATCCAAGAAGCTTCTTCAGTTCCGTTCTGAAGAATGGAAGACGCTTCCTGGATGAGAAGTGAACTGTGGGACTCCCAACAGGCTAGAAACTGGGAGATGGTGAGTTCTAGTCGTTCCTTAGGGACAAAGCCAACTGGGTGACCTTGAAACCAGTGGTGGGTTGCCCCCGGTTTGGACCGGTTCACAAGAACCAGTAGTAAAACTGGGGGAGGCTCCGCCCACTGACCCTGACATCATCAGGAAGCTTTTGCACATGCGCACGGCCCAGTTGCGAACCGGTAGTAAAGGTAAGTAGAACCCACCCCTGCCTTGAATCAATTGCTTTCTTTCAGCCTTAGGAAGAAGGCAAGGGGAAAGCACTTCTGAAAATCTTGCCAAGAAAACTGCAGGGATTTTTCTTGGCAGTCACCTTGCTGACTGGGAGTTTCACACACAGACATAAAACTCTGTCTAGAGCTAGGGAGCATCACAAGAGTAAGACTTTAGACCTGAGGGCATCTACCAAGACAATTGGAACCAACAGAAGCTATTTCAAAGAAAATGACACAGCTCTAAAATATCAGAGGTTTCCCCCACTTTCTTCTATTTTGCAGCAACTTTGCATGAATGTTTTCTTTTATATGTATCATCTGAAGACACAAACTTATGTTAAGAAAGTCCCATCACAATAAACATCAATATCGCATAAACCTGGCATTCTATTTAATCACAGGAACCAGGCCAGACTACTAGTATAACTGAAGAAAATACTCCAGAAGTGATAGCCTTAAGTAGCAACTACAAACCATTTTAAGGGAAAGAAAAAAATAATAATTTTATATGTAAAGTCTTCACTCAAAATTCTTTCCTGTTATAATACAGACAAAATTATTTGCACTTTGAAGTAGGGACCATTAACAAGATCTGTCCCATTACAAGCATTTGCTTTGTCAGATTACTTCTTTGTGCCTCCAATCTACTACATATCTTAGGGAGAAACTAACTAGGTTAATCACCAAGTTCCTCAGTTTGGAAAGCTGAAGCAAGAATTGATCGGAATCACCCTTACCTTCACTTGTTTTCCAAACCATTTATCAAGTAAACTGCTCCCAATCTAATTTTCTATTACTTTTTGCTCTGAACAGGTTTTCACTCTGTTACTTTTGTGTTCTTGCCAAGTGTTGCCAAAATGTCCAGTACCTTTGATTTATATCTCCCTTAACTGACCATGATCAATCTATATAAAACAGACCAATCAATCAATATAAAAGTGGAGATGGTTTTGCCTTTTGCTTCCCAAATTTCACTGGGGTTCTGAATTAGGAAATTCTTGACGCTGCAGTAGCAATGGAAGTAAATGCCAGATGAACTGGGTTATAATAAAAATATGCATATGTTGTAGCACCAGATAGCAATCAGTTGCACTTGCTTAGGTGGCAGCAAATTAATAGTAATTGCTGTGACTACCAAATAATGTGGATTTTTTTTTAAACAAACAAACAATGCAATTAATCCAGAATCTTGATTTCATGTTTTTGTTTATTATGCTATTTGACAACAATAAAAAGCAGTCAACTGATAAACTTTTATTAAGTAATTGACTGGCATTCTAACTGTAGTTTTTATCAAGATAAATGAGCCTGTAATTGCTTCCTAAAACCATTTCCAACTGTACATTTAATTATTGTTAACCCCATGGATTTCTATTCTTTTAACTCTGCAAAACTATGACATATAAGTGATAATTAGTTTTTTAAAAAAATTAAGTTAATTCTGGAGTAGCATTTACAGGTTTAACAATAAATTAGCTTTTCCATTATACATTTCTTACACGCTGGAGTAGAGAGGCAATTTTCCTCCTGACTTATTAAATACAATCCATTGAATTGCTTTTCTTTTTATATTTAAAAGGAACAGACAAGGATTTTTTTACTACCTCAAGCAAAATATTAACCTAATTTTTCAACCACTTAATTTGTTCTGGGGATGGTTGCTTTCTTCAATTAAAATCTGAACAGCAAAATTATTCTGCCTGGACCAACTATCCAATAAAGGCCTTTTAAAACACTATAGTTGTGCCAAAGGCATCTTACTGAAAAGCACAAAAACTAACAATAAAATAAATAGATCAAGACACTGAATGCAGTTTTAGATATTCTCATCGGGAATGGACATTATGTTTACACAAATAATGACCACCAAGGAAGATCTAAAAGGATTTTTCAAGCAAGATAAGCTTCAAGGGAACAAGGAGGGTATTTTGAAAAGAATAGATTTTGCCAACTTAGAAGCCTATATTAAAGGATTGGCCTTTTAATTCAAATCAGTATGTTAAATTCAGACAACATACATTACATTCTGATAGACTGATTATGTGCCATCAAGTTGGTGTCAATTCTAGGTGACCACATAGATTTTCTCTGCGACAATCTTTCCTAAATTTATGCACCCAACTTCTCAATCTTTGTTGGTAGAAATACTAATTTGTTGGATTTTCTTCTTTTGTAATACATCCAGCAGAATTCTCTGTAATGACTTATTCTCATTTCCCACTTAATAATTGTTCAGATGCAATAGATCCTCGTGATAGTGCCTTCATCTAATCCTGTTCTCTTTGCATCTTGAGATGTCTCCAACTCTTCTGGTGTGCCCGTGTTATTTTTCTTCTTCCCCTGCCTCAAAACTGAATGTATAGGCAATGTAGTGATGATGCTGGTATTGACATGGTCAGAGTTTGGGACCTGTCCAACTTTCATTGGTCATGAGAGCCTGCTGTGGTCAATTTACCTGATCATGTTAGTTCTATTTTCAAGAGGGACATTTGGGGGTTTTCTTTTTATACCAGATTTCTGATTTCCTTGGTGGCCGATAGGTCTCCCAGCCAGGATTTTTATTTTGGTTTTCACATGAGAATATGATAATCCAGAGTTTCTGGATTTCCTGATGATTGTTGCTACTGCAAAGCTGCTATTTGGTGTATACATAAGCTACATAAGTTTGCTTGTGCATGGGTGCATGCTGGTGAGATATACATTAGTGAATACATTCACACAGAGATGTGAAATGATAGGCAGGAAAGAAAGAGGCAATTTGCCTGAAGAAAACATCTTCAGGAGAGGGAAAGAACAGACAAATCCCATTGTTGTATTTACAGTGTTTTACATATGCAGATATACTTATACGTGCAAACATTTTGTGAAAAGTTTTTTTAAAGACATAATTTATATAAAAGGAGGACAAACCATTCTCTCTCCTGCCTATACCTCTTTTGCTATCTCTGTTTTGATTTAGATGGCAGAAGTTTTACAAAAAAAGTAAGTAAGGTGCTAGAAAGCTTGTGCCTTCTTGGGTAAGAAGGCTTAAAGTGAGGCATCCAAGCATTAGAATAATCAAGAATGCCCACGGGCATCCCAATACTGATGAATTGGTTGGAGTAAAGAGCTAGCTTGGAAAGTAACATGTGATTGGAAGCTTGGCTTTATCTAGACATAGAAATACTATAGAGCAAGATATATACGTATTATTTTGAGCCTTAGAGGTGGAAGCCCAGAGGTAACCTCAGTCCTTGGGGACAAATTGGTAACCCCCCCCCTCAACAGGGCAAACCTTAAGCCCCCCCCTACTTTCTTATTCTTGTCACAAGCCCACAGCCCAAGTTTCTACCTCCAGAGGTCATACATGTAGTTTGGATTTATTTTGGGGAGGGGGAAATGAGCAAATTCTATCTTCCCTTCCCCATTGTTGTTTTTAGGAAAAATGTTTGCTGCAAAGGCTTCCTAACAGCAGCCTGTCAAGATTTTGATTTTATATGAGATATTGGTTCTTGTTTGAGCTGTGGTGCTGGAAGAGGTATCCTTTGCGGATAGCAAAAGTGACTAATAAGCAAGCTCTGGAGCACATAACACTGGACATGTGACTAGAAGGTAAAATCATGAAACTGAATCTCACTTGTTTTGGCCATGTCATGCAGGGGAATTCACTGGAGAAAGCAATTATGTTCGGAAGAATTAACAGTAAAAGGAAACCGGGACATCAAAGAACACTGTGGCTCGATACCATCAATGCTGACACCAGCCAGAGCATATAACAACGCAAAGAAGCAGTGCAAGATCAGACATACTTTTCTAGATACATACTAACAATGTTCAGTGAGGTGTAGGAAACATGTACAATAATGCTACAGGAATTTTTAACCCATCCCCAGCTCTGCCCTCCACATACCTTAACAGCGGTTGGTGTTTGTTTTTTTTCCCACCACAGGTGAGATTGGATTGGAGACGAAAAGACCAAGGGTTCACCCACCACTAGCCTGAACGTTTTCCTCATTAAATGTGTAAGGATAGTTTAGTGCAATGTATCTCAAATTTGGTGAGTTTAAGATGGATGAACTTCAACTCCCAGAATTCTAGGAATTGAAGTTCATTCATCTTAGACTTGCCAAGGTTGAGAACAATGTTCTAACGGCTAAAGCTTAATAAAGTTAAGATATGGGACCAGTGCAATTTATACTTTTCTGCAAATTCAGAGGTACGAGGGATGCACATCAATATTGCCATGAGGAAGGGCATTGGGTTCATTTTCCATTACCATAAGTATATGGAGCCCTGGTGGTGCAGCAGACTAAAGTACTGTTAAGAACTGTTAAGTAACACCAGCTGCCTGCAATTACTGCAAGTTCAAATCTCACCAGGCTCAAGGTTGACTCAGCCTTCCATCCTTTCGAGGTAGGTAAAATGAGGACCCGGATTGTGGGGGCAATAAGCTGACTTTGTATAAAAAAGAACACCGCTGGGGGGGGGGGGCAAAAGCCCTACTAAGCAGGTATATACAAAACTATGAAGGCTATTGCTTAACGCATTGTAAGCCGCCCCGAGTCTCTGGAAAAGGGTGGCATATAAATCGAACCAATAAATAAATAAATAAATGGATAATTTATCTCAGGACAGATGTAAAATTGCAGCCTTCAAGGAACAAATCCTTTCCCAATATGACACTGATAGGTACTTTGGCTGGAAATTCAGAAAGCAGCAGTTCCAACACATCAAAACAAAACAAAACACCAAGCCCGAGAAGCCCCATTTAAATTCAAACAAAAGTATGTATAAAATACTAAAACTGTTTTAAGAACAGTTAGTGGTGTTCTAATGGAGCAAAATTCAACGTAAAATGCTAAATTTCCAGTCTTAGGAGCAGTTGCTGCTCCGTGTTTTTAACCTGAGGATTGTAAGAACAGGTGGTATTTTAATCTACAGTGAGTGCTGCTGAGCCCTGGTGGCACAATGGTTAGAATGCAATATTGCAGGCTAATTCTGCCAACTCCCAGCAGTTCAATCCTGACTGGCTCAAGGTTGACTCAGCCTTTCATCCTTCCAAGGTTGGTAAAATGAGGACCCAAATTTCTGGGGGCAACACGCTGACCATGTAAAGCACTATGGGACGGCATATGAGTCTGAGTGCTGTTGCTACTACCATCCAAATTTTATAAATGTTAGTGAAGATATGATTTCTAAAACCAAGTTTTTGAAAATATAAACCCAAATTCCCAGAGAAGTTCTCACTTGTTTAGATTGGGATCTATTTTCAGCTCATCATACACTCATTAGTGGGGAGCAAAACAACGTTTCAGTCTCAATAAACCTGAGTCACTTAGCCAACAGATTAGATGACGAACAGAGCAGCTAATCTCTTTAACATTCATTTTGATTAATAATCTCCTTGGTGAACTTTCTAATATTGTGTGGGGTTTTAAAATAATCCTGGCAATTTTTTTTTGTTGGCAGCCATTTTCCCATTATCTAGCAGATCAAAGAGCAGTCATAAGTCCACCAAAGGCAACTGTACTTTTTTCCCCCCACATAGGGATGGCTACTGGCTAAAAAACATTACTGATAGAAGAAAATATGCGTAGTTCAAGAGTCGAAATGTGTGGTCCTTGGTGCTCTCTGAGCTTGGTGGTTTTCTTGCAGATGTTTCATTACCAAACTGGGTAATATTATAGTGGGTGTAAACAGCACTGATGATGTTGCCTAGTTTGGTGCTGAAACCATCTGCAATAAAACCACCAAGCTTGGAGAGCGCCAAGGCCTCTAAGAGTAACTTTAATATCACAAGATAGAAGAGTATACAGAATGCAAACATGCCATAGCTGTACAAACCTTTACAAATCTACCTTCTTAAAGGCACTTGAAATTCACCAACAACGGGATATCTGACTAAACCAGCATTGTCCTAAGAGTTTTACATACACAAACCCCAGCAAAATTAGCAGTACCTCTATGTGAAGCACAGAGATGCACCTATAAATACACCTTTGCATTATCTGCCTGTAAAATAAAGCACAGCACAACCTAGAATCTTTCTATACAGCTACATGAACTTGTTACTTTTTTTAAAAAAAGAAGACCGTCATTCACTAGGCCCGTAGTTCTGAGTAGTCATCTTCTGTTAAGAAATTAACTATTGCTTTTCCTTCCTCACTGTATCACTTCATTATCTTAAATAAGTAAGAACAAGGCTCTTGATCCCTGCTGTTAACTAGAAAAAAATGGGGAAAATCACAAACTACAAAACAACAGCCAATAAAAGTAGTTGCAAGAATTTGAGATATTGCTCCTCAAAACATCCAAGTCTAGCTTCACACTCTATACCAGTGATGACGAACCTTTTTAGCACCGAGTGCTGAAAAGGGAGCACCCGCGCATCTGGGCCGCAACCCGGAAGAGGAGCTGCCCAGGGTGCATGCGCGCACCCAAAAATGAACTTCCGGTTTCAGCCAGCTACTCTTGTGGGTTTCTGGTGGGCATCTGCGCGAGACGATTAGCTGGCTGGTGTGCATGCTCATGCAAGAAAATGGAAGACTAGCTCTTCCAGTTTCCGGCACTGCCCCATGCAAAAAGTCTAGCTGATTGTCACATGCGCATGCGTGCCAGAAACCTGGAAGAGGAATGGACAACACCGCGCATGCTAGGCAACATGGCTCTGCATGCCACTTTGGGCACGCGTGCCATAGGTTTGCATCATGCCTCTGTCTATACAGTAGCAGATAGCCTATAAGGTTTAAGGCTGAAGGTCCCCCACCTCTGCTCTCAGAAGCTCTCTGAGTCTTCATACACTAACCCCGTGATGTCAAACCTATGACACCAGAGGTGGGTTTAAGCAAGTTCTGACCAGTTCTGGAGAACTGGTAGCAGAAATTTTTAGTAGTTCAGAGAATTGGTAGTAAAAATTCTGACAGGCCCCGCCCACATCTATTCTCTGCCTTCCAAGTCCCAGCTGACCGGGAGGAAATGGGGATTTTGCACTATCTTTCCTCTGGAGTCGGGTGGGAATGGAGATTTTACAGTATCCTTCCCCTGCCACGCCCACCAAGCCACCTCACCAAGCCATGCCATGCCCACCAAGCCACACCCACAGAACTGGTAGTAGAAAAGTTTGAAACCCACCACTGTATGGCACTGTATGGCACGCATGCCTGAAATGGCCTGCAGAGCCATTTTACCTACCCGTTCCTCTTCCAGGTTTCTGGCACGCATGCACACATGATGATCAGCTGGCCTTTTTGCATGTGGCAGTGCCGGAAACTGTAAGAACTGGTCTTCCATTTTCCTGCATGAGCATATGCGCTGGCCAGCTGATCGTCGCATGCGCATGTGTGCCAGAAACCCGGAAGAGTAGCTGGCTGAAACCGGAAGTTCATTTTTGGGCACGTGCATGTGCCCTGGGCACCTCTTCTTCCGGTGGTGGCCCAGACGCATGCACACTCTCTTTTTGGCACTTGGTGCCGAAAAAGTTCACTATCACTGCACTAACCCTTCATCATCTATTGGGATAATGCTTCAATAGGTCATACTCCCACCGCCTATCTTCTAGGGGGCTTCTCACCTGGCATATATCCTGAAACCTGAGTATGTGGAGTCCTTGGTGCTATCCGACCTTAGTTATTTTCTTGCAAACATTTCATTACCAAACTAACTAATATCATCAGTGCTAGTAGGGAGTGAGGTATGCTCTTATTTTACATATAGCCTTTTCTTATCAGTGTTGGTAGGAATGGTCTTGGTGGTTCCTTGTTTGGGCTGTTTACTATTAGCTTATTTCTCTGCATTGGTGGTTTGTTGATTGGGATATTGTTTGCTTCTTGTTTGTTGGTCTGATGTTAATCTTGATATTAATTTCTGCTCATCTGGATGTTGATTGCTGGTGAGGAGATGTTGTGTTCTTTTTGTTTCTTTTTGGTGTTTTGATTTTCACTTTTGAATGGCATATAGATGTTGTTTATCTCTATGTACCCATTGATTGGCGATTTAACCCCGAGCTACAAATATTCTCTTTTATTGTTTCCCTGGTATGTGTGAGTAAAGAGATTCTCACAATCTGTGCTGTCGTTCTATAAAAAAGTGCAAAAGTGAAATAATTTCAGCGATAAAACCCACTGGCTGTGTATTGTGTGACTATATTCAACACTTCCTTTTCTTTTTGGTAGATAAGCCAATCTCTCCAGAAATAGCAAAATCAAACTTTATGTAAAAGGAAAAAGCTAAAATGTAAAACATCTTTTTAACTTTAATGATTAAAAATGCAAATATTGAAAAAGGTAATTGCAGACAATTACAGTCATGCTGTTGCTATTGAAAACTTAAATAAAAAAAGGAATAATCTAAAAGAAAATACTATGTTCCAGGTACTAGATGAGATCAAGAGTTACAAACTTTCTAATCTTCTATAGAAAAAAAGATATTTTCTGGAACAAAGTTTGAAATATAAATAAAAATAGTTCCCTAATTCTTATATGGCATCTATCCTGAAACCCTGGTCTGTGGAGTCCTTGGTGCTGTCTGACCTTGGTTATTTTCTTGCAGACGTTTCATTACCAAACTAGGTGATATCATCAGTGTTAGTAGTGAGTGAGATTTGTTCTTATTTTACATATAGCCCTTCCCTGTCAGTGTTAGTAGGAGTGGTCTTGATGTTTCCTTGGTTGCGCTGTTGTTTACTGTTAGCTTGTATAGAGATATAGAAAATGAGAATTAGCACTATAAGAATTAGCACTATTAGGACGGGCCATGGTGGCGCAGTGGTTAGAGTGCAGTACTGCAGGCTACTTCTGCTGACTGCTGGCTGCCTGCAATTTGGCAGTTCAAATCTCACCAGGCTCAAGGTTGACTCAGCCTTCCATCCTTCTGAGGTAAAATGAGGACCCAAATTTTGGGGGGCAATATGCTGAGTTTGTAAACCTCTTAGAGAGGGATTGTAAACAGTGGTGGGTTGCTACTGGTTCTCCCCAGATCGGGCGAACTGGTAGAGGCGGCAGGAGGCTCCGCCCACCCGCCCGGACACAGAAGCATTGCATGCGCATGTGAGCTTGTGCGCGCCCACGAGCAAACCGGTAGCAACGGGTTTTGAAACCTGCCCCTGGCTGTAAAGCACTGTAAAGCGGCATATAAGTCTAAGTGCTATTGCTGTTGCTACAAAGAAAACAAATCAAACCTAGTGCAATATTCTTGACTAGACACTTTACTTTATGTACAGAAGATCACTTCCTGAAGCAAGTGAATCCTCTCTTTGAACAAACCTGGACTGCTCCAAGCTTCTTAGGGTTTCCTCAGAAGTTTTGCAGTGATAGAACCTCCTGTTCCTTAAGCAATGTCTTTGAAGTTCTGCCATAAGCTTTCAAAATACCATTTTCCCCTGCTCTATTTCCAGCAAAGACAAAGGCGAAATATCACATAGTATGTGACAAGGAGCATCTCTTCCTCGTGAATGTGGATTATATATCTGGGTCTGCAGCTTGCATTGTGTCATGCAGCCTGTATTCATAGCACTCCAACCAAAAACAAATGTCTTGAAACACATTTTCTTCTGCACTTGGAAAACTAAAAACAGCTGTTCTGAGGCCAGAACATCTTGAAAGCTAAATGTTTTGCACATCCATAGGCTCAAGTAATCCTAGCATTCTGTATTTCTTGGTTCAACCATTTCCTGTCTCCTAAATATTCTCCTTCATTTTCTTTCTATTAATACTGGAGTAAATTATATAATACAACATATTCAGGCAGTGATTTGTTACAAGGTCTACTTCTGATCCAACCGGTGACTCATTGATACTTTAGCGCATCTAAAATGGAACTACTTATATTTCTATCTAAGTCTTTTTCTACTTCCATCTCGTTTATTATCTTGATAAACACCTGATCATCCCTGCTGTAGCTTTATTGTTCAGAAATATTAGGATTTTTTACAACTTCACCTTTTGCAGCATAATCAAACTCTTTAGATCTTCTCTCTTCCTAATTCTATATCTCTGATTTCTTCTGTAGACATGCTATTTTTTTAGAAGCTCAGTACTTTTGATCAGATACATATAAACAGTTATTATCTGAATGTGTTCATATGCTACCATTAAATAACAGGTATCTGTTCTAAAACCCGGAACTTGGAAATCGTTTTGTTTTAGTGGCAGAATTAATTTTGTGATTAACCTTTTTCCAATGTTGATTACAATGTATTATAAGATAAGAGGAGAAGACCCTGATGCTGGGAAAGATTAAAGACAAGATGGTAGAGGATGAGACTATTAGATAGTGTCATTGATGCAAGGGGAGGGCTGGTGTGCTATGGTCCATGGAGTCATGAAAAGTCAGACCCAACTTAGCCACTGAACAACAACAAGATAAAATACAAATAGAAACAAAAAATGAGAAAGTTAAAGAGAGATGTAGAAAGAAGGAGCAAAAAAGGAAGATAAAAGCAGTGACTTCTGATTTTTTTTCCCCACTGCAGTAGAACACTCACAAAAAGTTACAGCCTCAGCATTTCGTTTTACATTTTTAAATGTTTCAAACCATTTCTATAACAACAAATTCATTCTAACTGTGAAAATCTAAAATTAGGGCTTCATTTCCTTTGTTTTGAGTACTAAATCCAGAAGTGGTTTCCAAATGGAAAGAAAAAATAAATTCTTCTTGTTAATTAGGACTGTCAATTTTACTATCCCCGCCAATTCCACCACATTTACCATCCATTCTTCCATTGTGGAAATTATATTTTGCCATTAATCTTTTATTCGCCTTTTTATTCATAAAACAAAGTATAGATATTGTATGGTATTACCTAAAAGCCAGTATTAAAAAATGCAACAGAAAAATCCATTGCAATGGAGGACTATAGTATAAAAGTAATGAATCACATCAATGCTGAAAAAACAGCAAAAATTAAAATTATCTATGAGAGATAAGAATTAAACAATGGCTGCAAACTTAAAATCTAGGAAAAACAAAAAGATGGAGCTATGTGAACAATAGAACATTGGGAGGCATTTTACAGCTATGGGTTCATTCTTAAAAAAATCTTTTTCTTGTCACCCTTTAGGTCTCAAAACAAATGTTGCTGAAGAAATATTTCCAGGAATGTCCTTAAGTTACAATAAATACATAGACATTTTTTTTTGTCAAAATGACAGCTAACCAAGATAATGTTACTGACTGGCTACAGTTTGCTGGCTACAAGCCAGATTGATGATATCAGATAGCATAATCTGGCACCTACTTTGGCTTAGTTCTTCACGCAACAATACAATTTGTAAGGATAAAATGAAAGACCCTTTTGAGCAGATATTAATATTGGTGACAAATAATAATAAAAATAGGTTAGAATCAGAGTTACATTACATTCAGAATGTAACTAAATTACATTCAGAAAACAGCAAATAAAATCAATTAAAGGTGATTCAATCATAACACCAATGAGTTCAATGGGCATGTTCTACAATTAAATAAATATGAACTCAAAGCATTACATATCTTATTGGAAGAAAACATTGTTATAATAACCTTATCAGAGATGAAGGGAATATAAAATATAAAAATAAATATTTTATATTTATATAAAAATATAAAAAGAATTATATAAGAATATAAAAAGTCAAAATGGTGGCCACAATTATTTGATCAAAGCCATTGGTTTTTAAAGTCCAGTATATCCCTGAGTAACATTGGATTTCCCTGTGCAACAAAACAGGAGCCCAAACTAAGCTACCATGTAGTTTCCATATATCCAAATCTTTTTCTGTCCTTTGATACCCTCCTCTATTTCCTTGAGTTTTTGTTCTCTGGGGAGTGTCAATATAGAAGCACTAACAACGCTCTATTTCATAACTTTCATTTGCAAGTGAGTAATCGTATTATTTGGCCTATGTCAACAGAATTTACTAAAGGCAGATCTACTTTTTATAAATAGGTGTTCTTACCTACCTTGCTCCTTATGCCCAGAAGGATTTGATGTTCGATCAAAGAGTCAACCAGTGTGCCAAAATTATAAGCGCATTCTTTACTTTGAAGTATGTTGCTGTACAAATTTTTCAGTTGTACCAGTCTGCTTTCATATGCATGATCTGAAGACATCTCTTCCAAACATCCTATATTTTCATGGCACACAATAGGCTTTATTGCTTTAGCGCTCCTTTAAAGCATTTTCTATCCATGAATATAAATGTATTCTGCACCAACTAAAGGGCATCTGCTAGAGGCCCAGTCAGGAAGAGGAATATATTCAGATTGTCATGGTCATCATGCTATTTCTCTTGTGTATGATATTGCTATCATACACAAGAGAAATATTGTCAAGGACTTGCCAGATGTAAATTTCTGTTCTGGTAGGTGCTTAAAATCATCCGTTTTGTTTTGGGGACGGGGAGGAAGGTTATAGACGTACCCTGCAGAGGCAATATTCTTCTCCTATTGCTGAGCAGTATTATATCTCTCCTTTTAGCCATTGCTAAGATTTCACTCTTCTCTAAAGATCAGATTTTATCATACTTTTATCAGCTCAGACGTGCTTAAAGTCCTAAAGACATTGGGAAAGCAGAGAGGGCACCAGGACAGCTAACGGAGGAAACTGGGTGTTTACAAAAGAGATTTTTCTATATATCAGAAATTATGATTGTATCGAGCATGTGGGATGGCTAAAAGAATCATATTGAGAAATTGGAAATGTAATATTATTCCAGATGTTAAGGTATGATTGTCAGAAACATGGGATCTATCTGTTTTGGAAACAGCCATTTCCCCCACTAATCAAAGAATGAAGCAATATAGAGATTCTCTGATATCTTACAATAATATTTTGTACAGATAATATAGTAGTGTATTTATTAATAAAACTGACTAATCATAAGTATAAATTATAAGGTACATTTTTTTTCTTTTTCTTTACTTAGTTTGTATTCTTAACCTGTTTGAGGTTGTCTCTTTTTTAACTTTTTCTTTTTTGGTCTCTATTACTGTTTCTTTCTGTTTAAAGATTATTAATTCTATGTACTAAAAATTAAAAAAAAGTTAAACTTAAGCTTAAATTTAAAAAACCAACAGCAACCAGACGAAATTCTTGAGTCTGAGTTGGGTGGAAGCATAACTCTAGTCTTAATTACACTAGAATAAATTGTGTAGGAGAATTGTTTTGGCAAGCTTTGGGAGTCTATCACAAGAGCCTATTAGTGTCAGCCTCTCCAGATCAAGGATCAATTCTACAGAAAAGCTAAAACTACTTTTATTGAAAGCTGCTATAAAACAGAATTAATATGATTGTGCTATGCCTTCTCCCCTTCTTATACCCAGGTGAATTAGGGAGGTGTCTATTGGTGACACTTATGCTTACTTTCTGCTTGTTTATGATTTGTGTTTCTCCTCATTACTTTGGTAACAGATCTAGTTTGTTTCAAGGTATTCTCTACTACATCTGATAACAATCTTTCCAGAACTCCAAGTTCTTATTTCTTACGCAGGCTAGCCTCACATGGCTTGACACCAAATACATCTTTTATCTTTTTTGCCAAATCTCAGTCTCTAACATGCTATAACTGCAGCACAGATATTTTCATTTCAGGCATATGATTTGTAGATTGTGGGCTAGACATGAACAAGAACAAACTCTACCTATTAGATTACAATAATAAACTTAGTTCTGGCAAAAATCATAGTCGCAAATCACAGTCATGTGACCACAGGATGTTATCACAGTCACATGACCCTCAGGATGCTGAAACTGAACATAAATGTAAGCCAGTTGCCAAGCATCTGAAATAAGGTCATGTGACAAGTGTCGGGGGAGGGGAAAACACAATATTTTAGATGGTTGGAAGTGGTTTAGAAGTGCTTTGGAAGTACAACAGGTTGTAAAGCATGTTACTAGGCCTGTTGAGGGCTCCCTGTATTTGCAAACCATAGTTTATGTTTTACATGGTCCGTAGAGTTAAGGAATCCAGTATCATGGTGGCCCAAACTTTAAAATCTTGGTAAAAACCAGGATTTCAAAACCATGATACCAACAGAACAGAACATTAAACTAAGGATTTTTTTCAGTCATGATGAGCCAGTAATGGGAAGTCCAGGTAGATATCAAGCATATGCACATTGTGGCTTAACAAAGTAGCATCCCAGATCCCAATCGTTGCATTTTTGGCTTTCTTTCTTCTGAACAGTTAGCTCAGTTGGAAGATGTACAGATGGTAGTTGGTGCTGACGGATATCTTAAGAATGTAAATGGCTATAGAACGCCTAATCACTATTTCCTTAGCTCAGTCTGTTTATGCTAGTAGCTTAAACAGATAATTTCCTTAACTGGAGTGATATTTTTCAGATGTTTCTAGAAAAAGCCGTTCAAAAAATAGAATTGATCTATTTTTGTTACAAATCCACTTTCTGACACTGTAATCCATGTGAAAAAAAAAAAGATTGCTTGTATGAGCTCATGGCCTGAAGTAAGGTGAAGCACATTTATCTTCTTGAAACACACTGCAAACATGTTGGGATCCCATCCAGCACCACAACAATAAGCTTGGCCTTCTAAGCTGTACATAACATAAGATAAACTGTGGATACCGGGCCAACTCTTGAACTGGGTTAAATCAACAGACCATCAGTTAGTCATTTCATCTGTGAAGTCAGTGGAACAGAGTTAATTCATTCCAGCTTAACATTGGATTGTAACATTCAGAAAACGTCTGCATCTCCTCTGGAAAACTAAATCCAACATCCAGCACCTGTAGTCTTACATATGGCAATCATTAAGTTTCTCATATAGGTTCTGTCCTTCAATATAAAAAAATATAATTAAATGGTTTTTTTTTCTAGGTCACACTCTACCTTGTACCTTTCTAATAGAGGGAGGCCACTTCTGTGTTTGCCACTGTCCCATATGGTTCAAATACCTAATATTTCATATTCGTCCTTGTCCATGTTCTGGTAGGGCAGTGATTCTCAACCTGTTCTTCCCCCATAGACCTCCCTTAAATACCTTTTGTGATCACGGAACATGACCATAGACCCCCAAGACTTAACTCAAAATTTCAATCCTAACATTTCTTCAAACCTTTGCAGATCCCCTGGGATGACATCGTGGTCCCCCAGTGCCCACGGACCAGAGGCTGAGAACCACTGTGCTAGAGATTTTGTTCCCCACACAAATGTTCTTCTCCATTCCTCCATGTTTTAAATGTTTTGAGACGTAGAGAAGGATCTATGAGCCGTGATTGTGCAGTAGTTAGAATGCAGTTCTGCAAGCTATTTCTGCTGATCACCGGCTGCCAGCAGTTTGGCAGTTCGAATGTCACCAGGCTCAAGGTTGACTTAGTCTTCCATCCTTCTGAGGTGGGTAAAATGAGGACCCAGATTGTTTGGGGGCAATATGCTGACTCTGTAAACTGCTTAGAGAGGCTTGTAAAGCACTATGAAGAGGTATATAAGTCTAAGTGCTATTGCTATTGCTATCAAGTAGGGTAGCTTTGTCTATTTAAACTAGCTTTATATGGCCATTCAATTATATTCCTACAATATCTTACAGAAAAAAACGAAATAAACAATAAATACAAAAGCTGTAGACTAAATCAGTGGCCCCCAACCTTTTGGGCACCAAGGACTGGTTCCGTGGACAGAATTTTTTTCCATGGACCGGAGGTGGCATGGTTTTGCATGCTGCCTGCATTCAGTGGATACGTCATGGTGGTGCAGTGGTTAGAGTGCAGTACTGCAGGCTACTTCTGCTGACTGCAATTTGACAGTTCAAATCTCACCAGGCTCAAGGTTGATTCAGCCTTCCATCCTTCCGAGGTGGGTAAAATGAGGACCCAAATTGTTGGGGGCAATATGCTGACTCTGTAAACTGCTAAGAGAGGACTGTAAAGCATGTAAAGTAGTATATAATCAAAGTGCTATTGCTATTTACGTGGCCAGGCTGTTAGCATGCCATGGACTGGTGCCGGTTCATGGACCAGGGATCGGGGACCCCTGGACTAAATAACACCTCCTGCATCAGAACTAGAAGTTATGATAAGCTTAGTTATCTCTCCTAGATTGTAAGAGATATGAGACCGAAGAAGCTTTATGCTGATTATAACAAAGGATCAGATCAATGTTCATAACATTCATTTGGAATAATTGTAACAATTTTTAGCTTCATACAGACTTGTGCTGAAAAAGAATAGGCTATGACAACTTCTTTGTCAGTCATTGGTGAAAGTATCTGTATTAATACACCAATAATTAACTCATCAGAGTAGTTTCTAAATCTCCTCTGGCTAATCTGGCTGTAAAAAATGGTTCTTTCTTATCCAACAGTCGTACTTTATTTTGTTCATTTTAATTATAAAGGATCCAATGGGAGAAAGCTGCCATAATTGAATACTGATATGTGATACAATTCAGCTGCACAATAAATAGCTCCAAAAACCTAGAGAAGATTATATTTTAAACCTGTCTGTTGCATTTACTGTATTTGTTTGATTTTTCCCCCCCTTGAAACATAATTTCTGACAGAGATAGCGAAATCATGAATCTTGAAAAGAAGACATTTTCTTCTTTCTCCCAAGTAAAGCCCCCCCCGGCTCCCTCCCTCCCTCCCTCCCTCCTTTTCTCTGTATATATGCATTCACACCTCTCCTGTGTGACTTGCATTGGTTGCCGGTTGCCCTCTGGGTAAGATTCAAGGTGCTGGTGATTACCTATAAAGCCCTACATGGCTTAGGCCCGGGATATTTGGTGGACCATCTGCAGCCAGCAACAGCTTCCCATTGCCCTGTGCGTTCCCACAGGGAGGATCTACTCAGGGTGCCGTCGGTCAGACAGTGTCGGCTGGCTACCCCCAGGGAGAGAGCTTTTTCTGTGGGCGCACCCACCCTTTGGAATCAACGCCCTGAAAACATAGCTATTTCACCTGGCCGCTCTGGACTGATGGGGGTTTTAATAGAATTTTAACTGGCTTTTATTGAATCTTTGTTAATTTTAACCTGGATTTTTGTTTTAATGGTTTGTTTGCTTTGTTTTAATTGTTGTGAGCCACCCTGAGTCCATTGGAGATAGGGCGGCATACAAGTTCCATTAATAAATAAATAAATAAATAAATAAATAAATAAATAAATAAATTCATACCTCCATCTGTAAGATGGGGTTGAGAAGCCCCATGAATGGCAAAAAGATATCTCTAGACAAACTTTACACCAAATTACTGTATTTTTCGGAGTATAAGATGCACCTCCCCCCCACACCTTTTGCCCACCCACTGGCTCCTACCCTTTGGCCTCTGCCTTCCAGCAATTTACCTCCTTGCAGCAAGCAGCAAAAAGAAACAGCTATTTTCAGCTTCAGCACAGCCTAATTAGCATAAGTTGATTGGATTGGCTTCCCGACTCTCAGCTGTTTTGCTCTCATGTGCAGGCCTCTGCTTCTTGCTGCAAGGAGGTAAATTGCTGGGAGCAGGTTTTTTTTCTTGTGCTAATCAAGCTATGCTGAAAATGAAAATGAAAGTAAAGCAGGCTATTTGCTGTTTGCTGCAACGAGGCAAAATTGCTGGGAGGCAGAGGCAGATTTCTTTTTCTTGTTTTCGTCACCAAAAAAGGTAGGTGCGTCTTATAGTTTGGAGCATCTTATACTTCGAAAAATATGGTAATAACATGTATACAGTGAGTGAATCATTGATGGAAATGTGCCAAAACACCCCCTCTCATATTGATACTAATAGTCCTTGACTTATAACCATGACTGAGTCTGGAATTATGGTCATAAATTGTTGTGATCATAATTCGAGGCACCCATATGAGTGGAAGTAATTTTCCAGATGTTTTGCAACAGTCATTAAGCAAACTCTACGATCATTAAGTGAAAGCTGTGGTCATTAAGCAAACAGAACAGTCATTAAGCAAATGCTGTGGTCATTAAGCCAACATGTTCATTTGAACAGGCTTCTTTTTTTTGCTGGAAATTAGCAAAAAAGATCACAAATTGTGGTCATGTGACCTCAAAACCTCTGCAGTTCTAAAATGATTGGTTGTTAAGCGACAAAAGGTTTTAGCACTGTAACATAATGCCTTCAATGGACAGGATTTGGCTTATTTCTGGTTATGTTTCAGGTGTCCATTCAATAGATGGATTGTCTGTCTGTCTGTCTGTCTGTCTGTCTGTCTGTCTGTCTGCCTGCCTGCCTGCCTGCCTGCCTGCCTGCCTACCATCTTTCTGTCAAATTTAGACATCACCTATGTCACGGTCTAAGTGACTCTGGGAAGTTTACAGAAACAAAGTCATAAAATCATCATAAAGATACAGTTAAAACAGAATGAAATCTGAATGAAAAACAAATAAAAGCGGGGATAAAAGATAAGTGAGAAAGTGGAGGGAGTGCTCTCAGGCCACCGACCATCCTCAAGGCTCCATATCTTGCGCATGCCAGCCATGTATCCCAATTTAAGGCTTGTTGTCAAGCTACGGGGTATTTTTCAAGATGTCTTTATGGCTTAAGGGAGGGAGAGGCTGCCGTACTGCCAAAATATTTACTGGGAGAGAGATACTTTTTTTAAAAAAACCAGCAAGGAAAATTGGAAATAAAAGTATTTACAGCTCAGATCTCTATTTGAAGAGTGGCCACCATTGTTAGCAAGTGATGAGCCTGTGTACATCTCCCTGGTTCTATGAATAGTGATTCTGTAATAAAGCTTTCTGCATTGGCTGAGGCTTACTGCAATCTAAGAGTGTATCAGACTGCAGCCTAAGTGTAGTTATATGGATGATTTAGGGCTTCAGGAATGCATGTGTGAGAATCTGGCAATCAGCCAGAGCTCCAGTTCTCAAACCATTCTACTACTAGTGAGCCTTACGTTTAGTCCAACAAAGACTCGCACCAGAGAATTCCCTCTAGCACTGTGGGAAAGGTATCCACAGCTCAAGATGTCATACAATTAGGATCTCATGAGGATGCTCCAGTGCAAAAGCAAAGATTCAGAAGATAGTTGCTTATTCCTAAGGACTGAGTTTCAACTCATCCAGGGGCTTTTGTAAGATTTAGAATGCCAGCAATAGATGTGCCCTTAAGAATTTCCAGAATTGCAATGTATCCCTGAGAATGGTACTGTTTTATTCTTCCTAATTACTCTTCCAGGCACAAGTTGAAAATCCTTCGGTTGACGAACAGTGACTGGCTAGTTCCAATGTAACTCATAGGCAAAATAAGCACCCAGGAGCAATATAAAAATAGTTTTGGCAAATATGTAATAAACTCATGAGAGAAATTACACTTTTTTGTGTAATGCCTCTGTGTGAAAGACAGTATTGGAAGTACGGACTTTTTGAAAAGGAGAAACAAGGGAATTGGGTTTAGAGACGTTGAGACAAGAACACAATATGATGTCATGTTAGCATGTTGTGATTTTAACTGAGGAGTTTTATTTAAAGTAGTTTTTCCTTGGTAGAATTAAGCAACCCTGAATCATGCTGACTAAGAAAGGTAAGCTATCATTAACATATTGCTGTTTCTGTGACTGCTCATTTTGGTCTTTGCTTCCTTTTACTTTTTTTTCTTACAAAAAGAAATTGCTTCCCATTTTTTCCTTGACTTCCCTCCTTCCTCATTTGAAATGCAATGCCTTACAAGGAACCTGCAAGGGCTTGCAACAGAATCTAAAGTCAGCTTCACTTTTTAGTGGTGTCAGAAATTCACTAGAAATTCATTGAGAACTCATAAATGATTGTGTTCTGGCGGACTGAAGGTTATAAAAGCATTGGAGATGATAAAAAGGAGTGCATATCAAGTATTGGATAGACTTGAAGAAGGAATCCATTCGTGAACATCATGGAAATTGAGCCCATATAGATAGGAAGCGATGTGCACCTCTCTCTGCCTAGTAGCAGTGAAATATCTGCCTATGTGGTCCTTGGTGGTCTCTGAGTTAACTGTTTACTTGCAGATGTCAGAAGACATGATGAAAACTCCTTAATTTCACAAAACATGGGCAGACTTAACCATAGTTGGGAAACTGAGGGCATCTTAGACCAAGCCAAGTCTAAAAAAAGTTAGAGAATTCTTGGAAGCTTGACCAATCAGCTATCAACAGACCAACAGACTAATCAGCCATCAACAGGTATGTAGAGATAAACAACATCTACATACCATTAAAAAGAGACAATCAAAAAGCCAGAAAGGAAACCCAAAACCCAAAATACAGTATATCCACATCAGCAGTCAACACCCAGAAGAGCAGAAATTAACACCAAGGTTAATACAAGATCAGCTGTCAAGAAGTAAACAATATCCCAATTAAGGATCACTAACCCAGACAACAAGCTAAAAGCAAACAACAGCCTAATCAAGGAATCACCAAGATCAGTCCCACCAAGCCTGACAGGACAACTAGTAGAATAGAATATTATTATTATTATTATTATTATTATGATGATGATGATGATGATGATGATGATGATGATGATGATGATGATGTATATATATTGACAGCAATCCCCACTTCCTTTTAGCACTGATGATGTTACCTAGTTTGAGAATGAAACATCTAGAAGAGAACAACCAAACTCAGAGAGCACCAAGGACCTCCCAGTTCAATCCTGAGCTACAAATATTCTCTTCCATTAATTACCTGCCTACTGACCTGTCTGTGAACCACCTGGGACTTGCTTAACAAGCTCCAACTTAAGTTGTGATCCAACTTAACAATGCCTACGAGGAATACCAGAATTGCCATTGCTAAATGATGTGATCATGTGACATTACTCTGTATAAGTAAACAGTCCATATTCTGCTCTGATTTTTAGGGTGGTGGAGCTCTCCACTTCCCTCGACTGGCCTGGTCTTACCATTTAAAATATTTGTCTGTACATTTGAAAAAGTGCCAGTTAGGTGTAGTGGTTAGGCATCAGGCTAGAAACTGGGAGACCATGAGTTCTAGTTCTGCCTCAAACATGAGGCCAACAAAGTTGATTGGGCCAAACAACAAGTCACGTACAATAACAAACACCCAGTTGCCAACACTGACACAAAAGAGAGGGGGAGAGGAGAGAGAGAGAAAGAGAGAGAGAGGGAGAGAGGGAGGGAGGGGGGATTATTTTTGAGTCTTAATGTCTCAAGCAGCAGATTGCTAGTCTTTGTCTTCATCCATATCATTGATAAAAAATGGGAGTGAGTCATAAACTATTTGTCTAAATCCCAAAGGATTTTTTTTCAGGAAGCAACTGAACTTTCCTGTTTTTTCTTTTGAAGACATTTCACTTCTCCTCCAAGAAGCTTCTTCAGCTCTGACAGGATAGTGGGGAATGGAAGGATTTATATTCCTTGCAGACAGCTGGTCATTTGCATCCTTTTAGAGGATGGTTGAAGCACTAGGAAGTGACCCTGAGGACACAGATATCCTGTCCAAAAAGGTATAGTGAGCACAACTGTGATAAATATTTTACTGATTCTAAATACATTACATCCACAACATTTTTTTGGTATACATCAAACTGTCATAAAAGATATAACTTGTTCTTTATAAACTTATGCTGACTTCTACTAATTATAGTATCCATTTCTAAGGCTTGCAGGTATGTTGCTTGACTATCTGTTCTATACCTTACCTAGTACAGGTGTTAAAGCAATATTGAAAAATATTGCGAAAATCCTAGAAGTCCTTCTTTTTCCTCCTATTTTTAAATATTGGGACTATTGTCATCCCAATTTAAATTTAAATAGTAATGTTTAAAAGATTATTATTATTATTACTCTGAGATCCCTTTTACTGGGTCCTGAAATCCTATAGGTTGTAATTCTGCCCCTGTAATTTCTTCAAGGTAAAAAATTATGATGCATTTATTAACCTTGAGTGGAGCGGCGTGGTGAAGACGCTTGCTTCCCGCTCGGAAAGTTGAGAGTTCAATTTTAGGAAGAGACAGATGTTTCCCTATCATGGCACAAAGAGAAAATATATTCTGCGAACTCCGCATAGGTGTCAGGAAGGGCATCTGGCTAGTAAAAGCTCAGCTCCATTCAGTAACCCTGAGTCCACCCTGAAACAAGGTAATACAGAGTCATAAAAAGAAAAAAAGAAGAAGAACCCTAAGCAGTGGTGTTCTCCTTTTCTGAGCACTATTTTTCTCCTTTTCTTCTTCATTAGGAAAACCATTGTTTCTTCTGAGAGAGGATAGATGCAAACCAAGTCCTCCTTCTTCCTATTCTGTTATCTGCTATTTCCTTACTTTTCCTGTGCAACATATTAACCATCTGAAAACACACACAAACACACACACACTCAGCCATATACTTTACCATTATATTTTGCATTTCTCACCAGCCTCATCTCATTTAGCTTTCCTGATTCCATTCCTGCAAGTTTGAATTGCAATTTACGCTACTCCATATTCATCGGAATGCTTTTTTAGTACCTATATATCTTCCTGTTATTGCTGTACTTGTCAGCAAGCACACTAATCCTTAAAAAGTTTCTTTTCTTTTCTTTTTAGTGGGACTGTCTGTGCCTCTGCTCTCGGTGCCCCTGTCCTTTATGATTTCCAACAATTGTATGCTGTAGATCTTTTGTAGGGAGCCATGGGGGTGATCTTGGAGAAACCACCCAGAAGATCTTTAGATTAGAACAGATACAGAAGCATGTGCTAAGTCCAAGGAGGTCCATATTCTGCTTTGATTTTTAGTGAGGTGGAGCTCGCCACCTCCCTCTCCTGGCCTGGTCTCAGCATTTAAAATATTTGTCTGTCTATTTGAAAAAGAGGCAGTTAGGTGTAAGGTTAGGCACAAGGCTAGGAACTGGAAGGATCATGAGTTCTAGTCCTCCTTCAAACTATTAGAAAACATTAGAAAGAAACTCAGTCTGGCCATTCCCTGACTCCCGGTGGCATAAATGGGAGGGAAAGGAAAACAGTCAGATTTTCAAGATTCTGTTACAATTTCTCAACAAAGTATAGTTTTAATCTTCCTGCCGAGTCAGTTTCTTGATTTGGTCTACCTTGCAGGGCTGACATCTTTCCTTGGGGATCTCTAAAATTTCCTTCCTGAAATGCCAGGTACATGACCATTGATCCTTAACTTTTTCTTCTCTGCCATCTTGAATAATCTTAATGTGATCACTATCCCCCAAAGGGCCAGATGTCTTCAGTCTAGGGGCCAAATCAGGGGTGGACTGCTGGGAATTCGCAGGGGTTCAGGTGTTCTGCCCCAGCTACGGATCCCAAAGAACACAGCACACACAAACTCTGAACAAAACTTAGTTTACTCAAATAACACAGCTTTAGCAAATGCCAGCTGTTTATAAGCGTTCTTAACAGAATTCCACAAATAAGATAGTCAGAGTCTTACTAGAGTTGGCAGAAAGCCCAGAAGCAAGGTTGCAGAGAAATCCCAACATGATGATTAGCGAACTAAAGTTGTTTCCTGCAGCTTGTTACAAGCTGCATTCTTTCTTAAATAGGCTAAGGGCATGGCCAATTAGCCCCAAAACTTACTCTTGAGGAGATCTCCTCCTGAGGAACCATGCCTGCTTTTTGGCAGCTCTGCGTGCCCGTGCATTGAGAAGAGGCTCCTCCTCTTCATCCTCTTCACTTCAAGGAGCCTCTGGAGGTTCTGAAGACCCTGACTGAATCCCTGCCTCTGGCACCACATCTTTTTCAGCCTCCTCGCTGTCCAACTCAAGTGCTGGCTGCACAGTATGCTGGTGCATTACCACACCAGCCTCCTCCTCGTCGGGATCAGCAACAATCTGCGCAGGCCGCTGATGGGCTACAACATCGGGAGAACCTCTAGTTAAGATCCTGTGCAGTTTGGAGAACCCCCAAATCCCACTCCTGGTTGGCCCTGTCCCGCCCACCCCTCCCAGAAGTCCCCACATGGCCCAATTTGGATGCAGGTAAGTGCAGGGCACGCGTGGAGGCTCGGGGAGGGTGAAAAACGGGCCTACCGGAAGTTCAGGAAGACCAGAAATGGGCCTGTTTCCAGCCTCCAAAGGGCCTTTGGAGCTTATGGAGGCCATTTTCATCCTCCTGAAGGCTCAAGGAAAGCCTCTGGAGCCCAGGAAAGGCAAAAACACCCCCACCACCACGGTGGTGCAGGAGGCCGACTTGGCCACATCCACCATGGCCATGCCCACCCAGCAACTGGGCAGAGAACCCCTTGCTAAAATTTTTGAAGCTGACACGTGGGCCAAATCTTATTTTTCAGGATCAGGTCTGGGACAACCATCTCTCCTGCTCCTTCTTCCATTTACGGAAAATTGAAATTGTTAAGAGACATGAGGAATCTGTTGGAGCAAAATGTTTAACTAGCTGAGTTAATGTTGCAGCATAAATTGGGGTACAAGTAGTCCTCCACTTACGACAGTTTGTTTAGTGACTGTGCAAAATTACAACAGCACTTTTTAAAAAAAGGATTTAAAACCGTTCTCACAGTTATGACTGTTGCAGCATTCCCATAGTCATGTGATCCAAACTCAACTGCTTGACAATGGACTCATATTCATGACGGTTGCATGTCCCATGGTCATGTGATCACCTTTTGCGACCTTCTGACAAGCAAAGTCAATGGGAAAGCCAAGATTCATTTAACAACCATGTTACTAACTTAACAACTGTGGCAAGAAAGGTCATAAAATGGGTCAAAACTCATTTAACAACTATCTTGCTTAGCAACAGAGTGTTTTGGCTCAATTGTGGCAGTAAGTCACCTGTACATGAAGTTTTCTAACCAAAATATATTGTCATAGGAAAGTAGAAGGTTGATTATAAGCAACCCAAGTCTAATAAGAGATAGGAGGAAATTTACTTTAGTGATTGAAAACAATTATTTTTTTTAAAAAAAACAGCAATCTAGCACTGAGGCTTTTAGTCGCCCAAGTGAACAAGCCCTGAATATATATGATGTTTACATAAGACAAAAACCAAACCATTTTTTTAAAAAAAATACTTGTATATGCAAAATGGTGCCGCCTAACTGTCTGATGGTTGACCAGAAGAAACCATTTACCCTAATGAAACTGAAGTCGGGCACATCTCTTTAACAATCTGCAAATAAATCTTTCCTAGGTGAGGTTAGAGGTTTCTAATAAAGAGTTCTTTATTCATAATTACCACTAACACACTTTCTAAAAATCAACTCCTCTTTGCTGACAGGAACCTCAACAGTTTTCTGTCCCAGGCCTTTCTCCAGCCACTCAAAGTTCTTTGCCCTAGAGCAGAGGTCTTCAAACTTGGCAGCTTTAAGACTTGTGGACTTCAACTCC
>WNWU01000056.1:553462-581057 GCA_012654045.1 Ptyas mucosa | reverse complement strand
GGAGTTGAAGTCCACAAGTCTTAAAGCTGCCAAGTTTGAAGACCTCTGCCCTAGAGTTTTCCCCAGCCCTCAATAGAGTAGAGCGCTCGTTACTTATCCAACAGTAACGTTTGCTAATCAGAGTTGATTAATTAATGAAATGTGGCTTTTCACTGTTTATGAAGCACTAAATTACCAGGCCAGTATGTGTAACCATGGGGCAGATGTCAGGGAATGCCCTAGACGGTCTCTCTCTATTTCTGTAGAAAATACAGAATAGTAAGCAACAAAGGACAATGGGAACGTCGTTGAAAATATTCAGGAATTCCAGAAGAATTACAAGTAGGCAGTCGCAATGTTTTATTTGGGAATGAATGGTTTGGGTAACTCCCAGCAAAGTATATTTTTGTGTCCCTTTTCCCCAAACAGAGAAATCCCCTTCGTTTAAATGTGAAATGATTTAGTCTACTTTTCTTCTTTTTCTATGCCATTGTTATTCATGGCGATGGATGGTTGTATCCAGTGTTTTAAGCCTGAACTGCTTCTCTCTAGTTCTTTTCTTCCTCTGATTCAAGGATTTTCTCTAAATTCTAAGGCAACAGGGAGAAGAAGTAAAGAACATATTTCTTATTATCTTTTCAATTTAGCCACACCGGACTCAAATCAGAAAAACTACACGAAGAAGAAACCATTAGTAGAAGATCTGTTGTTGGATTCATTTTTGTAGAGAAGCTGAGGGGCCAGGAAAAGGTTAGCACACCATGGATTTATTTCCAGTT
The DNA here is from genome assembly GCA_012654045.1 of Ptyas mucosa. NCBI lineage: Eukaryota > Metazoa > Chordata > Lepidosauria > Squamata > Colubridae > Ptyas > Ptyas mucosa. The sequence goes on along the minus strand of WNWU01000056.1, from coordinate 580,299 downwards.
AGTATTTTTTTTTAAAAAAATTGCAGACTTAGGGCCAAAGAAGGATACTGAGAAAGCCAGAATAGAGTAGAATAGAGTAGAGTAGAGTAGAGTAGAGTAGAGTAGAGTAGAGTAGAGAAGAGAGAATAGAGAGTAGAGAGTAGAGTAGAGTAGAGTAGAGTAGAGTAGAGTAGAGTAGAGTAGAGTAGACCTAGACTAGACTAGACTAGACTAGACTAGACTAGACTAGACTAGACTAGAATGACAGAGTTGGAAGGGACCTTGGGGTCTTGGGGTCCAATCTCCTGCTCAGGCAGGAAACCCTATAGCATTTCAGACAAATGGTTGTCCAATCTTTTTTTTAAAAAAATATCCAGTGTTGGAGCACCCACAACTTCTGGAGGCAAATCATTCCACTGATTAATTGTTCTCACTGTCAGGAAGTTTCTACTTAGTTCTAGGTTGCTTTTCTCCTTGATTAGTTTCCATCCATGGCTTCTGGTCCTGCCTTCAGGTGCTTTGGAGAATAGCATGGAACCGATGGGCTCCTCAACAAGAGAGTGATGAGAAATTTCAAGAACAAAATACAATGTATGAATCAATATATGGATGTGATGGAAGTAAGGATGGCTTGCCAGGATAGAAAGATATATAAGGTAGTCCTCGATATATGACCAAAGTTGAGCCCACGATTTCTGTTGCTAAGCGACACAGTTGTTAAATAAGTTTTGCCCCATTTTACAACCTTTCTTGGCATTGTTGTTAAGGGAATCACTACAGTTGTTAAGTTAGTCAAATGTTGTTAAGTGAATCTGGTTTGTCCATTGACATTGCTTGTCAGAAGGTTGCAAATGGTGATCAAATGACCCCGGGACACTGTGACCAACATAAATGCATGCAGTTGCCAAGCATCCTAATTTTGATCATGTGACCATAGGGATACTTCAACTGTCATAAGTGTGAAAAATGGTCATAAGTCCCTTTTTTTGATGTTCTTTTAACTTTGAACGACCATTAAATGAAAGCTTGTTAAGTCAAGGTGGTTTGGGGAGCGTGGCAGTGTAAACCAGATTTATCTTTATTTTTTTTTTTAACTTCATGCCTTAATTTATTTGGCTTAGGGTATCAGAGCAAGTTTACATCCAGTGTTCTCAAAAAAACGTAGAGCGAGAGATCCACCAATGAAAAAAATTTGCAAGATGCAAAATATATGTATGTATATGCAAATTATCCATCTTTGGGAAGGGTAATAGACAGACCTCCTGGGCATCACCAGATTTACACTGTCTGGAGTCAGTAGATGAGAATTAGAGGAGACACCGAGTGTGTTATATTTGATAAGATAAAAGGGAATTTCAGTAGGCATGGCTTGGAATGAAAACTGAAATTCCCTGTTTTGCCTAGTTCAAAGTACAAGAATCCTACTGCCAGACATGCCCTGAAGGTTTCCCCAGACAGGAAGAAAATTGTACTCGCAAAAGCCTTTCTCCCTTTAAGTTAGTTAGTTGAAAAGGCTCTACTAGATTTCTTCTGAGTTTGAGCTACCATAAATGAACATGGCTCTTCTCCTACAAAGTCTATTTTTAAGAATAGGAAGAATTATAGGATGAAGTCCAGAAAAAACTGCAGGCTCACAACTACTGGAAGATAAAATGGTTATGTCTAAAAACTGCAAGTTAGGAATACATTTATAGAGCTTCTAGAGAGAGATCCTAAAGACAGAAAATTTGTGTTAAATTATAGGATTAAGCCAGATTTACCTTTATTTTTCTTCTAGCTTCTTGCCTTAATTTATTTGATTTAGGTATTAAAGCAGGTTTACATTCAGGGTTCTCAAAGAACGTAGAAGCAACGGTAAAGCAAGAGAATGAAACAATTTGCAAAATGCAAAGATATATGTGTGTGTGTGTGTGTGTGTGTGTATGCAGATTATCTGTTACTGTCAAATTATTATTGGGAATGGTAATAAACAGACCTCCTGTTTATTGAGGTGTAATGCCCATTTGAAGCGACAGTTTTGCAGGATAACATAGTTTTGTATAATCTTATACAGGTAGTCCTCAACCTATGACCACAATTGAGCCCAAAATTTATGTTGCTAAGCGAGACATTTGTCAAGTGAGTTTTGCCCCATTTTATGACCTTTCTTGCCACAGGTGTTAAGTGAAACATTGCAGTTGTTAAGAGTACTGAATCTGGTTTTCCCATTGACTTTGCTTGTCAGAAGGTCGCAAAAGGTGATCGCATGATCCCGGGACACTGAAGCCGTCGTAAATATGAGTCAGTTGCTAAACGTCTGAATTTTGATTATGTGACTATGGGGATGCTGTGACCCCATAGTGTAAGTGTAAAAACAATCACTAAATGAACTGTTGTAAGCCTGTAATCACTACCAGCTAAGTCAGCACAGGGTCACACTTCAAAATTCACACTACAAACATTTAAGGTAAAGGTAAAGGTTCCGCCACACATACATGCTAATCGTTTCTGGCTCTAGGGGGCAGTCTCATCTCCGTTTTTAAGCCGAGGAGCCAGCGCTGTCCAAAGACGTCTCCGTGGTCATGTGGCCAACATGACTAAATGCCGAAGGCGCATGGAGTGCTGTTACCTTCCCACCAAAGTGGTCCCTATTTTTCTACTTGCATTTTTTACATGCTTTTGAACTGCTAGGTTAGCAGAAGCTGGGACAAGTAACGGGAGCTCACCCTGTTATGTGGCACTAGGGATTTTGAACCGCTGAACTGCTGACCTTCTGATCGACAAGCTCAGCGTCTTAGCCACTGAGCAACTGCATCCTACAAACATTTACCTTAGATTAATTCTGTGTTACAGACAGCTGGTCCCTTTGGCCATTCAGAAGCATAGGCTCTTGAACTTCTTTGCTTTCAATCTTTTTTGGACCATCTGTGGATATCCTTTTACTTTATTCTTGCTTGACTTGAGGAACTAAAATGTGTTGCTTTCCTAGTTTTGGTGACTCTGGATTTTCAATTCCCAAAGACTACAGGAACCATTTGCACCACTCAGGTAACCCTGAGTACACAGATAAGCAAGTGCTTCAACAACCCTCTAAAAGGATGCAAAGGACCAGCTGTCTGCAAGAAATATAAATCCTTCCATTCCCCCAGAGCTGAAGAAGCTTCTTGGGTGAGAAGCAAAATGTCTTCAAAAGAAAGAACAAGTCCAGTTGCCTCCTGAAAAAAGCACCTTTGGGACAACCATGACCTGGATGACTGAGAATCTCTACAGAATTCCCAGAGAACTCGCTTGCTGCCAGAAATGTTTTATTTATTTATAAGCCTCGATCATAATTCATACCCATGTAATAACTTATGTTTGGCCTTTATTTTGAGGGCCGCATACACAGTATGACTTTATTTTATTAAAAGCTATTTACTTAAATATTTTCTTCCGTAGCTAAAGCCCAGGCTGCACCAGGGCAGGTGCTGCTAGATTATCCCATACACACCAACTGTCTTCTCAAAATTCACTCCCACACCTGGGTTTATTGCCGTCGCTAAGCAATCTCATCATTTCTACAATTAATTTTCTCCTGCATTCTTTGTTTACATAAAGCAGATTTGGGAGATTGCGCACTTTTGCTAACAGGCTATCCTGCTCTTGGCAACAGGTTATGTATGTTGATTACAGTTTCAGAATACTTCAATGATACTATAAAGTGCAATTGGCAGACCCTCACAGCCAATGTAGATTCTTACGTCCTTGGGTTTTCCGATTTGGAGCTGTCAAATCTATCTGGCGCTGATACTGATTCTCCCCCCCCCCCCAAAGTCTGGTATGACGTCATTACACAACGCTTAAGTGCAATGTTGTCCTTCGCAGATTTTCTTCCTACTATATCACTTGATATTGTTTAGTCTGTGGGTTACTTAGTAATGAACTGTGATTTCCCACTATGTACTTAATTGGCAAACCTCCACTAGTTTGTTCTGCACAAATCGTGTTGGAATACACCCCCACATACACACCTGAAGAGGTGTTAACCTCTCTCTCTTATCCCCCAATTGTTTTAAAATGGACCAAATGCCTTCTTACAGCCAGATCCTGTTCTGTTTTCTCCTAATACATAGGATAGGATGGGTTTTTTTTTCAAGGGCCAGAAATAAGCCTTGAAATAAAACTGAATTCTAGTGTATTCCTCCCATTAGAACAGCTGCCCTTGCTTATCATTAGGAATTTTAATTTTGCCCCATTTTTTAAAAAAAAGTTGGTAACGAGGAGGATCGTATTAATTTTTCATTGAATTCCTAAATTATTAGACACAGCAAATGTGTAAGGTTTAATTTTTAAAAGGAGAAATGAATGTAAGAAATTAAAGCAGAAAAAGATATTTGAAAAGAGAAGAAAGCTATCAACACTAAGTGGTGAAATACAACACCAATTAAACAGACAATGAATATAAACTGAGGAAAAAGTGATTTAATGGTTAAGTGCAAAAGCTATTTTTAGTGGGAGAAAGAGATGCAACAACAGAATTTAAAGTTGGTAACGAATTCCATTGTAGTAACACAATTAAAAAATCAAAGTAAGGTGAAATGTATTAGAAAAAATATTAAGCAGAATGTGTTTGGAAATTATATCTAGTGTACCTTTGCAACCAGAGTGCTAATGGGCTGGGAAGCCCTCGGTTTCATTCTTAAGCAATAAGTACAATTCTTCTTTGACTGTTGCAATAGAAAGCTATGCGGTATTTTGTTTCCTTATCCGTGCCTCGGCTTGCTACTCAGTGCCAAATGCATTGGGCCAGATTAAAAGGAGAAGTAGAACCTTCAGTATTGGAGGACTTCAGATAATTCATTTTATTTTATTCTTGTGTCGAGGATTTGAAGCATTTTGCGGGATCCACAAAAAGAGAAGATTGTGTGAAAACTGAATTTGGAGGATTAAGTAGATCAGGTTCTTGAGCACCTGATTCAGACCGAAAGTAATCCTTTTTCCAAGCACAAATTATCTGGAGTCTTTTTAATAAGATTTATTGAAGCAAACAGTATAGCAATTTCAGAATACTAGTGTAGTCTCCACTAAAACCAATTGATTGCCTAAGACATTTGGACAGAATCTTTTGTTAATTCCTTTCTAAGGGCTTTACTGTGAACTGTCAGAGAGACCAGTATTTTCACTGATAATGGGTGAATTTGCAAGCTTATGCACTAAACCAACTTCTGACTCCTCATCAGCTGTAGAACCAATTCTTAACATCTGCCTTTATGTGTTAAAGAGTGTGTGTTGCTACTTCTACCTGTTCAAAGAATGTAATAAATTAGTACTCTGCTTCAGCATAGTGTGCTATGTAAACCAGCAACTCTAGGTTGTTAATTCCAGTTTATGGTTTAGCACTAGGAGACAGTGAGCATCATCTAAAATCTGCAGGTTCTATGCAACATGTCTGTGCTACCAGGGCCTAACAAAATGACTGCTTTTTGTGCAAGGTCCTTTCCAATGGGGTTTTCACACACTGTGTCATCAGGAAGCTTTGAGAACATCATTTGACATTTAATAGCAACTTGATTCAACTTGAGTCATTTCAAGGTTTGTCTTTAAGAAAACTGGTTAACTGCTTTCACGCTTGCAGCTGGCTCATGTTCAGTGGGGTGAAAATATCGAGTAATGGGACGACCTTGCCAAATTTTAGTGAGGTTCTTCAAGTAAGAAATTGGAGAAGTATTTCCTTTGAATCTCTTTTAAAGCAGATGTAGCATGGATTGGTCTAATGTTTAAGACACCAGACTAGAAAGTGGAAGTCCATGAATTTTAGTCCATCCTAGCCAAGAAAGCCAGCTGTGTGACTTTGGGCCCCTCCCTCTCTCCCAGCCCAACTTGCCTCACAGGGGCTGTTGTGAAGACAATAGGAGCAGGGGTGGGTTCTAACCGGCTTTACTACCGGTTCTCTTTGTGTGCGTGCTTTGCACGCGATCGCCACACGCAGGCTCTATTCGCTCGCCTGCGTGCCAAACTTGCACTTTGTGCAAGCACATTGTGAATCTGCCCAGCTGAGGTGTGGCAATCCACTCTGCCGCATCTCTCAGCTGGGCGAAAAAAGAAGAAATATAAGGTCGACATAATGTGGGGGCGGGCGGGAGGGCCAAACTTCCGAAGAAAGAGAACCGGTTCGGTGACGTAATAGCGTCACCGCTACCGGCTCGGCCGAACCGGGCACAACCCACCACTGAATAGGAGGAGGAAGGTATGTTGGATATGTTTGTTGCCTTGAATTATTTGCAAAAATAATAAAGACATACAAATAAAAAATAAATAAATAATGGATGAAGAGACTACTGTCAGCCTCCAAGATGTCCTTCCTGGGTTCTGCTGAATCAAAGCAGAAAATATTTTTTCACCAAATTAAAAATATTTTTTTTCCAAAAATGTACTGTTACTTTTCCACTTCGTTTATGCTTTCACGATACTGAAAAATTATTATTTATTGCCTTGGTTTGTGGGTCACATTGCTGTTTCACTGTTACACTGCAGTGCCAGAAATATTGGCATGGCAGACTGACATTCTTGGCTTGCCCTAGGAAGGACCCATGTCGCCCCTAACACTGGCAGGGTTTGGTTGTCTCAGGTCAGTGGTTTGCTTAAATATGCTATTGGCACCCACTGCAGCCCAATGTTTTCTTTCTGTGCTGCATTCACCGCTCTGAGCTATCTGCGACCCTAGGAAAGTGAATTCTATCTGTTCACCATCAATTTCTATTTTGATGTTTCCCTTCCTTGCAGTGGTCATGAAGCCCATACATTCGCCACGAGTCGGACTCAACTGAACAGAAAACATCATCAACTATTGTCGCAGAAAACTAGAGTGCCATAAAGGAAAGAACTGAGAATGTGGCTTTCATAATCTTGCTAGCCCATGTTCTTAATTGAGCCACTTTCTGAAAGTGGTAGCTTAGCAACCATTCACTGATTTGACAAACTTAATATCACCTTAATATAAAACTGGACTTCAGAAACTATATTGGTTTGACCTATATTGGTTGGCTTGAGCCCATACTCAAAATATCAGTGCCGAGAGGAATCCCCAGTGGTGTTGGCAGGACTAGACGAGACATAAAACATTCAATCAGTACAAGAAAGGGGGAAATTAAGGTTTAGGCCTGGCCGTAGGAAAGAAGAAAGTGAATGAAGGCTTAATTACCATGAGCCCCCAGAGAGCTCTGACAGGCAGCGTGTTTAAGGAGGTGATAAAACTCATAGGCTAGTTACTCACAACAGTCTCTAGGAGTCCATCAATATTCAGTTCAATGTTGCATACAATCTGTAAAACCAGCAGCAAAAACATCCTACCCAGAAAGCATCATGCAACTCTTTGCATCACCAGTTCCAATTTGCCGGCTTTGGTTTTGATTCATATAAATCTGTTTCAGTGGGATATAGGTAGTCCTCGAGTTACGACCACAACTTGAACCCCAAATTTATGTTGCTAAGTGAAACATTTGTCAAGTGAGTGTTTATGAATTTTCTTGCCACAATTGTTAAGTGAAGCACTGCAGTTGTTAAGTTAGTAATGTTGTTGTTAAGCGAATCTGGATTCCACATTAAAGTTGCGTGTCAGAAGGTCGCAAAAGCCCCTCACATGACCCCAGGGGACACTGCAACTGTCATAAATATGAACCAGTTGCCAAGCATCTGAATTTTGATCATGTGACCAAGGGGATGCTGCAATAGTCATGTGGAAAATGGTCATAAGTCACTTTTTTTCAGTGCTGTTGTAACTTTGAATGGTCAGCAAATGAACTGTTGTAAGTCGGGGACTTCCTGTAATCTAATCAAAGACTTGCACAGCTCTAGCAGAAGCATCTGGGAGACCAGGGGAGTGGAAACTCAAGATGGTGGTTTCGACTGTATGATCAAAGCCCCGCCCCTTATGTAAAACGTTGACATGACAAATGTGCAAAGGAGCAGGACTTTAATTATCTCTTCCGTGGATGCTACTGAACTTTAGTATGAATGATGCTAACTTCAATTATTCATTTGATTGTAGTGAATGAATTGTGTCCACAAGTCTTAAAGTTGCCAAGTTTGGAGACCTCCGTTCTTGATGGTCAGGATGGTGTAAACAACATTTAGTAACTACCGTATTTTTTGGAATATAAGACACTCCGGACTGTAAGATGCACCTATCTTTTTTGGTGAGGAAAACAAGAAAAAGAAAACTGTCTCTGCCTCCCAGCAATTTTGCCTTGTTGCAGCAAATAGCAAATAGCCTGCTTTACTTTCATTTTCATTTTCAGCATAGCTTGATTAGCATAAGAAAAAAAATCTGCTCCCAGCAATTTACCTCCTTGCAGCAAGTAGCAGAGAATCGGGAGGCCGATCCAACAGACAATCAACTTGCGTTAATTAGGCTGTGCTGAAGCTGAAATGGGCTGTTTCTTTTTGCTGCTTGCTGTAAGGAGGTAAATTGCTGGGAGGCAGAGGCCAAAGGGTTGGGGCCAGTGGGTGGGCAGGGTTACATTCGGTGTATAAGACACACCTAAATTTTCACTTCGTTTTAGGGGGGGAAAAGATGCATCTTATACTCTGAAAAATACGGTATCTCTGATACTTTTGGGTGTTCTTCTTTCCCTTGCTTTTACCATTACAGATAACACCTGTTAGAAATGCTCTGACCCATTTGGAACATCAAGGATGCTTTTTGTAGATTTTAGCTCTGCATTTAACACAATAATTCCACATAGACTAATGTCTAAACTTATGGATCTTGGGCTTTCTTATTCAATCTGCCTTTGGATTATGGATTTCCTGTCTGGCCTCTCTCAGAGGTTCAGATTAGGTAATCATATCTTTTCAGCCCTTATTCTTAACACAGGTACACCACAGGATTGCGTGTTGAGTCCCTTACTCTATACTCTTCATGTGCATGACTGCATTTCCACTCATGCTAGTAATACTATTACTAAATTTGCAGGTGATACAACAGTGGTGGGACTGATCTCTAGGAGGGATGAGTCTACCTATCGAGATGAGATGGAACAGTTGCTTTCATGGTTTGGAGACAATAACTTGGTCCTTAACACAAATAACACCAAGGAGCTTATAGCGGACTATAGAAGGAATGGATCAGACATCCAGCCCTTGCTTATCAATGGAGACCGAGAGGCCAGTTTTAGGTTTTTGGGGGTTATCATAAAAGAAGACCTGACCTGGGGCACTCACATTGCAGCACTGGTCAAAAGGATCCAGCAGAGATTATACTACCTGAGACTTCTCAGGAAACAACAACTGAATGAAAAACTGCTGGTGGCCTTCTACCACTGCACCATAGAGAGTATTTTAACTTACTGCATCTGTGTATGGTTTGCCAATTGCACAGTGGCAGATAACACAGCACTCCAGAGGGTCAACGTCATTGCCCAGAGGATCATTGGTTGCCCTCTCCCCTCTTTGGAGGAGCTTTATAGCTCCCGCTCCCTTAAGAAAGTTCAAAACATTCTTAAAGATCCATCTCTTGGGCACCCTTTTTTTTTTTAACTGTTACCATCTGGCAGACGGTACAGGTCAATAAAAACAAGGACAAATAGGCTGAAAAACAACTTCTCTCCCAGGGCAATAACCATATTGAATTCTACAGTATAGTGCAATATCGGGTTTTCAATTTCAATTATATAGAATGTAAAAGATGTATGTTTGTGTTTTTATTTTTATAGTTATAATGTACACTGAAGAAGGCATTTAATTTCATTGCACCATGTGCAATGACAATAAACTATAAACTATACGTCTCAATTTTGGAGGGAGGGCAGGAACAGTGTTTTCATTGTTGAGTATAGGACTTGCCATTGTTTTTAGCAAAAAGGAAGGAAGGAAAAAGGAAAGAAAAGATAGGCATCATATAACTTGTCAAAAAGTAGTTTCCCCACCTCCACCAAAAACATTGAAACTTTGGAAGGAAATTTGGGGAGGTCACAAAAATGTACTATCTACTTTGCTGGGGGACTAGAATGCAACAAAATTAGGAGCAGACGTACATTTGATGTAGAACACTAGCAAAAACTGAGGGTCACTGCTGCAAAATGATCCTGATGTTATTTTTATTGTTTCGGCTATCCCCTACCAGGATGTGATATTGTACAGCTACTGTTATATTATAGATATATCATATATGTGTCTCTCGCGTATTTATGATATTGGAAAGAGAGAGAGAGAGAGAGAGAAAGAGAAACTTTTTGGAGAAAAGTGGTAATGGAAGTTTGATGAATCAGTTCATAAAAGAGATAAGCTAAAGAACAAGGAAACCTCCTCAGAGCCCATTCTGTGTGTTTGGTAGAGATGTATACAGTACAGGTTTATTCATCAACAGAATTTCCTTTTCTCTTTATGCAGCATAAATATATTTGTAAAGAGTCTTCACGTAAAGAGATAAAACAGCCATAGGGGAAGGAACACCTCCATGCAAGTATAATTTTTTCTTGAATTTGCTCCCTCTCCCTCTCTCCCTCCCTCTTTCTTGTAACATGGCCTCTATACCAGTGGTGGGTTCCTCCCGGTTCTGCCGAGCCGGTAGCGGTAACGATATGACGTCACCGAACCGGTTTCGCCCTCCCCACTGCCCTCCTGCCCCCCTGCCCCCCACCCCCGCCCCCTGCCCCCGCCCTCTGCATTATTCTTACCTTTTATTTGGCCCCACCCCCAATCTATTGCTGCCTCCTTAGTCCCAGCTGATCAGCTAGAGGGGAAAAAACTGTTTAAACTCTTGCTGCCGGGCTTCAAAGGGCAGCCCTACAGCTGATCAGTGTTAAAAGAAAACAAATGAGTAGACCGGTGCCTGCAAAAATAAATGAGTAGACCGATGCCTGCAAAAATAAATGGGCAGACCAGTGCCTCCAAAAACAAATAAGTAGACCGGTGCCTGCAAAAATAAATGGGCAGACCAGTGCCTCCAAAAACAAATGAGTAGACCGGTACAGCTCTGCAAGCAGTTAAAAGCCTGGTAGACCAGTACCTCTGCTAAATCCTAAAGAATTGTCACATGACCATCAAGCCACGCCCACAAAATAAGCCATGCCCACAGAACCGGTAGTAAAAAATTTTAGAACCCACCCCTGCTCTATACATGCATACAATGTTATCACTACAAATACACATAATGCAATGAAAAAAAAAGTATACATTCTATATTTGTGAAATTACAACACACTACAACGAAGTTTTTCTTCTATGCTGTCATTATCTTCTTACATCCTACATTTGTTTCACGTATAAGCGCTCTGAAGATAGGGCTGATCTGGACCGCAAATATCCAGATGACCACTAGATGGCAGCAAGCATTTTGCATCCTCTTTCAGTCTCTGTCTGCTGCCATTTAGTTGTTGTTTAGTTCAGTATGGTACCCTTACTGAAGGAGGGAGTAAAGAAAAAAGAGGAATAAAAGGAATACACTCCTTTGTAAGGTGAACTAAGGTTTTGTTTTTGACTATCTCACGAAGTGGGGGAGAAGAGGGGAGCAGGACAGGCAGAATTAAATGCAAACATATAATATGTGGCTTAATCTTTCTTTGTATCACTTCTTCACGTTTTGGCTAAGTTCTTCCTTTTTGCTAAGAATTAGGAAAATTCATAGTTATTGAGAAGTTATGACTCACATATCTTTCCTGTTCTTCAGACTATTAATTTCCGACCTAGTTTGAACAGCCATCACACCAGATTTCTTTGCACGACATACTAATTCATGATAGAGTGAAACCAGGATTTTCTGAATTACACTAGATTACAAAACACACACTGAGTCAACATCTATCTAACGGTGTTTTAACGTAGTGTATTGTGTGAAGTCAGCTCAAGTGTATGGCAAAAGCAGGGGTGAAATCCAGCAGGTTCTGACAGGTTCTGGAGAACTGGTAGCGGAAATTTTGAGTAGTTTGGAGAATCGGCAAATACCACCTCTGGCTGGTCTCAGAGTGGGGCGGGAATGGGGATTTTGCAGTATGCTTTCCCCAGGAGCGGGGTAGGAATGGAGACTTTGCAGTATCCTTCCTCTGCCACACCTACCAAGCCACGCCCACAGAACCAGTAGTAAAAAAAATTGAATTTCACCACTGGACAAAAACTACTTTGTTTCCTAAAATAATTGATGAGTTTTCATGAAAATGAGTAGAAGAAGGTTGTGTCGTATCACTGCCATCTACTCTTATATAAATGATGTTATTTGACACTGGTTTTAACTATCTGCATATATTTTGAACTATTAACCCATCTCCCATTATGAAACATCAAGATTGACAATGGTTGTGTGTGGACACATCAAGGAACATGAATGAATCGTTTTCTTTCTTGAGATTTAGCATAAGCTGGAATGTTACTGGATTACTATTTTTTTACATGGACCCCTCCCTGTTAAAGTCTCCCTCCGCCCAATAGTTGGAATCAACACATCTTTAAGTTGGATGCACTTGAAATTTTAGGGCAGATTTTAATCGGAGCTGTGGTAATTAATTTTTAGTATGATTTGATTCTATGGTATTATGTCCTAAAGCATTTTTTTTAAAAAAAAGGGTTAACAGGATTTTTCCTGTCAAAATTAGGTGTTAACTTCTGTTTATTAAAATTTAAGTTTATTATTTTGATGTTTTGATTTATATTTTAGTGATGTATTAATTCAAAGGCAGAGGGTAACTTTTTGCCTTTAATTAACCACCTTCATTTTCTTAGTGCTTAGTTGGGTTCAGTAGCAGCTTGCTTTGGCACTGTGCACTTCTGCTGCTTAGAAATGCATTCAAATGAAGTTCAAACTAATGAAGCTTAGGAAAGAGGATAAAATATGTAACAGCAAAAAGTCCCTTTTCTTTGAAAAAATAATGAAAGACAATAGGAAGTTATTTCCAGAAATCATTCATGAAATATCTCCGCAATCCAAGGCACCACCAACGATTCTGTGCCCTTTCCTTTCCAGCCTTCATTCATGAGTAGAGTGACTCATGGCATTGTTATGTTGAATGGGCAGCAGCTTCCATAGGCCCACCTATCTTGGCAATGACAATATTGTCTGCAGAAGTCAAACAAGTTCATTGAACAAGAAGAGGGTGGGCAAACCCATCAGGAAGTTCCACACGCCTCTCCTTTCAACTTGTCTGGACAAAACTGGAACAACACTGGCATTTTCTGCCTGCTAGTTGGAGGGGGAAAAAAATACTTGCTTAGGAAATAAGCATTTTTTAAGGGTGTAAATTAGGGACTTCTCCCATATCTTCCACTATGGAATTGTTCTTTGTCAAAAACAAGTCACAGTACTTTCCTTCCTTCTCCCACACCCATCCCTTTTTGTGTCTCTCCCTGTCTGCCTGACACACACACCAAACTTGCAAGTGGCATGAATCTTACAAAGCTTTGACAACATCGCTTCAGTTCTTAGGAATAATTATAAGTAGGCTAAGCCTTAAAATGCTCACAAACATGCGCACACAGAAACATGTTTGCTCCAAGGAAGCACAGTGTGTCATAATGTTTTGAATTATTCAGAAGAGGCTTTTGCAACTTATTACTCACCCAGCCAAATGCACTCAGCATCTTATGCTACTGATAATTCATTGCTGGAAGCCCAAGACTGTAAAAGGATATAGGTTATTCAAAGCTAGTGAGTGACTGCACATGGGTCATAGAACTGTTTTAAGAGCAGGATTAAAACTGAGTTGGAAAAATTACAGATGACCACTAGATGACAGCAAAGCAATATGGAAAAATATAACTCCAGTGGTCAACTGGATCTTTGCAATAGCACTTAGACTTATATACCGCTTCATAGTGCTTTTACAGCCCTCTCTAAGCAGTTTAAAGAGTCGGCATGTTGCCCCCAACAATCTGGGTCTTCATTTTACCTGCCTCGGAAGGATGAGTCAACCTTGAGCCTGGTGAGATTTGAACTGCCAAATTGCATGCAGTCGGCAGTCAGCAGAAGTAGCCTGTAGTACTGCACTCTAACCACTGCACCACCATGCTCTTATCAATGAAGAATTAATAAAGGTAAAGGTTTCCCCATCCAGTCATGTCTGACTCTAGACAGTGGTGCTCATCTCTGTTTTTTAGCTGAGGGAGCCAGCATTGTCCAAAGACTTTTCTGTGGTCATGTGGCCAGCATAACTATATGCTGAGGAGCACAGAACACTGTCACCTTACCATCAAAGTGGTACCTATTTATCTACTTGCATTTGCATGCTTTTAAACAGCTAGGTGGGCAGGAGCTGAAGCAAGTAGCAGGAACTCCCTGTCATATGGCGCTTGGGTCTTGAACCCAGGCTGTCAGCTTTCCTATTGACAAGCTCAGTGCCTTTAACCACTGAGCCAGGACAGCCCCAACGGTAGTGCTAATGATAACAGATGAATGCTTAAGTTTGAAACCTTATCATGAAGTAAAACAGATTCACTCATGGAAATTTTTATTCCATTTTATAATCCAGAGAAAAAAAGATTCTATCTTAATTCTATTGTTACACATACAAAAGACATACAACTTGTACACTGATTCTTTCTTTCATGTCTTGTATTTTAAAGTCTCCCCCTCACATTCTCATACTCCTCATATATTCTCAAGAGTACCCTGAAAATATATGCTCCCAGCAGGGTCACTCAAGATGTGAGGCTAAAGCTAACAGACATCTATAGTATATGTGACTGCAGTGATTAGAGGAAGATACTAGAGGAGATAAACACTTTAGAGGCAATGGCAAAGGCATTATTTCATACTGTGAGGGAGAAATAATTGATATACCACTCCTGTTTTTTTTTTAACCAAGAAAACCACATGGATAGATAATATAAAGTGATTGATGACTGAGGAAAGGTTGAGGATCTTTTGGAATAGTAAGATTGTTAGATTAAAGCCTTCTTTATATTGCCATGCAGGAAAAGAAAATATAAGAAGCATGAACGTGAGAAAGGTCAATAGATTGAAAGCTGAAAAGAATTGACTACCCATTGCCATATTAGGCTCCAGCAAACTGAAGTGGACTGCAACTGGACAATGCAGTCACTTACCAATAACCTTTTAATATGATGGATAGCAAATTTTATGCCCCAACATAGTGATATAGATGATTATGTTGGACAATCTTTATGATAGCAATAGCAATAGCACTTAGACTTATATATAGCTTCACAGTGCTTTTACAGCCCTCTCTAAGCTGTTTACAGTGTCAGCATATTGCCCCCAACAATCTGGCTCCTCATTTTACTGACCTCGGAAGGATGGAAGGCTCAGTCAACCTTGAGCTGGTGGGACTTGAACTGCCAAACTGCTGGCAATCGGCAGTCAGAAGAAGTAGCCTGCAGCACTGCACTCTAACCACTGCGCCACCACAGCTCTTAATAAAATTCAATCTGAAGTCATTATTATTTATTAAATTTATATGCTTCCTATCTCACTTCAGCCAACTCTGGGCAGCATATAAGTCAACACAACACACAAGTAAGATGCACTGCATCTGTTTGGAAGTTGGAGTGCCAAAGTTGAAAATGGTAAGGAGGGAAATGTGGTTGGACTGCATAGACTAAGCAACCAAAATGAAGCAGGAGATTGATTTTTCACTTACTGCAATCCAGCATTTCTTCATTGCTAATGCATTCTTCAACTAACCAGAATAGTCATCACTAGATGGAATACCCAGAAATCAAATTGATGTATTATTGGTAGAAAGAGATGACAGAGCTCAGTTCTCACAGCAAATATGTGAGAAGGATGACTGGAACACATCACAAACTGCTTTTGGAGAAATTCCAAGTCAAGCTAAAGCTGAAGGACAAGGCTAAACAATGTCCATGATATAAATTTGAGCATACACCGACCATTTTCAAAAAGAACATCAGAAATAACTTTGAAGTCCTGGCCCTCATCGAAAAGAAACCAAAGGAACCATGGAAAGAGATTAAGAAATTCTTAAGTATAATTATGAGAAAACACTGCCAAAGTTTAAAAAATAGGATAAGGAACTGGGTGTCAGGACAGATGGTAGAACTTGCTAAGAATAGAAAAGAAGGCAAAGCCAAAAACAAAAGGTCTTAGAAAATAATTTAACAAGAATTTTAGAGAGCTGTTAGGAGACAGAAGAAGGTGTGCTTTAACATTTGTCAGGACCCTGTAGATGGAAACAGATATAGAAAAACAAGAAAAGTCTTCCAAAAGATCTGCGAATTCAGTAGGCAGTTCAAAGTTGAAGTAGGTATGGTAATTGGAAAGAGGCATTGGCCGCAAAGAAGCACTATGTTATTGATTTCATTATTATTGAATTGATTGAATTATTTCTAATTGATTATAGAAAGTGACCAATTGTGGAATATCTTTATAAAAATAGGAATCCTGTAACATCTTATTGTCCTCACGTGAAACCTATACATTGGTCAGGAAGCCACAATCTAAACTGAATATGACAAAACAAACTAGTTGACAAAGAAGTTGAGAAGGCTGTATACTTCCCTATTAGTTATTCAAATTATCTGCTGAATCAGGGGTGGGTTCTAAATTTTTTTTTACTACTGGTTCTGTGGGCGTGGCTTATTTTATGGGCATGGCTTGATGGTCATGTGACAATTATTTAGGATCTAGCAGAGGTCATATCGTCACCGCTACCGGCTTGGGAGAACTGGGCCGAACCGGGAGGAATCCACCACTGTGCTGAATGTATATCAGGGAAGCTTGGACTGGTAGAAGATCAATGTGGTTTTAAAATTGGAGGAAGAAACATCACTTAACTGCAGTGTGCTGGTGACATTTGTTTTACAGCTAAAAACAAATGAACTGGAAACTCTAGTAATGAAAACCAAGGAGCACAGTGAACAAATGGGATTAAATTTAAACATAAAAAAAAAATAAATAAAATTAATGGTAATAAATATAGTAGACACCTTAGAACTGACAATGAAGATACTGAAGTAATTACTAGATACTGCCTTTTAGGATTAACTAGCAAAATTAAAGAGCCAGGTTGGTGTCGTAATTAAGGCAGCAAGCTAGAAACTAGGAGACCATGAATTCTAGTCCCGCTTTAGGCACAAAGCCATCTGGGTAATCTTGGGCCAGGCCTTTTCTCTCAGCCCTAGAAACCAGGCAGTAGTAAACTACAACCGGTAGTAAACCTAAATAAGAAATCTGCAGGGACTAGTCCAGGCAGTCACCAAAACTGACTCGGATTCAAAAAGACAACATAAAGGAACAGGAAATGTACAGCAGACTAGTATTTGATAGGATACCAGCAGGGCTGAAATGCTCCTGGTTTGGCCAAACTGGTAGTGATGGCGGCTGGTAGTTCAGAGAACCGGTAGCGATGGTAGCATGAGGCTCCGCCCACCCACCTGGTCATCATTACTTCCTGGTTTTAACCAGGAAGTAACCTGTTTTTTACCCTGTGCGCATGCGCAGAAGAGTTTGCGCATGTGCAGAGGGTCCAAGCATGCATGTGAAGTGTGTGCGGCATGTGCACTTCCGAACCGGTTGGGAAGGTAAGTAAATTTCACTCCTGGATACAAGGAAAACCTTGGAAGAGATTATTCAAGTTGCCACAACATGTCTATACTACAAAACCAAGAATTATGCAGCAATGATTTTTCCTGTGATATTCTGTGGGAGCAAAAGTTGAACTTCAAAGAAATAGGAAAGAAGGAATATTGATGCCTGTGTTTGGCATCAAAGCCTCCAACTTTGGTGTTGGAGAATGTCCTGACAATTCCATGGATAGCCAAATAAGCAAACAAATGCACCATAGGACAGAACAGTCTAGAGTTCTCATTCAAGACCTGGTCAAATTATCAATTTTTGAAGACATTATGCAAAGAGTTAGCTTTCTTAACTAGAGAACTGGGAAAAATGGAAAAAAATGGACAACTAGTAGCAAGGCAAATGGACCTGATTATATTGGTTATAGATGCACTGTTGGAAGATCAGATGGTCCACGTTGAGGATAGAAGGCACATAATCATAACCCTAACCCTAACCTTCATTGGAAAAGAAGCTGGTTGATGTTGGGATAGATGAAAGGCAAAAGGAGAAGGGGCCAAGAGAGGATGAGATGTTTAGATAGTGTCACTGACGCACTAAACAGGAATTTGGGCAGACTCCAGGAGACAGTAGAGGACAGGGGTGCCTGGCATGCTGAAGTCCATTGGGTTGTGAGGAGTCAGACACAAATTAGTGACTGAACAACAAATCCTAACTCTAACTTTTAATCAGTTTACCTCAATTCACATACACTCTTACCAATCCTTAATATTCCTGTGCAACATAACTTTCTCTCATTTGCATTATACTTACATTTCGGAAATTATTGAAACTGAAAGATTGTTGTAATATATGCAGTCAAATATGAGGAAGCCATTCACTAGGAACATATATTAAAATAACTCATGGTTTTAAGTCACATTGGTTTCATTTGCAATACGCAATAAATTGTGATTTATTGCTATAGTATGCTGCATTCGATAACATGGCTAGCAAAACCTTAACAGCATTCTTTACTATATTTGTGAACTCAGCTGTTTTTAGGACTTATGATGTGTACCTTTTTAAACACAAGGGCTATATCTTCATAGTGCCCTCCCCTTTGAGACATCTAGCACTAGCTAGTTATGGGGATTTTTTTTCCATCCTCTGTTTTTACACCATAATGATTGACTATTATTATTGTGTTTTAACCTCATGTTATGTGGCTATGATATTCAAAGTGTTGCGGAGAAAACAGATACATTTAACTATAGATGTGCATGAACCTAGATTATTACAATACTCTGTTTTGATTTCATTCCTTGGGGCTGAGGAATTTTTATGGCCTTTTTTCCTATGAGTTAATCCCTTCTCATACATTCAGAAACTGCTCCCTTTCCAAAATTTTCAGCTAGACAAACTCTCATATGCTATAAAGTGTGAAATCATTTGAAAAGATTTAGCTGCATCTCATAAAGTTACATAATTGCTGGTGTATCCAAAGCTTTTTTGGCGGGGGGGGGAGGAAATGAAGGGGGAATGGGGAATTGGCTGACCATGGTCTCTCTCCTGAGCATTCACTTGTATTGGCTGCCATCTACAGGAGATGACCAGGCTGAGCCCCTGAGGGAGGGGTCAAATGCGTCATCAGTTCCTTCATGCCCACAACAGATGTAAGTCCAGCCAACCTTCAATTCAGTTGACTCTTATCTGCCGCTAATTTGCTTTGACCATTAGAAGTTCAGGTTCTTGTAGAGAAACCTGTAGACATTTGAACTGCCTTGCTTCCTGATTTCATGCACTTGACATCACCTCAGATTAGATCATTTGACTATTGGACATCCAGGAGGGAGGATTTCAAAACCTTTTGTACTAAGTGATAAAAGATAAAGTAATATTAAAACACATTCCACTGTAATGACAAAGACGATGAGGCAAACTTTCCAACATCTGGCAATCCAAGAAATCAATGGAAAAATTATGTTTTATCCAGAAGAAGCTGTGGAAAGCACAGATGCCATTTTGAGGGATATGTGACAAGCAAACCTACATTGTTTCTACATTAACAAATCTCAACTAAAACTAACTAAAGAGAAGAAACAGGAAATTTCTGCATTTGTAAAATAGCATATAAAGCTGTAAAATAGTTAATTCTTCTTTTGGGGGGAAAGATTTGATTGATTAAATAATGCAGTTCCCGATTGCATTGTTTCTTTAAAATTATGTATACTTATGTGTGCTCCTATGCATGTAGTTATGTGTGTATGTATATAAGGTGTTGTCTGTATGTATGGAGAAAGAGAGAAATGCATTTTGTCAATTCCCATCTTCCTCATCATTAAATTTCACCCCGGCAGCTGGTTCTTATCACAGAAGTAGGAGGCAGAAAAATACTAAATAAAAAAAAAACCCTATGGATTAACTGTATTTCAATTTTTGCCTTGACTCTTGGTCTGCACTGTGCTCAGTACAATGATATAGGCAGTATAGGCAGCCCTGGAGATAACCTTGGAGAAACTAGGCAGATGCCAGTGAAAGGCAGCAGACGATGAAGGATGCATTCAATTTAGGGAGGCAGGGAAACATTAGAAAAAGTCGCAGATTGGCCCCCTCCTTGACCCAGTTGTGGGTTGCTCCCGGTTCGGCCCAGTTCAGGCGAGCCAGTAGTGGTGATGATGTGACATCAGCAAACCGGTTCTCTATGACTGTGAGCTGGGCCCTCTGGCCCGCCCCCGCGTTATACCTACCTATCTTTTTTTAGCCCAACTGATAGGCATGGCAGAGAGGATTGCAGTGCCTCAGCTGGGCAGAAATCTAATGCTCTTGCGCAGAGCACAAATTTGGCGGCGATCGCACACAAAGCGCATGCATGAAGAGAACAGGTGGTAACACCGGTTGGAACCCACCACTGCCTTGACCACTGGGGAATAAGGAGAGACGATAAAGCACAGGTGGACTTATAAGATTCTGTTACATTTGTCTATATCAGTAAGAATAGTAAGAAAACTAGTTGCTCCGTGTACGGAATATTTTGCACATACTCGATACATAGAATAAAAGGTGAGGCACTGGTCAAGTGCTGAGCACCTTGCCAGAAATCCAGCTTGTTTACCACGGCAAAGAGCCCTTGATATTGATATCCCGAGCAGCTAAGCTAAAACTCCCCTCACTATTCACTATTCTCCTGCCCAAAGTATTTAGCAACTATTCCCTCCCTAGCTCATAGAAGAGCATTTGTCCCTGTATACTATCACATTTTACTAAATGGTAGATTTTATAACATCCCTGCATAGGAGAGACTCTGCTCCTACTTGTTAGAAGAGTCTCTCATGTGGTTCTGAGCTGTTTCTTCTGCACAGCATGGTAACCAATCTTTCTAATCCTTCCCACATTAGCTTCCACCCTTAGCCAACTAATCATGCTTTTGGAGATCTCCACAAGAATTGCTGCATTTATTGCAATTATAGTTATTCCTATCATTATTTGACACTCAAACTGTCTAATAATTTTGAGAACCTTAGTACATTAGTGGTACTTTTAATGAGTTTTAGTCTTCTTTGATACATTTGACAACAACAACAACAACAACAACAACAGAATAACAGAGTTAGAAGGGTCCTTGTAGGTCATCTAGCAATCCAATCCCCTGCCCAAGCAGGAGACCTTATACCATTTCTGACAGATGGCTGTTCAGTCTCTTCTTCCCACAACTTCTGAAGGCAACCTGTTCCATTGATTGATTGTTCTCACTTCTGAAAATTTTTCCTTATTTCTTGGTTGAATAAATATAAATATAAATAAAATAAATATTCTACAGTGGGAAATATGTTTCTCTCCTCTTCTTTTTATCGGAAAATTGGCATTTTGGCTTCTATACTTTTATACTTCTACAATTTTAATTTTCAGGAATGTCCATGATCTATTGTAAGGCCAATGCATAGCCATAGAAAAATCAAAACATTTATTGGTAGGGATACAACAGAGTTAAGGGAAGAGCAATAAACAGACAGTCTGACTGCAATCCTTGAGTTACGATGACAATTGAGACTGGAATTTAACTGTGGTTGTAAAGAATAACATCAAGTGACTGCATCGCTTAGTGCCAGCAATCCCAGCAGTCCCAGTTGCTGCCATAAACCAAGGACCATGTTGATCTTTAAGTGGGAAGATGCAAATGTCCCAGGCAAGCCAGCTGACTGGTGAAAGCTGTGGGTGGGAGTTATGCACAAGCAAGTGCTACACAGCACTGGCAAGTGCTGGGTATTGTGAGTGGAAGGGATAGTGCCACGGCCAGGTGCTATGAAGTGCAGGCAGGTAAAAAAATAGCAGGAGTGGTAAGGACTTGTGACCTCCTGCTGGTTTCCCCACTGACTTTGCTTGTGGCGAGCTAGAAGGAAATACTGAAAACCAATGTCACAGTTGTGACTCATTCACCGAGTGCCTGGTTCATGAGCACAGGGACCCTGTGACAACCAGACCTCTGAGGACTGGTTGCAAATCCTCCTCGTTCAGCATCCATTATGATTTTTATTTGTTTAAAAATGCAGAGCATTTTTCCATGACAATTATTTATTTTACTATCTAACAGGTTTAATACTTTTTCATGATTCAATGAACATTCCATCAATGCATTCATTTTAATTTTCAATGTGCTAAATATTGATAAATATAATGTAGAGAAACCAAAGCTCTTTCAGGGACCCTCCCTAATTTTTAAAAGTGGGAAGGGGTCCTAAGGACAAAAAATTTAAGAAACACTGCACTATATCATAATAATAAAATCTTGGGCTGACCTAGGTAATGTAATAATTCTCTATTAGACCATTGGTTTTCTTCAAAGGGAGACGCTATGATCCATCTTCCCAATCAAGTACAGATGGTCCTTGTTAGTTACTGCAATTGGGACTGGTGTTTCAGTTGTTAAATGAAGTGGTTGCTAAGTGGAACTGTGACTGTGTTTACTTTATTTATTTTTATTTTATTTTTATTTGATTTATATGCCGCCCTTCTCCGGAGACTCAGGGCGGCTTACAATGCGCTAAGCAATAGCCTTCATACTTTTGTATATTTATACAAAGTCAGCTTATTGCCCCCACAAACTGGGTCCTCAATTTACCTACCTTAGAAAGGATGGAAGGCTGAGTCAACCTTGAGCCTTGGTGAGATTCGAACCTGCAGTAATTGCAGGCAGCTGATGTTAATAACAGTGCTTTAGACCACTGTACTATCCAAGGCTCTTTACAATCTTACTTCAGCTTTCCTTTGCTTTGCAGACCTGCAAAAATGGCAAATGCAGTAAAGATAAGGAAGCCTCCAGGCCTTCCTGTCCTCTACCATCCTCTGGAGTCCATTTAAGTTCATGCCTACTGCTTCAGTGACTCCATCCAGCCACCTCATTCCCTGTCGTCCCGTTCTTCTTTTGCCCTCAATCGTTCCCAGCATTAGGTCCTTCCTTCTCATTAGGTGGCCAAAGTATTTGAGTTTCATCTTCAGGATCTGGCCTTCTAAGGAGCAGTCAGGGTTGACGGTCCCATGAAAATAGCATGCTGGAAGCAGCATATTTTCAGAGAATCTGGTATTTCACTCCTTTTCTTATATAACTGTACTATGCTGATTGACATAAAAGGAATGACACTTTCACTAGCACCTGGTTGGGCTGGGCTGGGCTGGGCTGGGCTGGGCTGGGCTGGGCAGGCGATTAACCGCAGGAGTCTGAGGATCAGGTACAAAAAACACTAATGAATTCCTCTACATAAACCTAGTGCTTACTCATTGTTTGCAGCTTGAATTCTTGCCTGGAAAAAGATACTGTGAGCTGAAAAAGAGATACAGTGATAAACGTACTTTGAAACATCTCCAAAGTGCCTCTGTGGGTGTTGTGTAATAATTCATGCCACTTAATATAAACAATGAATAAATGATATAATTTTTTTACATTGTGCATAAGAGAAGAGAGAGTTGCTCCAGTTGCTTTTACTGTTCGTTTCCTGTTCAATCTTTCTTCCAGGCATACTTCCTCAAGCAAGTTTCTATTTTCAGGTAATGATTGTTTACCTTACACGATTCCCTGACATAGTCCTTATAAGGATATATGTATACAGATTTTCCAAGTTGACATGAAATATTCAGAAATAAGTTTACACCTTAGGTTTATCAATTCTCAGCTATAACAGTTCACTCAATAACTCTTACAGGGATCACATCTCTTTCCTTTCATCTAATTCTGTACTAGAAACAACTGTTTTGAATTAGGGATCATTGATTATTGATCACTGATAGGGATCATGAATTAGGAATATCAATTCATTAAAAAATATTTTATCTTCTTGGGTTAGACCTGGATCCAGCCACTAGTGCACTAAGAGAAGTGGTATGCCACTTTTAAAATTTTTGAAGGCAGAGGGAGTTCAATAAAATCTCTTTTTAATTCAAAGTGCTTCAGCTTTTATATGAGGTGTACAGATAGTCCTCAATTTACGACCACAATTGAGCCCAAGATTTCTCATTAAATGAGTTATTTGTTAAGCGAGTTTTGCCTCATTTTATGACCTTCTTGACAGAGTTGTTAAGTGAATCACTGCAGTTGATAAATTAGTAATCTGGTTGTTAAGTGAAATTGGCTTCCCCATTGACTGTGCTTGTCAGAAGGTCGCAAAAGGGGATCACACAACCTTGGGACACAGCAAGGGTCATAAGTATGAATCAGTTGCCAAGCATTCAAATCTTGATCACATGATCACAGGGCTGCTACAAAGGTCGTAAGTGTGAAAAATAGTCAAAAGTCACTTTTTTCAGTACCGTTGTAACTTTCAATGAACTTTAATGAACTTTTGTAAATCAAGGACTAGCTGTATTATAGAATAAATGCTGAGATCAGGAGACTGTGCATTCTGGTTCCACCTTGGACATGAAAGCCGACTGAGTGATTTTGGACCACTCACCCTCTCTCTGCCCATGATAACAGACTCAGGTGACAAGCCAGTCAGTCAATTCCTATCATAACCAATAGTTTAACACTCAGTTCTTCCAAATAAAGTGGACCATGAACTTGTGTGAAAACATTAGGAAGGGGGGGAAAAAGGTTGGGTTAAAGATCTGCTAAATGAGACTGTTGCTTCTTAGCAGGGAATGCTTCTTTGCAGGTGCAAGTATAAACATGCGCTTGGGACAGTGAGCTTTTTACAGGGCCAGGTAGAAGAGACGTCCTTTGGGCCCAACCTGCATTATCTAAACAAAGAAGAGAAAGGTAAGAAGCAAAACCACTCCACTTTTGGGGAGTGGCTACCTTGATGTATCCCAAATAAGAAAGGTTATCCAGGTGAAAGATGACGTCTTAATGTTGTCTTGGTGGATGAATATCCAAGATGAAAATCCCCTTGCTTGACTTCTCTGACTTGCCACTGGAGGCTGAACTAGCCCTTATTTCACTTCCTAGACTACTGGCAGCAGCCTGCTCACTGCCCAAATCCAGACATGGTCAATGGAGTGGTCTCCTAAAGACACCACTCGTATGAATTACATGTTGAGGTATCATTCTCTGAGGGAAGTTTTATTGAGATGAGTCTTGTCACTGAAAATGTTACACTACATGAAATAATGGTTGTTCCTATTAGTTGTTCCTTCCAGCCCTGAGCAAGCATTAAGTGATACTTATAGAAGGAGACTATTAAGTTACGGGATGCAGTGGCTCAGTGGCTAAGATGCTGAGCTTGTCGATCAAAAGGTCGGCAGTTCAGCGGTTCAAATCCTTAGTGCCGCGTTATGGGGTGAGCTCCCATTACTTGTCCAGCTGCTGCCAACCTAGCAGTTCGAAAACACATAAAAATGCAAGTAGAAAAATAGGGACCACCTTTGATGGGAAGGTAACAGCATTCCATGTGCCTTTGGCATTTAGTCATGCCGGCCACATGACCATGGAGGCATCTTTGGACAGTGCTGGCTCTTCGACTTTGAAACAGAGATGAGCACCGCCATCTAGAGTCGGGAATGACTAGCACATATGTGCGAGGGGAACCTTTACATTTACTTTATATAGAAGGAGAAACTCTGGTTTTTATCTAGTGTCCACATCATCTGGGTTGTTCGAGAGGTGATCCACTATACCTTGTAGCTGACATTACTCCCATGTCTTATTTGCCTTCATATATGGTTATTGATATAATCGGCTCTGAGTCCTTTACTGAATTGAACTGAACAGGGTGGGCCGATACATATGCAGCAGAGAGATGGTCTGAGCTGCAGACCACACTGAAGAAAACATTATTCTGTCTTTCCTGCTCATCATGTTATTAACTGACTAGCTGGAAGATAAGCACCTGCTGCTTTTTCCTGTGGGGAAGTTGTACGTGCTCCACATGTATGGATTAATGTGTGTGGCTGAGCTTCAAAACAAAAGCTGGTAGAAAACTGAAGTAACACCAAAGGAATGTTGTTTATCCATGAATAGGCAATTTTGTGCACAGGTACACATACAAATGAAGTAAAGGTGCACATTATCAAATTAGATTTGATTAATCTTCTGCTCGGGCATGCATGTCTGGAGTGTGTGTTTTATGCATCTTCCTAACTCCTGTGGTTGTTGAGATTTAGGATGTTTTTATGTTTGAAGCAAGTTTCTTCATCTTCAAAGAGGCTAAGATTCAAACTCAACAAGACCAAAGAACATATATAGTGTGCACATGCACAGGTAAAAAAATCAGCAGTTGTCATCCATGGAGTTATCTTATTTTCTTCATAAATTATATACTGATGACTTGGTTCATTTTGCCCGGCTCTTTCAGAGTTTTTGCTTTGAGTAATTCTAGGGGTTGGCTGTTGGAGCTTTAGATGCAATGGCATCCTCTTGTATACTCTGTGCCTTGCCTTCTCGTACTGTTTCCGGAGATTAAATTATTGATTTGGTTTAGTTGGCTATCTTGGCACTTTTAATTTTGATGTCATTTATTTATTTAGTCAACTAAGTAAATGGGCGGCTGCTTACAATACAGTGTATTCATTTTTCCATTCTACATTGCATTGTCTTGTGTCTGTATATGTCTGTGGATATACAGTACATGCAAATAATGTTATGCTGCTTGGCTTGCTAACTCTCTCTCTCTCTCTCTCTCTCTCTCTCTCTCTCTCTCTCTCTCTCTGTGTGTGTGTGTGTGTGTGTGTGTGTGTGTGTGTGTTTGCACTGTATGTGCAGTCCATGGTACATTTTGCCGCAAAAGCATATTGGTTCGACCTGTTTGCTGCAGTTCTTTAGCACTTCAAGTATAAAACAACAGTTATTTTGCAAAGCTATGGTACATACATGATTGCTGATTATGCTTTTGTATGATGTGCTTCTGGGTACTGATACACACACACACACACACACACACACACACACACACACATATTTGTTTTCTTTTCTTTTCTTTTCTTTTCTTTTCTTTTCTTTTCTTTTCTT
>WNWU01000056.1:522900-553252 GCA_012654045.1 Ptyas mucosa | reverse complement strand
CTATCTATCTATCTATCTATCTATCTATCTATCTATCTATCTATCTATCTATCTATCTGTGAGAGTTAGTAGTCAGTCATATTATTTCACACACACACACACACACAGAGAGAGAGAGAGAGAGAGAGAGAGAGTGTAGATAAAATAGTTTTTATATCAGCCAATAGCTGAACCTCTCTGGACAATTTATTATAAAACTCACTAAAATGCAATTTGAACAAAAATATACATTGTACTATAAAATCAAATAAAATGTATAATAACAAACCCATACAAACTAGGCAGCAAGATAGTCCTTCACACAGTAAAGCAATACAAATTATAATACAGTTAAACCCAATTAAAATCTAATTAAACTGCCTGGGAAAATAGCAAAGGTTTTACTTGCTACTGAAATAATGTTGATGTGGGTGCCAGTTAACCCATGCCAGGAAGAGAATCCCATAAATGGCATGCTGCCACAGAACGAGGTCTCCTTCAAATAAAAATCCATCTTACTTGCTTTGAGGGGGGGATCTGGACAAAGACATGTAAACGTATTTTACATATAGTCTATAAATAGCAGCATCCTAGGCAAGTATGTTTTCCAGGATGAGGCTTTTCAATACTGGGCAACATAGTATGTTTTTAACTTAAAAGTTCAGATTTAGGCATAGACCAGGGGGCTCCAACCCCCAGACCATGGACTGGTTCCGGGCCGCGACATGCCAGTAACTGGGCCACGCCAACAAGCAAAGCCCCATCTGTGGGATGCAGGTAGCACACAAAACCACATCCCCTTCGGTGCACAGAAAATCTTTCTCCATGGAACCAGTCCCTGGCTCAAAAGGTTGGGGGGGGGTGCACTGGCATAGATGACATACTGTATATGAGGAAGAGATTAGTTTTAAAACTTTCATTTATAGTAACTATTGTTTACTAGTGATTGGAATAAGTTTAGCACTTTCTGCCAGAAAATCCTCCATCCTTGATAACAGATTAAAAGAACTGTGTCCTGTAGGAGAGATCAAAACTAAAAAGCCTATCTGTTTCTCTTCACATTCTTTCCATGAGAATTCCCTCACAGTTTTGGCAGGAGTGGACTTGATAGTTCCTTGATTGGGTTGTTGTTTACTCTATCTTATTTGTCTGAATTAATTTCTTGATTGGGATATTGTTTGCTTCTTGATTGTTTAGTGCTCTAGTGTTAATCTTGGTGTTAATCTTTGTTCATCTGGGTGTTGGTTGCTGGTGAGAAGGTACTTAAGTCTTTTTATTTTCTTTTTGGCTTTTTGATTGTCTCTTTTGAGTGGTATGTAGATGCTGTTTATCTGTATGTGCTGTTTATCTGTTGATGGATGCTTGGTCTAAGTACCAAACTTCCAGAAATTCTCTAGTGTTTTTGGATTTGACTTGATCTAGGATGCCATTTCCCAGGTGAAACTATCGTTAAGTGTGTCCATGTGTTGTGAACTTAAGAAGTGTTTATCAAATCTTCTGACTGCTAGTTGGTGTTCATAGATGTTCATAATGAGCTTACAATTAAATCAATTTTTACACATGCTATTATGCAAAGAGTTTCTTTTCTCAGAAACAGAGAAAAAACTTCGCAGCTTTTCCTTCCCTGATCCTCATTTCCCCTGAAATAAGCTAATGGCAAGGATTCAATTAGCACTACGTATATCAAAAATTAAAATATATATGATGTATGCTGAGGCATCAAGGACACTGTTTCTTTAAAAAGGAGTATTATTCTTACAGAATACTAACAATTTCATATTTAATTGTGATTTGTGGCTTTCTATTTCAGTTACACATAAGACTTAATACTGGGAAGGAAGTGTAGAGAAGGGACCAGATATTATCCAGAGAAATGTTTAAATGTCTTAACTTGTTCATATAAGGAATTATAATGCGTAATTAAATGTTCTTCAGTTCATTAGTGTTATACCACTATGCTCTGTTCACAGCAATGCATAAAAAAGAAAAGAGCCAATTATAACTGTAGTGACCCCACCAACCAAATACAGATACAGAAGTAAGAGGCAAGAACTTGAAATGTG
Source organism: Ptyas mucosa (assembly GCA_012654045.1). Lineage (NCBI taxonomy): Eukaryota > Metazoa > Chordata > Lepidosauria > Squamata > Colubridae > Ptyas > Ptyas mucosa. The sequence goes on along the minus strand of WNWU01000056.1, from coordinate 551,210 downwards.
ATTTAAATGACATGAACAAAGTCTTGATGGTAGTGATTGTAAATGTTACAGACAAATGTAATAACAATCATCATAATAATCCAGGGTGAGTGTACATCATCATTTCTTTAAAGAAAATCAAAACATTATTTATGCATGGAGAAGATCATTATCCTTGACAGAAAGTTGACCAAGTAATTAGCAACAGCTGTCCTCTTAAGTTAAAGGCAACATGATCAAATTTTAGGAGAGAAGATAGACAAGTCTTAAAAATTCTAGAAGGTATCCACAATACTGAAAGCGAAGTAACATAACACTGATTGAAAGCATGTATTTTGCTGCTGTAACATGGTTACTGTGGGGAGGAAAAAAAATCCTGAAATGGTTACAATAGCTGTCATGGTTTAGTGCCAAAGGCAATGACCCTGAAAACTTCAAAGTAGATTGCAAGATCATAATCTCACCTTTGAATTCCAAAGGTCTTGGAACTGCCCAAGAAAAATCAGTGAAACGGAACTGCTTCTGATGAGGCGAGGAGCTGAATCTGATAAAACTGGATCGAAAATCAGAGTTGCAAATTTCAGTGTACATATATTTTGGAGTCTGTCCCATTGGCTAGAATAGATTACTTGGTTGTGATGAGTTAATTCATTAACATAATTAACTTACTCTAAATTGGGCACACATCTATATATGGATTTGATATTTTGCCAGAAGGAATATTATCAAATCCAAGATTGCTGTTGTTGTTGTTTTAAGAAATGGTGACATTTCTAGAGCTATCTAGGCAGCAAAGTTGCATGGAAATTATATTAAAAAGGTCATTCTTATATAATTATAATTTATAGTTATAATATATATATATATATATATATATATATATATATATATATATATATATATATATATATATCATTCTTAATTAGAACATTAACATAAGTTTCTAGAATTAGTATTTTAGAATGGTGGTAATAACTTTAGCTGCGGTACTTTATTTTTAAGACTGCCCATTTCTTTTATCCATCCTATAAATTTGCCTCCAACAATATTCTGCAGTTTTAAGCATGTAATAATATTCATTTCCATGAAAGGATTAATTAATTTCTCCTTCTTAGTCCCCTTTAAAGCCATGGGGACAGGTTTATTTTCCTGTCTATCATTGTTTTGTTTCATTGATTACCATTTAAAACAATCCATGTTTTATTTTTATTTTGGAAAAAAAAATAAGGCTCTTCTCTAATTACCTCAGCTGTGATACCTGAATCACTTGTATCACTGTTATAATGATATATGACTATTGAGCTATATGTTCAAAACTGACCTACTATCCAGAGGTGGGCTGCTGCTGGTTTGGACCGGTTTCCCAAACCGGTTGTTCTGATTCTGCATGGTTCAAAGAACCGGCAAATCAAACCACTGACTGGCCCCGCTTGCACCCATTTTTCAGGCTGTTTTCAGCCAAAAAACGGCCTAAAAACAGGCCATTTTTCAAGCCGAAAAAGGGTCTGTTTTTTGGGCTGTTTTCAGGCCATTTTTTGAGTTGTTTTAGGACTGAAAAATGGCCCAAAAATGGCCTGAAAAACATCCAAAAAAACAGGCCATTTTTTGGGCCATTTTCAGGCCGTTTTTCCAGCCAAAATTGGCTCGAAAAATGGCCTGAAAATGCCCCCCCAAAAAAACAGCCCAAAAAAGCTGGCTGCGAGAGGAAGAGAAGCTGCGTGAGCCAGACCCAGGCATGTCCTGCATCCCCTCATCCCAGAAGCAGCAACCTAACACTCTTCCCCTCTCTGGTAGCCCCCTTCTTCTCATGGGATCACCCAGCAATGAGGATGGAGAGGGAGAAGGGGGCAATGTTTCTGTGTGGCACTCTCCCCTGAATGCTAGCTGCGCCGCCACTCCCTTCTCCCTCTCCCTCTCCCTCTCCACTGCTGGGTGATCCTGTGTGATGAAGAGGGCTAGCAGAGAGGGGAGAGTGCGAGGTTGCTGCTTCTGGGATGAGGGGACCCGGGAAGCATCTGGGTCTTGCTTACCTGGTTTCTCTTCCTCTCGCAGCCAGCTTTCTCAGTCTAGCATGACACAGGCTTCCTCTCCAGGCCTCCATCTATTTTTCTCTGGCTGGACAAAGCTAGGCAAAAAGCCAGTCCTCACCAGCACCCAGCCTCACCAACAACGGGCTTGGAAAGGGCAATGTGAGCTGCATTGTTGCCTGGATCAGCCTAGACTAGGGAGGGAGAACATAAGCCAGGCAAGAGTGAGGGGCATCCACGGCATGCCATTCCTGGTGGACTTTCTAAGCCTGCCTAAAGCAGGGAGGGAGGGAGGGTGAGGGAAAGAGAGAAAGAGAGAGAGAGAGAGAGATCCGATCCAATCTTAGAGTTATATCAGGGCTGGAGGTGGTGTGCTCTCTCTCTCTCTCACGCACGCACACGCACACACACACACAAACAGGTTGGATCTTTCTTTCCTCCTGCCCCCACCCCACTGGAGATCCTTGGATTCCCTCCCCATCCCTGCCTGTCCCATACAGGTACCACCCACACAAGTGACATAGACTTGGCCATGCCCACAAAGTCACATGACTCCCCCAGCCACGGCCACCCAGCCACACCCACCCAGCCAGTCATTAGGGCAGAGAACTGGTTGTTAAAAAATTTGCAGTCCACTACTGCTAATATCCCAGATGAGATCTCAAAGGTGCTTTTTCAAAAAGTAACTGGACTGTTTTTTCCTTGAGGAAGAAGAAGAAAACGTTTTACTTTTCATCCAAGAAGCTTCATCAGTTCTGAACATCAGTTCTGAATTGATGAAGAACTGATGAAGCTTCTTGGGTGAGAAATGAAATGTTTTCTTCTTCTTCAAAAGTCCAGATGCCTTTTGAAAAAGCACCTTTGAGACAATTATGACCTGGACGACTGAGAAGCTCCACAAACATCCCAGAGGATAGTTAAAACATGGCCAACTTTTTCTAATAGATGTACATCTACTAGATCTGCCAAGAAGGCATTCTCTAAGCTTCCTTGGTGAAGCATTATCACCCAGCAGAGCTTTAAAAGCACAATTTTTTAGCCTTATGGAACAGCTCCCCCCAGAGATACACATGGTTCCAACACCATTGGCCTTCAGAAAACTGGTGAACACCTAATTTTGCTCCCAGGCACTGGGGGCAATGGTTGATAAAGCAGACAAGGGGTGGTAGGTGGATGGATGGATGACAGTTTTTATTGGGGATTCATTCAGTGTAATTTATTGCTTTAAATTGTTGTTTTATTGGATTGGGTTTTTATATTGTTCACCACCCAGAATCCCATTTATTTGATAAATGGATGGCTACATAAATTTGTGCCACAACAGTATCTAATGTTTAGATCCTGGATCTGTATTCAGCACAGTAGAGTTCTGTTTTAGCTTTGGTCTGAAAAGGATCTCCATTCATCCCAGTGGCTGCTGAATGCATACAGATCATATAGATTGCTTTGTTTGAACCTATCATTAAGGGGGCATAGTTTTGTGTATCCCACGTGGCTGCATCCCACGGATGGGGCCTTGTTTCTTTGTGCGGTCCAGTTTCTGGCATGTTGTGACCTGGGACCAGTCCACGGACCGGGGGTTGGGGACCTCTGATTCGGGGGAATCACACCAATTCGTTTATCGTTTTAGGAATTGTGGTATCACAAAGTTTGAGCTACAGAAAGCATCAAGATACTTGTTAAGGCAGTGAATGCATCGATGTGCGCCGTGGCTTGTGGTCAAAAGGTTTTGGAGTGATAGGATGTGAATATGCTAAACGTCTCCAACTCTTTAAGCCAAATGCATCCTTTCCCAGGATTGTGCCGCATCATCGGAGGGGGGGGGGACAGAAATAGTTGCAGCTGCTTGAAGGAATTGCAGGCAGGTGCTTCCTGAGAGCTCCACATGTTCTAAAATGCTTTTTTCCTTCAAATCTGAAGAAAATCAGGGCTGCCCAGTGCTTCAGATTTGAAGAAAAAAAAGTATTACTCAGGCCCTCGGTTGATCCAAGACTGTCACAAAGAAGAGGGGCTCAACCTATTTTCCAAAGCCACCTGAAGGCAGAGCAAGAAGCAATGGATGGAAACTAATCAAGGAGAGATTCAACCTAGAACTAAGGAGAAAGTTCCTGACAGTTAGAACAATTAATCAGTTATTAGAATGACTTGTCTCCAGAAGTTGTGAATGCTCCAACACTGGAAGTTTCTAAGAAGAGGTTGGGTAACCATTTGTCTAGAATGCTACAGAGGCTCCTACTTGAACAGGGGGTTGGATTAGAAGACCTCCAAGGTTCCTTCCAACTCTGTTATTCTGTAATCTATCATCAAAGGGCACCTTGAGGCCTCTCTTTAGTGTGTGCTGTCTTGAGCACTTTGAAAGGTACTGTATGAACGGAATCAGACAAATGGCTTTTTGGCTTCTCTTGTTATTCTCAACTCTGTAGGAATGAGATATTGTGTGCTGTATCTCAGCTCATTTGCCTTGACTTCCTGGATGATGGAAGGGATTTAAAGAAATGAATATACGAGCATGTTTTTCTATATCATATTTGACATTACTTTGCATAAATTTTAAAGTAGAGATCCCATGGAGAATTATCTTCAGGTTTCCTGATTGCTTACTAGATCCGGAACTACATCAACGAGCACTGATTTCTCCTTCCATAATCATTGCCGTTTGGTGATTCTTCTTATTCTATTCCAACCTCCAATTTATATTCCTTTCTGCTTGCCTTTCATGCTGCCTTTCGGTCCAACTGAATTTCAGTATACAAGTTAGTACTCTTTTAAATTTTATGATTCATAGGCATAACTGGGGTGTTGACACCTATAAATTACTGTGCCCCCATGCTAGTGCTTGAATCTTTTTTTTTTTAATTTGGCTTCAAATGTAGTTCAGTACAGCCAAACACCACATCTCTAATAAAAGTCTACACTAAAGGAAAGATGAAAGTTGCTTTTTGACTCAGCCTGAGCTATGTCTGACAACAGCAATTAAGTAATTTAATCAAGAATGATATTGCCCTTACTGCCAAAGCACACCTAGGCTATGATCCAGTAAGTGGATTGCTGCATTGGGATTTAGAATGGTTCTTGTTTTAGACTTCTCTTCTTATTTTTCATTTTATTAGTCTTTTGCTTCATTTTTTGCTGTTCCCACCAGCCCACCCGACACCCTCCGCCAGTTGGACCTGATCTGGCAGACTGTAATGGTGTGTGGGAATGACCTTGGGAGAAATGGGTGGGAAGAATTGCCGCCTAGGGGATGGTCAGATAAGAGGCAACACAGCACACAGATGCATAATGGGGGGAAAAAGAGGCTCAGAAGAACCCCATCACCCATTTCCCCCACCTCAAATTCACAGTCAGCAAAGAACACATTTGGAGATCCATATTTTCAGTCTTGGAAGCTTCTGTTAATGCAGCTTTACAGTAAATAGATTTAGTCCATATGGTCATGTTTCCTGTCTGGTACACCTGGGATAGTTGAGACAGGCAGTCCTTAAAAATAACAACGTGATTACAGCCTTCTAGTTTAGCCAAAAATATGTACACATAAAGCTAACATTTCTGTCCAGAGGCAGGAATGATTAATCAGCAAAATGACTAAGCAGATTTTTTTATTGCATAATCTTATGAAGCAGTGCCATAGTGAGCATTCACATTTAATTTTTAGCAACAAAATAACTTTGATTTGCATGCAAGAAGCAGTTGTACCCAGGTAAGAGATACAGGTTGTAGCTTCTGCTCATTCTTTATCCATCTCCATTCACCAATACTTCTGTAGCACTTTTTCCTGATCTGATATGGCAATAGAGGTAAATGTAGTTTGGAGACAATTGAATAATTTATGTATTCATTCCTTCATTCAATTTGTATAGCTGCCCATCTCTATACGTAACTCTGGGTGGTGAACAAAATTAAAATACAGTAAAATAAGTGCAATAATATAAAAATTAAAAGTCACAGCAGCCAAGAAAATAAAATATTCCTTAATCGCTAATGCAACTGAGAAATGGGTATCTGCAGATACTCAGGGTCTCAAGTCTGGACACAGACCTAGATCTTTAAGATTTTATGAAAGGCCAGTAGGTTTGGGGCCACAGTGTCACAATCCATTGTTGGATGCAGTATACAGGTAGTTCTCAACTTACAGTTAATTTAATGACCATTCAAAGTTACAATGGCATTGAAAAAAGTGGCTTATGACTGTTTTTCACACTTACAACTTTTGTAGTATCATGATCATGTGATTAAAATTCAGATGCTTGGCAATTGGTTCTTACTTATGACTGTTCCTGTTTTCCAAGGTCATGTGATTCCTTTTTGCGACCTTTTTACAAGCAAAATCAATGGGGAAACCAGTTTCGCTTAATAACCATGTTACCAACTGCAGTGATTCACTTAACAACTGTGGCAAGAAAGGTTGTAAAATGTCTCACTTAACAACAGAATTTTGGGCTATCTGTGCTCCAAAGGGAAAAAAAAAACAATAATCGAGGACTACCTGTACTCAAAAGATACTACACATGGAAATATAGCCATATGACCTAGAAAAGTTAAGTGACTGTTCAGCAGTCCTATATTATCTTCATATTAGCCAGAATATGATCCCAAAATAAAAGAGAGGTCCAAATTCCACTTTGCACGATTCAACAAAAATGCAAAAACTCACTTCAAGCAGACATTTTTTAAAAAAGAAACAATTCAAAATAGTGTAAGTCTCCCCGTAAACATTTAAAATTTAATGTAAGTTTTTATCTTCAGTGTTTCCCAAAACACCTTGATTTGATATCCAGAAGTTAAATAAACCAACATAGAATATACCATGTTTCCCCAAAAATAAGACCCTGTCTTATATTTTTTTGAACACTGAAATAAGCGCTTGGCCTTATTTTGGGGGAGGTCTTATTATTTTGGGGCACATGGAGGAAACCAGAGGAAATGGCAGGGACCGGCTGTGCATGCTTTTAAATATTTTCAGGGAGGGCTTATTTTCAGGGGGGGGGGCTTATTTTAGTGTATGCGCTCAAAAGTCCGATTGGGTTTATTATCAGGGGATGTCTTATTTTAGGGGAAACAGAGTAATTTGTCACAACCTTACTATTTAACAAAAAGCAAGCACTTAATTCTTCTTTTTATACTGGCTCCTTATTAATTAATTTGCTTCTCAAAGCTATATAGCCACTCATCTCACACAAAGTAACTTGGCGGCATGTACATTAAGACATTTTCCAAATCATTAAAACAATAAACATTGGTAAAACAAGACTATGAGAGAGAAAATGTTTACATGCAGTATGATTACCAGGAGATCCCTAGGCTTGCTGAAAAAAACACATTTGAGAGCTTGAGGGAAGGCAATAAGGGTTGATGCTAACTTTACCTCAGGAGGGATGATATTACAGAAGGCAGGTACCATAGAAGAAAGGGCTCATCTCCCAGGTCCCATCAGATGAGATTTCTTTGTGGATGGGACCCTCATTATGCCTCTCCTGCTAGACCTGATGGGATGGACAAATGTAGTAGGAAAGAAGCAGTCCCTCAGAAACCTGGCCCTATGCCATCAAGTGATCTAGAGATCAAAACCAGCACCTTGAATTGAACCCAGAAGCAAATTGGCAACTAATGTAGCTCACAGAGCAAAACTGTAATGCGGGTCTAGCTAGGGGTATTTTGTACCAGCTAAAACCTCTGGATACCCTTCAAGAGCAGCCAGTCCATTACTCGTGGAACATGTAACAGTTATACATTCAGAATGTGACCAGGGCATGAGTGACTGTGAACAGAGCCTCATGATCCAGAAATGGGCCTAACAACCGATGCACAAAATGAAACTGCATAAAGGGCCACCAGTCCTGACTGTCACCTGCTCCTTAAACAAGAGTTGTGAGTCCACAAGGACTCCCAGATTGCTCACCAGGTCCATTTGAGGTCCATCCAAAACCAAAAGTGATAAAGTCCTGGATTCATTAGCTCCTAAAACCCAAAGCCACTCAATTTTGTAGGGTTCAGCTGAAGCCCGTTGTTCTCCATCTAGACCTCTACAGCATCTAGGTCAGGATATCCACAGGACTGCTTAATTTGCTAGGGGTAGAGAGATGTAACTGAGGATCATCAGCATCCTGACGATAACTTGCCCCATGGTGACTGATTATCTGATTATATAATTCTCTAGGTATTTTTTCCTCCTTGCAAGACCAAACATGTTTTAAATAATTATTTTTTGTTTTTGCTATTGGCTTCCATTCATATTAATAATTTCATGTTTGTCTATGAAACTTTTCCCCAAAGGAAAATGTCTATATAGTCTTCTTTTATACTTTGTGATCTACATACAATTAACTGGATGCTAAATATAGGCAATTAAATGCTTAAAAGCTCCAAATTAAATGAGTGTTTCTAATTTCCACCATTATCCTAACTTTCTCTTTCTGACTTTTGCTGCTGCGAAAATCTCCAGAATTTTCACAAAGTTTCTAGAGAATAAATGCTATGTAATTATTTCTAATTGTGATTACTTCATTTGGGATTTTACTTTTGCACAGTGACATCTTGTGGGCTGCAAAGAGATCTTTCAAATGGGGTCTACGAGGAATCATAAATTTGACAGTTGCCTAAATCAAGTATTAAACCAAAATAAGAGATCCCCCCCCCCTCTCTCTCCAGATCTTGCTGGTCTCTACTTATTATCTATGAACATTGGCTATGCCAGCTGAAGCTGAATGAATCTGCACATTCCCAAAACATCAAGAAGGACTGGCATTTTCCATCTTGCTCATCCTTGCTTGTTTTACTATTCAGAATACAAAAATAAAAAAGTTGCTATTATTAGATAGCATCTTGGCTGGAGAGATTTTTTGAATCTTGGGTATGCTAGGTGTGAGACTAACATGGAGCAACTATAGCCACATAACTAAGATTAACATAAATAACAAGTTTCCACACTAATATATTCCTCCCTCCCTCCCTCTCTCCGCCCTCTCCCCCCTTCCCTCTCTCTTTCCCATTTTTCAGCTATACTTTCTACAGGACTCAACTCGAAATATGGCCATACAGAGCCAAATTCCATGGAAGCTTATTTTAATGAAAAACTTACAGCTACGGTAAGACTAAGAAAATAACAAAGATGTGAATGAGATTATAACATTTAAATGAAGTCAATGAAACACAAAAGGAGCAAATAAATAATTAACCTCCACGATTGGGATGCTGATCTTTCAGAAATATTCTGATGAAGCTGTATTATATCCCAACTTTGCAAAGGGGATGTAGTAATAATGTATGGATTGACACAAAAGCTTTACACAATTGTTATAAATTTTAAAAAGTGTGCTTGGGGAGAAAGTACCACAGAGGTCTAGTTATTTTACAATCTGTTTTATCCCTCAGGCTTAGCATAACATAATATGTTTTTATCAACATTCTGGATCATTTTGTTGCCACTGACAAATAGCAATAGCAAAACATGAACACTCAGATTGATTTGACTTAATACTCATCTTGGAACTCAATTGTTTCCCTGAAATTTCAATACAAGACCATACAAGATACAAGATTTGAGATATAATTTCTGATGTGTGAACACTGGGCGTTAATCAGTGGAATGATTTGCTTCCAGAAGTTGTGGGTGCTCTAACATCACTGGAGGTTTTTAAGAAGAGATTGGACAACCATTTGTCTGGAATAGTATAGTGCAGTGATGGCTAACCTTTTTGTCATTGTGTGCCAAAAGCGGGGGGAGTGTGGTGGGGTCACACACCCGCATGCCCACATTCATAATTCTATGCACCCCGCCCCCCCTGTGCTCCCCCCACTTTTGGCATGTGATGGCACAGTGGGCGCAGTAGGCCTGTTTTTTGCTCTCCCCACGCTCAGAGCCTTTCTAGGAGCCTGAGAAGGGCAAAAACGGCCTTCCCCACCCACCCCAGAGGCCCTCCAGAGGCCGGAAACAGTGAGTTTCCTGACTTCTGGTGGGCCCAGAAGACCCGAAAATCAATTGGCTGGTGCACGCATGCGTGCTGGAGCTGAGCTCATGTGCCCACCGATATGGCTCCATGTGCCACTTGTGGCACCCGTGCCATAGGTTCGCCATCATGGGTATAGTGTCTCCTGCTTAAGCAGGGGATTGGACTAGAAGACCTCCAAGGTCCTGTTCCAGCTCTGTTATTCTGTATTCTGTATAGTATTTCCAGCCTATTAATACTGGACATAATATCTAAGAATAGAAATTACAATCAAGTCAGAACATTTTTCTATTCTTACATTGAACTGGATGATGCCAGTTGCCACTTTTACCTTCTTTAACCATAACCATAGCCATAACCCCATCTAGAGATACCAGGGAATGAACCTGGAATTTTTTGCTTGCAGTTCCACTGTTCCTCTCTAAGCTACACAATACCAAAATACCAATGCCTTTTAACAGATAGGAAATTTTGTAAAAGCCTACCCATTAGAATATCTCCATCCAAGTCTTAAAATCACATAAGAAATACATAATTAAAAAATACAGTAGATAACATATTCCATGGTCTTGATGCAGCAACAGAAAAGGAAAAAATAACTTGAATAGGAATGTACATTTAAAAATAATCCAGCTCATAGAATATTTGAATTAAACAGCCCAATTAGAATCTGACAAAGCAGTGAATCTTTAGGAGTCGGTTTTAGATGTGAAATGTCCTTTGTAGAACATGACAATCCAAAGAAAATGTTACCAAGAGAACTATATTAATCTTGAACGGAGATGTGAATATATACATGGAATATCATATGGCTGCTTTACAGATCCCTTCTGGTGGGGTTTATGCCAGACGATGGCCAATTTTTTTGCTCTCTCCTAATGGAATATGTAGAAGGTCCTATCTTGAAAAATTTATTGAAAAAAAATTATTCCCAGAGTTGAGACTTTTAGAGAAACTCAAAAAGATAACATTCAGGGTCCATACTAGAGCATCGATCAGTATGATGGTTTTGAATTGAGGGGAATCCCCTTTTGGGTGTTTACTTACCATGTTTACTCATCATTTTCTATTTGATAGATTGGGTAGTTATTAGTTTTTGAGGAGGGGGATTATTGTTTGTTTTTGCTGTATGCCATATAGAGCCACAATGTTTAAGTTGGTTTGGCAACAGCTTCTGAAAAATTCTGGGAGTTGAAGTCTTAAAGTTGCCAAGTTTGGAAATCCCAGGATTAGAGAGAGGTGAGCATATTAAAGAAGACCATTGTTCTAGTTTCCTTTTCATGGAATGGGGCTCCAATACAGGTTTGCCCCATTGCCACGAGGTAAGAAGTCAATATAGCTATTGGGTGGAGGTCTTACCTCTGTCTGGAAGGAGTTGGAATCTGTACGGTATTTCATTATCTGGCTTTTTATGTCACTTGGCAAAATAATAATAATTAATGGTAAGCAGAGAATTTCAATTTCTTCCTAAATAAGTGACACATGTCATTACATGACACATTTGGTGATACAGACTCTACCATCCACAAGCATATCTTTTTGCTAGAGAAAGTCAACTATCTGAAAGTCACAAGCAGTCTCCAACTAGCTAGTTTAGATCTGATTCCACTGTCATCTATTCATTAAGCCATAAAACCATGTAACACTGGTACCATATAGATATGAGAGGATGCTATTTGGATGAGGACTGTGCCTGAGCAGTTCCTCAATTTTAAAAATGGTGCATCATCCATGTACTTCTCAAAATTACAGACTGCACATTTCTTCCTGATTACCATACCTTTCTGAGATATTGAAGTAATGTCAGCTAATGCTCAGCTCAATACTCAAATCTTATAGAGCAGTGATGGCTAACCTTTTTGCCATCACGTGCCAAAAGCGGGGGGAGTGTGGTGGGATCACACGCACACATGCCCACATCCATAATTCTATGCGCCGTGCTCCCCCCACTTTTGGCACGTGATGGCACGGTGGGCCTGGTAGGTCCGTTTTTTTGCTCTCCCCAGGCTCCAGAGCCTTTCTAGGAACCTGGGGAGGGCAAAAATGGCCTTCCCCACCCCCAGAGGCCTTCTGGAGGCCGGAAACACTGTGTTTCCTGACTTCTGGTGGGCCTAGAAGGCCCAAAAATCAGCTAGCTGACGCACGCATAGGTGCCGGAGCTGAGCTCGCGTGCCCACCGATATGGCTCTGCGTGCCACTTGTGGCACCCGTGCCATAGGTTCGCCATCACGGTTATAGAGTATTAAAAAAATAAGGATACCTTTGACCTGAGTCTGAATCCTGTGATCACATGGATGTAGCCATGCACTTTCTTAGCTACACTAAGGAACTGAATTGTCACTATTTTTTTCCAGGATGTATTTTTTTAAAATCTCCCAGTCTGGTCTACAGCCCAGTTTCCCATCCAAGAAGAAACGAGATCCAACATTGCTTAGGTTATGCTGAGGAAGAGTAACTTTCATCATTTCTGCCAAAGTAAATAAACATCTGTATATTTTAAACCTATGGTCCTATGATTATTTTTAGCAAATTGCAACCAGTGCCCATTTCTTTAAATGTCTGATTATTTATGATCTAACAGATTATCTTTAACAATGTGGAAGAATCTTGACAGTTACATCTATCTGTAAGTATTTTTTTAAAAAAACGATAAATTTTGTGACAGAGAAAATATTTTGAATTCACAGCTGGCACAGAGATGTTATTTTACATCTTTTGGATGATGTTTTATTGTCCCTGAAGATGTGGCACTCACACTGCCTGCACATGTGCCTACATGCTTCCAATTTGGCTAGGCCGTGTATTTACATATAAACATATATTATGAAACAACAGTATACCCAGTACTCTGTTTCCTCACAAAGTGGATAATCTTGTAAAACTGTTGTGGAACTTCCTTTAGCTTGAGCTATTACGCAATGATACACACGAATGATATGCTTGTAGCCCAACCAAAAACAAAAACACTCCCCCCCCCCACACAAATCTTCCATCTATTTTCTAATTTGCTACATAAAAATTATCAGCTTGGCTGTTCCCTGCTGACATACTGATAAATAGCAAGTGTGATTAATAAAGTTCTGACTCCTTATAGAACAGAAAGAGTTCCCTAATTTTTTTTTGGCAAGGCTGGAACAGTAAATAATTGCTTTTGTAGGCATTTTACATCTATTCCTTGTCAGCTAAAATAGGAGTGGGGAAGTACTGACAGCGTGAGATTGGAGAAAATATATTTCTGAAATGTAGCATATTCATAGCATCTCTTTTTCATCAGCTTATTATAAGTAGCTTAGATCAACTGAATGGCAGGGATAAACCTGTGCCTAGTTTAATTATATTAATTTTTATAAAGAAGACAAAAACCTGAGATTCTACAGAAGGCTGCAGTGGTGCAAGGAATGTCTTATATCAGATGGTCTTAAAATAAGTAAAGGAATATTCATATCTCAACTGTATGGCATGGAAAGATATTGACCATCATAACCAGATCTGGGCTAAGCGGAATTTCCATGTTTCATGTGATATGGCCTATTTCTCCTTCATATATTTCAGAATGGAAACTTTATGTAATTCAAAATGGTTTTAGAACACAGCTGTGAGACAGAACAAGTTACCCTATTGCAATTATTTCACAGGGAAGATATTTCATAGACATCCAAGCCATCTAAAACTTTAGAGCTTAAGCCTCACAATTAACAAAGCTTAACAGACTGTAAGGATTTGAAAAGCGATAACTCGTTTATTTTCATGTTAATCTTTATGAGTAACCTGTCAACCAGGGTCTTCATAAAGTTAACCAGGCTAACAAAATCTTTGATTAGTTTTCACTAGCCGGCAAAAAGAGTGTTGAAGAGGGCTTTTAACCTTTTAGGTCATTTGGCATATAGTTTAACTTAAGTGATATGAGTATACATTTTTTTCCTTTTTTATAAGAAGTATTGGATTTTATCTCTGATTTTATTGCTTTGATCCATTTTGGAATAAAAATTTGTTTGGGAGAGATGAAATGCAAATATAATTAATAAGTTACACCAGCTTAAAAACAAAAGGGCAACGTTGCCATTGCCTGAACAAAGGGGTCCTTTCAACCATTTTCAAAATTTCCACTTAAATTGACTATTTTGTATGCAGCAGTGATCACGGTAAATGTTACTAAATTGGGCTCAGAATATAAATACATGTTTGTTTCTGAAATATATTGCAGAGAAGGTAAAAGCAAGACAAGCATAATTATGAGATTTTGTATAATTTCCATTTGAAAATGTTAAAATGGATTGCATCTTAGATTACCACGACACACAAGGATGCACTATTGTCTACTGCTTCAGTTTCTCAGAAGATTCACAGAAGAGATATGGGGAAATTATTATACCAGTGAATGCTCTGAGGTTGTAGTACAAAAGATCCTTTCTATTTATCCCTGGTTGCTTGAAAAAGAGATGGAAGAAATTGTGACAGTGGCCTAGAATACCTAACAAAGATAGGAGTCCCATCTATTGATTCTTCTAATGACCTTTCTCTTTATCCACCCTTAACTTTTAGGTCTAGTTCTGCCAAATGGTGGAATTTGACCTTAGGCAAAATTTCAACTGAGGTAATCCAATCCTCGGAGTAGAAAGAATTCATCATCCTTGCCATAGAGAGATGCTGCTTCTATAATTTTAGGTCTGAATGAACTAAAAGTAATTTGAAACAAAGGAAAAAAGGGAAGAACCTTTGTAAAGGGAAAATGTTTTTCTAATTATAGCCAATTCACTTGAAAATGGAGTTGATTTCATGGGCGGCAACCTATGAACTAATCAATTTTATACCCAAGGAGACTTTATTTTCCCAAATACTGAATTTTCTGGAGAAGACAGTATGCCTTATTTAAATAAATAAGTGAAAGCAAGACACTGCTTAATAAAAGCTGGTATAGGTAGCCCTCAACTTACAACCATTTGTTTAGTGACTGTTTGAATTTACAATGGCATTGAAAAAGGGGACTTACGACCGTTTCCCACACTTACAACTACTGCAGCATCCCCAGGATCATGGGATTTAAATTCGGATGCTTGGCAATTGGCCAGTATTTATGTCTGTTGCAGTGTCCCTGGGTCATGTGATTATATTTTGTTACCTTCTGACAAGTGAAATGAATAGGGAATGCAGATTTACTCAACAACGGTGTCACTTAACTAAACCAGTACAGTGATTCACTTAACAACTGGGGCAAGAAAGATTGCAAAATGGGGCAAAATGTGCTTCACGACTATCTCGCTTAGCAACAGAAATTTTGGGCACAATTGTGGTCATAAGTCAAGGACTACCTATACCTAATTTTGTAGAATTGTTTAATGAATAGGGAATAGACATTCATCCTTTGCTTTTTTGAAAGTAGCTTCAAGAGTATACCCACACTTAACTTTTTTCATCAAACACACTTGTGGTTAAGGAATAAGATGCCCCCATACTGGATTAAGGACATTGTGATATACAGTATACGCCGTGCATAAATGGCCTGTTCTTTGGCCCACTTCATGAGACATGCTGAATATGCTAAGGAGAATAGGACAAGACAATCCTGCTGATAATGTTACCTAGTGTGGTAACGAAATGTTCAGAAACTAAATTGAAACAAGCTTGGAGAGCAAACCACTGCCAAAATCTAAAACCCGATCTACAAATATTTTCTATTATTTCACATGCTGAATATGTCTGAATTGATAGTGTGGCAGCAAGCAAGGATAGTAGTTCAATAAAAAAAAAAGTCACCTCTACTTGAGAAACCAAATATTCATGTGGGATAATCAATCCAGAGGCAGAAACATGGCAGGACCCACACTTAAACACTTGTGTCACTCGGCCCAGCCTGAGTTACCACCTGTATCTCTGATGCTGAAATATAACTGCAATTCCATAAGCCCTCTAGATTCTACAGCTTAATTTTCTGCTTCAAAACCTTTGGCCTCTTAAACTGAATTCGTGCATTCACAGAAATATGACAGTCATAAAACCTTATCCCATAGTTGCATTCATCAATCTTATCTTACTTGAGTTTTCCTATTCCTGGGTATCTGATCGGGCTGCATTTTTCACACATTGTAAATAGCAGAGATTTAAATATGATCCCATTCACAACAGGATGTAATCCAGTAGAAATTATACAGGAGGCACTTGGAGAAAGCTGTGCAAAAATAAATAGGAGATATGGATTCAAACTTTTGTTTTTCAATGCTTGTCTGCAAACCACTCATCACACGCGATAACATTTACTTGCGATAAGGAATGATTGGCAGTCACTATCATTTTAATAGCTCTGCTGTATTACATAATACTCTGTCTGGAGATGAATATCTGACTACTAGCATTTAGGCATGAAATGAAGAATGGTACCTGCTGCCTCCAAACGCTATTTTCATAGTGGCAGTGACATCTTCCCCCCATGTCCCTATCCACTCCCTTGAAGGGAGGACAGCCATTCCTTTGATGGAAGCTAATCAGCATGCAAAGATGATATTGAATTTGTACTAACATAGACTTCCGAAGAACAAGTTCAGGCAAACATACAGTAGGAGCCACACCCTGGCATAAAGTTTCAAACCATGATAATGAAGTCCTAGCATCACTCATCCCATCAAGTCAGGGCAGAGAACTGGAAGCAGAGCTTATTAGACTATTGCAACAACTTGCTCTGCTATTACTAAGTGCTGCTAAAATTCAGGAATTAATTTACAGCCAAGTAGCAGAGCTGTGGGAGAGAACAAAAACAACAAAAAGGTTAGGACAGGATTATGACCAAAAACAATCTGCTGCATGTGATCCTGGCATTTCCATGTAGCGTATGTGGATAAAAAGACTTTTCAGCTGTGTGTACTTTAAGTTTTGTGTAGATTACTGAGCTCTAGTTAAAACAAATATATTTACTTAAGGAATTTGAATTTAATAGACTTTGACTCAAATAATGGAGATCACACAGAAAAAGAAACCACCAAGAAAATACAAGGGGGAAAAATCCAATGCAATGCTAATTTTTTTTTAATGGTGGCAAAAAAAGTTGTAAAATGGGGCAAAAGTCACTTAACTGTCTCATTTGGCAACAAAAATTTTGGGCTCAGTTGTGGTCATTAAGTAGAGGACTACCTGTAATCATGTAACTGAAAAAAACCTGTTCAGATCAGCATCAATTGATACTCATCAGGAGTACTGAAACTGGGATGTCCAAGTCCTGAGTCTTTTAATTAATGATTGCAATTAACAGTTTTAATAAAGGAGCGTATACAGTGCTTATCTTGTACAAGTCACATAAAGTTGAAGGCAATAGCCAATACTCTAGAAGAGCAAAATAAAATCAAAACCGTTAGGCTTTGAATATAACACTGAATGTTATTAGAAACAAATGTATAATTCTTCACTTAGGAAAGAAAAAATAATGCACAAATATAGAATGGTGGATTTGGGGCCTACTAATAGTATTGGTGCAAATGTATTGGAATAGTACTCAATTATATACTGAGTCAGCAGTGTGATGTGACTGCAAAAAGGCGACTGCAATTTATACTACATCAACAGGCGTGTAACTTCCAAATCACAGAAATTAATAGTTTTACTTCTTTCTGTATGGTAACTGCATTGAATATCGCAGCTGCTGCTTGACAACATATTTCAAGCAGGTTCAGAGAAATATATGATTAGAGACTATAACATTTTTAGCCTTAAAAAGAGGAATAGGGAGGATATGGTAGTACTTCAGATGCCTAAAATGATATAGGAGGGTTCAAGTGGAGGCTAATGAGCCATCTTATGGGTTATTTGATTCTTACATAGAGTTGGTGGTTAGCATCAATTACCTAAATGGCTCCTTCCGATTCTATGATTAATTCATGCTGTAAAACTCTGGCTTTCACTGTGTCTGCTTCACCCAAGCAGGACAGCTTCCATTTTTCTTTCTTTTCCCTCAATCAGAGTTTAAAAGCAAGACTGAAGAAAAAGAGAATGGTGCTTTCCCCATTCTGCAATTTGAGGAATATAAGGGTGCCCTAAGACCAATGTCTGATAGCTAATGTGGAGATGCCTAGGCCCTTCAAAACTGAAAGTAGCATTAAAAAAATTTCTTTCAGAATGCCATTTTAGAATATATTTAACTGAAAACACAGGTAAGTGTTATGTATGAAATAAAGCAACAGGCTTCAAAGAAAAAAAATGTGGAAAAAGTAATGTGTAGGCTCGTCTAAAATGGTAATTATTTCCCAGACAAAACTTGATTTGAATGCTTGTCTTGAACACATACAAAATCAAATCAAATCCTAATATATTTTATGAAGTTACTCATGCAATTAAACATCCAAATGTATTTAATAATTTTGGAAAATTTCTCTGTACAATTCAGGAGGCAGCTTTAGAATGTTCCCTTTCTTTCTCAGTACTCGGCAAACTTAAAAAAAAAACAATCCCAAACCTCCAGCAAATTCCTTTACTATTTGACCTCAAGCGGAAGGAAGTTGTTCTCAGTAGAAATAGCACTTAGACTTATATACCGCTTCACAGTGCTTTACAGCCCTCTCTAAGTGGTTTACATACTGCCCCCAACCATCTGGATCCTCATTTTACCCACCTCGGAAGGATGGAAGGCTGAGTCAATCTTGAGCCTGGTGACATTCGATCTGCCAAATTGCAGGCAGCCGGCAGTCAGCAGAAGTAGCCTGCAGTGCTGCATTCTAACCACTGCGCCACTGTGGCTCAATACATAATAGATTTCACTTACTAAGAGAAGAACTAATTGTGCTACAGGTTAACTATGGGCCTGTCTTGAATTAATGGAAATGTAAGTTTGGTTTACTATAGATGCCCTTTATGAGTGCTATCTCATTATTCCAATATTGATTTCAATTCCAATATTTAACAGGATTTATCAATCTGTGCTCAACGAACCACGGGGGTGGGGTATTACAATTACAGGGGGTTCACAAAGACTTGAAGAAATGTTATGATTTGAATCTTAAATTAAGTCTTGGTGGCCTGTGACCATGGTCCATGGCCATAAAAGGTCCACAGTGAAGAAAAGGTTGAGAACCACTGGGCTATAGTGTTACATGAATATACATTAAGGTCAATAAGTGAATTTAAATTAAAAATAGTTGAAATGCTTCATTTGAAATAAATACCTAACTGCTGCAGCTCAAATGAACTTTGGCAAGCTTCCAACATAAATGATTGTGCATGAACCAACAAAACAAGCCTGGCCCCATGAATTTGGTAGAAGTTAGTTTTAGAAAGATGTTAGGATATAGGGAAGAAAAATATAGGCCTAATAGAATAGTTTCTCACGTTGATAGGAAAAAACAGCTGTCTTCCTTCCCTAGTAGTTTGCTGATCCAGGTGCTTCACACCTGGAATAAATGACATATTTGGAACACAGCTGAAAAAGAACACACCTTTCATTGCAACCTTGTAGGATGAAAAAATGCTCCTTTGTCCAGTTTTGTTTCGAAGCCTTCCCCCAACTAGACCTCACCCATCTTAAGCTATTCTAACTAATGAAAAGGAGATGGAACATTGATTTTGTAGGCTAAGAAGTTTGATTGCATTCCATTAATCCATGGACTACAATTAGCTATTCTGTCTTCAACATTTGCAAACCATTCATTTACTTCTCTAGAAACTTTTTTTTTAAATTCCAGAGCATAGCAAGAATTTGACCACAGAAAGAAACTTAAGGTCCATCTTTAAGACTATGATGCATTTTCCAGTGTTTAACTTTTCAGGTCTTTTCCATCTGATAATATTAATTAGGCAGTTAAGTCACTCTGACATGCTATGCAAGTCAGTACTGGGTCCCATTCCAGTAGTGACCTATTATGCCAATTTGCTGAAACATCTAACAGATACCAACAAAACGTTTACATTTAAGGAATGCTGTGGGTTGGGATGACATTCCTGGGGAAACAATGGAAGGCTGCATCAAGAAGCAAGAAAGAGCCCTGGCAGTTTATTTAGCCTGAGTCATTCTTTGAGAGGAGGAATGTTAATGAGTCAGGATTTCAGTGATCCAAACTGGTATTGATGTAGAGATTAGGAAAATAACAGCCTGAAGGAATAGGAAAAAAAAGCATTTAAAATGAGTAAAGAAATCCACTTTCAGTGGAATCAGCCTCTTCGATATTGGAGCTTAAGCACTACAAGAAACTTAAATGAATGTCTCTTCCGTCTTCCCATGTTAGAGATTCTCTAGGGGAGAGTCAGTAATAATGTAGATGTTGCAAGAATGTGGGACTTCACTGGCCTTTTTGCTTCAAGTTAGGAGCTCCAAGTTAATTATTTTCCATGGTGAGTTTGAGTTTACTTGGAAGTCAGAATCATAGTGAAAAAGACTAGAGCATTACCGAAAGCAAAGGATGGACAAATTGTCCTAATGGATACCATTCTAGGTTTGTATAATATAGTGAATGCAAGCAGTACGCCAGCCAGATGTAGTAGCTCAAGTGCCCCTACAGTCTGCCTAAGACTGCAAAACTGTGTATCAAATATATATCGGTTTATAGTTAATGAGCTGTGCTTGGCCTGATAGGTCCCAAATTGAAAAGTCAGTTATTATGAAATATATAACCATCTATAATAGATTTCAGTAAGAATCTAAAAGCAAATTTGTAGTCATTAAAAATTGTTCCATGGGAATGGTTTGGGCCCAGTGGTGGGATTCAGCTAGTTCGCACCTATTCGGGAGAACTGGTTGTTAACTTTCTAAGCAGTTCGG
This sequence comes from Ptyas mucosa, assembly GCA_012654045.1. Classification (NCBI taxonomy): domain Eukaryota; kingdom Metazoa; phylum Chordata; class Lepidosauria; order Squamata; family Colubridae; genus Ptyas; species Ptyas mucosa. The sequence continues at coordinate 530,526 of WNWU01000056.1, read as the reverse complement.
AGAACCGATTATTGGAAGAAATCTCCTTTTGTTTTTTTCCACTTTACAGGGCTAATCCTGTAAGGAAGTCAGGAAGGAAACATTCTGGCGTTGTTTCTAGCCTAATCTTTATTGCCCTGCTTTCAGAAACTGCCTCAGAAACTGCTTTCAGAAACTGGTTAACCTTTATTACATTGTAACAGCTAAGGTGAAGCACTCATCGACATGAGTGACGTTGAGTTGGCCACACCCACACAATCACATGACCATTGAGTCATGCCTACCCAGCTGGTCATTAGGGCAGAGAACTGGTTGTTAAATTATTTGAATCCCACCAATGTTCGGGCCATATGTGAATATAGAGTTTCTGTACTTATTACACAATACCTACATCATCTTGGAGCCAATACAACCCTATATTTACATTTGCAGGTAGTCAAATGCATGACAAAAAGTAATGCAGGATTGGCTTCATAGCCATAAATGCTTTTATAGCCCAGACATAAACTGTTCTTACGTACACATTTTTGCTAGTGATAACTAGAATATGTAATTCCGAAATAAAGGTTGCAAAGAAAAACAATGTTCAAAAATTGCCAAGTCCACACTCTCACTGTAATCTTAGCCTGGATGATAATAGGCTTTGCTGCCAACTAATCCCACCTGCAAAGGGATGTTGGCATGGAGGGCTGCCAAAGGAAAGGAGATACCTTATAAAACCTCATCCTTTAACTTCCGCACATTCATTTGTTGAGGAAAGGTACTGGGAGCAAGTTCCATTTCATTTTTTTCAGGTGTATTCAGGTATATTTCATGAATGAGACCTTTTCCAAGCAGCCAATTTTGCTTCCAATTCCCCCCCTCCCCATCCCACTTCCTTATGGGGCAAGTGGGAACAGATAAATAGGACTGAGAAAAATCAGTGATGGCATTTTAGTCTTTACTGAGTCAGATTCATCCATAAAGAAGTTTCAGTTATAGGCATATCCTTGTTTACCATTTAAGTTGCTCCCATCCTGTTGTCATTATGGCTTGATTCTAACTAAGAAAATTGTGTTCTAACTGAGATAAGTTGTTAACAGCTTGCAAGGTATTCCGTTTGGATTGCAAGGTACCATGCCTGCCCATTGGACAATTCTCTGCTTCTATTCTCTCCCATTTTCATCAACAAAACCGATTTATTTGGTTTTTGTCTAAATGTGATAAATATACACACCCATTCAGTTTAGGTAACAAAAAAACCATTATGGCTTAGTGAAATACTGTATGTGAACCAGGAGTGAAATCTACTTACCTTCCCAACTGGTTCGGAAGTGCACGCGCCCCGCACACATGTGAATCAGGCGCATGTGTGGATCCTCTGCGCAGGTGCAAAACCTTCTCTGCATGCGCAAACCCTTCTGCGCATGCGCAGAGGGTAAAAAACTGGTTACTTCCTGGTTAAAACCAGGGAGTAACGATGACAGGGTGGGTGGGCGGAGCCTAGCATCACCATTGCTATTGGTTCTCCAAACCACCAGCCGCCATCGCTACGGATTCGGCCGAACCGGTCTGAACTGGGAGCATTTCATCTTTGATGTGACCCGTAAGTAATACTATACTGGAGTGTGTTGGAGAAAAATTGTAAAAAATCATTTTCATCCCAATTTCACCTTAACAAGTTTTTTTCCTTTCCCACTTGGCCTCCAGGGATAAAATTGAGGTTTGCTTTCTCTACTCAAACAAGAAGACACCAGAGTACTTCAATCTACAATATGTATTATATGCAGGTAGTCCTTGGCTTACAGCCACAATTGAGCTGAACTTTTCTGTTGATAAGTAAACATTTGTTAAGTGAATTTTGCCCCGTTTTTTAGGAAGTTTCTTGTCACAGCTGTTAAGTGAATCCCTGCAGCTGATAAATTAGTAACCCGGTTGTTAAATGAATCTGGCTTCCCTGTTGAATTTGCTTGTCAGAAGGTCACAAAAGCTGATTACATGATCCCGGGTCACTGCAACTGTCATAAATATGAGTCAGTTGCCAAGCATTTGATTTTTGATCACCTGACCATGGGGTTGCTGGTAGTCCTTGACTTACAACAGTTCATTTAGTTACCGTTAAAAGTTACAATGGCACTGAAAAAAGTGACTTATGACCACTTCTCTGTAGTTTTAACCCAGTCATTGTAGTCCTATTCTCTGGAGCAACAAAAAAACAAGCTCCACCATATACAACAATCCTTTGAAAAGTGTTTTAACATGTTTTCTTCTGGTTTAAACATACCCAGATTCATAGGGCTTGATTTCCATCTTGGTAGGTTTCTTCTGAAGTCCCTTTACTTTCTCCCTCACTGTTCCAAGTGGAGCCCTTGAAGTGATCTGAACTCAAAAAGAGCTCTTACCATTTTAGCAGCTGCATAAGTCTGTTACCTCATACTTAACTTATGTTGGTAGTTGACAGAGAAAACCCAGATCCTTTTCACAGATATTACTACCATTTCAGATCTTCCCATCTTGTATTTGTGCCTTTTGCCCCAAAGCTGCTTTTTCAGGAGGCAACTGGACTTTCTTGTTTTTTCTTTTGAAGATGTTTCACTTCTCATCTGAGAAGCTTCTTCAGCTCTGAGGGGATAGTGGGGAATGGAAGGATTTATACTCCTTGCAGACAGCTGGTCATCTGCATCATTTTAGAGGGTCGTTGAAGCGTCGAGAAGCAAAACGTCTTCAAAAGAAAAAACAAGGAAGTCCAGTTGCCTCCTGAAAAAGCACCTTTGGGACAACCATGACCTGGATGACTGAGAATCTCTGCAGACATTTGGGCCTTTTGTTTTTCCAATCCAGGTGGAGAATTTGATATTTCATCTGTTAGTTCCATCCCTTTCATTTTAGACCACTGCTCAAGCTTGTCTAGAACTTTTGGAATATTGACTCTCTTTTCTAAAGTACTAGCCCACCTCCCACCTTTTGTGTCATTTGTAAACTCCATAAGGATCCCTTCACCTCTCTCCCCTGAGAAATACGATAAAAAAATATTGAACAGCATTGGGCTAGGACAGAGGTTGGTGGCCTTCCACTCGAGACTTTCCTCCAAGCTGAAGCAGAGCCTTTGAAGAAGATGGTCTTTGAGCCAGGGGTGAAATCCAACAGGTTCTGACAGGTTTCGACAGGTTCTGGGGAACTGGTAGTGGAAATTTTGAGTAGTTTGGAAAACCGATAGCAGAAATTTTGAGTAGTTCAGAGAACCGGCAAGTACCACCTCTGGCTGGTCCCAGAGTGGGGTGGGAATGGAGATTTTGCAATATCCTTCCCCCAGGAGTAGGGAGGGAATGGGGATTTTGCAGTATCCTTCCCCTGGAGTGGGGTGGAAATGGAGATTTTGCAGTATCCTTCCCCTGCCATGCCCACCAAGCCACGCCCACAGAACCGGTAGTAAAAAAATTGAATTTCACCACTGGTTTGAGCCAATTCTTTGCAGTTTGCTTTCCTCTCCTATTTCTATTCTGTATTAACACAGTTATCTCCATATACAGATTGCTTTTTTCTGTCTGGTATTCTTTTTGTCTTATCTTTAAAACCCCAAGATTTCCAGATTAAGCATTCAGGCCTTAAAAATGCATAAGGTGCATCTCTCTCTCTCTCTCTCTCCCTCTCTCGCTCTCTGTATACACGAACAAATCATAAGGACATTTCAATTATATGCTGAATAATCTTATATGATGCGCAATATCTATGCTGCTGAGTTCTGCTTTTTCCCTCCTTACGCAGTGGAAAATATCACACAGCTGAAAGAGCGGTTGTACGTTTGCCATTACAGGATCTAAGAAATTGTTCAATTTTTCATTATAAAACAGCTTTGATTTCCTAATAGCATGTAAATTAAGGAATGCTCCCCAAAGTAATCTCTTACAGAGCCGGTATGGCTGGCTAGCAGCCTTTTTTATAGACAGCCTGTATCACAGTTAGAGGGGAGGGATTGCATAGGGGGATAAAAAAAAGAGAGAGAGAAGGAAATATGTTGTGTGAGCTGCAGGAGAGAATATAACCTTCCCCATAATACTTTCATGACACTAGTACTCTCCCACATAAGAGGAGTGAAGCTGTTCCTCCCTCGCTTTCCCAAAAATTATTTTTCTGCTCAGGGATTCCCTGCAAGAGTCTAGCACTGACATCATCCGGAAATTCTTCTTTTAACTTACACTGTCTGTGCATTGGAGGGCACTCTCTGATAACAAGGAGAGATTGGCAAAAACAGCAAGGAGGGGCACCGCTAGGGTTTTTCCAGGGAAACACAGCAGCAGATGGCCCGATCTTCTGATAAACAGTATTGCATCTGCGGGCCGATTGATGGAAGGGCTATTTTTGGAAATCTCAGTTTATACCAGACTTGTCCAATATTTTTTCTTTTTCATCTCAACAAGTTCCCTTTGGCTATGCACAGGGAGGGAATCTGTTTTATTCAACACTGCAGGTAAATTGCCTTCCCTTTCTTCACTGCCCAGCAAAGCTGTTCCTAATCCCCCAGTAATGCCTTTGTCATCTTCCAGCCTCTAAAACGTACATATATATAAATGGAGCGGTGCTGAATACTGTATGCGAGGAAACGTCGTCAGAATAACAAGAATGTATTGCCTCCTTTCGTCACGTGAAAAATTAACTTGGCATGCATTCAAAGAACATGCACCACACTGAATCAGAAAAACAATAAAATGCAGTCTGGATCAACTCTGTCACTACATAATGCAATTCAACTACAATATGAAGTATGCGTTAAGATTTTCATTAAACTAGCAATTCTCCTGGGTAAAAAGAAAAAAAGAAAACACAGTCGATTCTTCTCATTTAGGTTCTCCTTGTATAAACTGTCTTTCACATTCACATTCATGAATGAAAAATATTATTGCTATAGATATTGTCACTTAGATCTGACCTCAGATTAAATTCTTCCCTAACTTGGATTAAAATATGGAATAGAGAATAACCGAAACAGTTATTGCAATGTTTCCAAATGCTGCTTAGATATTATCTGTTAAATACAGGTAGTCCTCGACTTGGGACAATAATTGGGCCCACAATTTCTGTTGCTAAGTGAGATTGCTGTTGAGTTTTGCCCCATTTTATGACCTTCCTTGCCACAGTTGTTGAGTGAATCACTGCAGCTGTTAAATTCGTAACATGGTTCTTAAGTGAATCTGGCTTCCCCATTGACCATGCTTGTCAGAAGGTTGCGAAACGTGATTACATGATCCTGGGTAGTCACTGCAACCATCATAAATATGAGTCAGTTGTCAAGCATCTGGATTCTGATTATGTGACCATAAGGATTCTGCAATGGGTATGTGAAAAATGGTCATAAGTAATTTTTTTTCTTTTAAAAAGTCACTCTTTTGAAGACAGTAAAGTCCACATTTTGGACAGAGAGGAGCACTGGTTGGAACGAGGGGTTAAAAAGGCCATCTATGTCAAAATTGAATAGCCCTCTATCAACAGAGGGGGAGGGATATCTCCAGTCTACAGTATAGTCTGTCAGTGTTCCAAATAATGCACCCATAGAAAGCAGAACTCCGAGGCAGATAGATTCCCCAACAAATAATTTATTGGATACATCATATTGGCACAACTGGTGAAAACCGACTCTGAAAGTTTTCACCCAGTTTTCAGCCAGACTCTGAAAGTTTTCACCCCAAATCATCCATCACATGGTCCAATAGAGGTGCTGACCGGTTGCTTGGTTACTCTACTCCTCCTTCTTCTAACCACCTGTTGAAACGCCCACAGGAAAACTGTTACTTTTTGGCTACAAAATCTCAGCTATCTATTTTTCTCCCCACTCCCATCCAGTGGCAACCCTGAAGCTATAAAGATGGCCTCAGCCAGGTTCACTTCAGGGTTGACACATTTTTTCAACAGTTCTAAGAAGGCTCCATACCCATTTGCACTACTCAGGTGACCCTGATGACACAGATAAATCTCCCGGTGACCTTAACAACAAGCTAAAAGAATGCAAATGGCCAGTTGTCTGCAATATAAATCCTTCCATTCCCCACCATCCAGTCAGAGATGAAGAAGTTTCTTGGATGAGAAGCGAAACGTCTTCAAAGAAAATCAAGAAAGTCCAGTTGCCACTTGGAAAAGCACCTTTGGGACAGTGCTATTATAACTTCAAACAGTCACTACATGAATGGTTGTAAGTCAAGCACTATATATTTTCTGGAAATGCAGGTTCAAAGTACCCAACACAGCTAAGCAAGTAAGAAGCAAATCTGAGTGTCAAGATATACGGTAATTGCTACAAACATCCTATGTCTCTCTTGCAATATAAATAAGATTATTCTTGGTTACAATGTAATGATGAAATAAATCATTCTATCTTAGCAACTGGGAGTAATATTTCCTATCTTTTGGATTCAATAGTAAACAGGTAGTAAACAGGACTGTCCATAAAGACAAAGATGAAAAAATTTTTTGCCTCAAGGTACATATGCCTCATTAGCTGATCTAACTTTTCTCTTAGCTTCTTTCCATCTGATAGAGGAAAATAATATAATAAGTTACTCAGTTCTTAATGAACATATAATAGGGATGCTTTGAAAAATACAAATATGAAGAACTATATTTACAAAATATCTATTAATTTTCTGTATTGCTTCAGTCTGAAATATTCTGTTTAAACTCTATTATTTTACATTTTATGCTATTTTCTTAGAAATAGCATACCCTTTAGTTGCCCTAGATAACAATAAGTTGCCAGGTGTTGTCAAACACCAGGCTTACTAACTTCAGTACTATGCTATGAATATAGAGGAGTTCATAGGAAGATACATTTGCTTTGCTTCCCATAGCACATACAATACAGATTTGCTGTTTTGATTACTAGTTCTGTCCTTGGCTGGTAACAATTATTTATGAATACAGAAAGAGAGCGGGTAAACCTTTACTTGGTATGATGAGAAGTAATAAAGACAATTATAGCGACATCTGGAATGCTTTAGGTTGAAATTATTAATCAATTATTTCCTTCTTTATTAAAGTAAAAGTATTTTATTTTATTTCAGGGGCTGAGAAAGATCCCTTTTCAAAACATTTCGGTGCCAAGCTGTATTGAGAGGACACAGTGATGTTAAAAAAAAAAAAAGGAAAAAAGGGTCTAAAGCAACTGTCTTTTTTCCTGGACCAGAGTATCACTAAAGCTACCACTGAGCTGCAGCAACACCTTTTAACATGTGCGAAAGACAACCACTTGAGGGCACATGATCCATGTAATTAGGGATTCTTCCTTCTGGACTTTCTAAAAAGCTTGCTGTGAAGGTGTAATTCAGAGACAGACAAAGAGGTTGAAGGAACAAAAAATTGTCATCTTTCCCACCAAAGCTGAGTTGATTCCTCTTCAAGGTGGCTTGAAGTCTTACTGGAAGTGGAATATATATATGGTTCAGTGAAATCTCATTCACTAGATTTTTTGGCTTTATCAGACATCAAAGCAGCATTTTGCTGTCTGTTTTAAGATTTAAGGGAGACTAAAATAGCTATTTCTGGCTTGTTTGCCTTCTTCAGTTAGCCACACCCTTATCTCCTGACTCCTCCCTGTAAAGGTCAAATATTTATTTTATTTTATTCTCTTTTCGTAGGTCTTTGTGTATTTTTGTTTCATCCAGGTTTTTCCTATGTAAA
>WNWU01000056.1:490266-520237 GCA_012654045.1 Ptyas mucosa | reverse complement strand
ATTTTGTATATTTTGTATATTTTGTATATTTTGTATATTTTGTATATAGAGCTTTCTTCTTCCTATTCTGAAACCTCATTCACCCACTAATTATTTAACCATCAGACAGATAATTAGGATAAAGCTGAAGAACTAAGAGAAGACCAACTCCTAACTGAGAAGATGATTTTGAAAAATTGAAGAAAAGAAAGACCAATTTGAATTATAGCTTGGCTTGATTACAAGAAGGCATTTGACTCTCTGCCACATGATTTGATAACCAAGGGCCTAGAAATTACAGATATAGAAACATCAGAAACTTTGTACAAAGATCAATCGTAGAATGGAAGACACCGTTGCTGGTTGCTGTTGATAGACCGGACCGGTTAGTATCAATAAAAATAGAAATAGAAATAGAATTCTTTATTGGCCAAGTGTGATTGGACACACAAGGAATTTGTCTTGGTGCATATGCTGTCAGTGTACATAAAAGAAAAGATACATTCGTCAAGAATCATAAGGTACAACACTTAATGATAGTCATTGGGAACAAATAAGCAATCAAATCATATTAGGAAACAGTCAATATAAATTGTAAGGATACCAGCAACAAGGTTAGAGTCATACAGTCATACGTAGGAGGAGATGGGTGATAGGTACGATGAGAAGATTAATAGTAATGCAGACTTAATAACTAGTTTGACAGTGTTGAGGGAATTATTTGTTTAGCAGAGTGATCAAGAGAGGAATCTTTCAAGATTTATTGCCATTTGTTATTGCACTGATTCCTCTGTCAGCAATACTGAAGAAGTCAGCCCATGGCTATCAAACATCTGGTTTACATGGAGGATGTGAAGTTGTATGGAAAAACACCATATGACATAAAATTGCTGCTTAACACTGTCCTTATATAAAGCCAAAATATTTACAATGGAGTTTGGACTGAGTAAATGTGCCACTTTCAGCATCAATAGGGGGGTAAATAGTGAGAACTGAAGAAATGAAGACGTTCTACAGAAATAACATCAAGAGTCTTGATGAAGACGATCACTACATATGCCTGAAGTCAAGAAGAAGGTTAGAAGTAAATACATCAGGCGAATAACGACGATATTAAGGTCCAAATTCAGTGGAGGAAATATCATCAAGGCAATGAACATCTGGGCAATTCCAATCATCAAATACACAACTAGAATAGTAGATTAGACTCAAGCAGAAGTAAAAGCCATGGATAGAAAAATAATGCCAATTAATTGTGCCCTTCATCCACCCAGTGGAGACTCCATTTACCAAGGAAAGTAGGTGAGTGTGGAATGTTGCAAGTACATCAGATAGCTGAAGAAGAAAAAAAGGCATTGGAAAAATATCTGAAGGACAATGAAGAACATGCTTTGAAAACTAGTATACCACAAAGGCTTACTGAGTACTGGATAGACCAAATTAGACTATATGGAAGACTAAGTGAATTATAGAAAAAAGACATGGCAAGGCAAAATATTACATGACCAATACATTAAAAAAATAGCATGCAAAATAGATAACAATATGATCTGGCAATTGCTAAGAGCAAGAAGATTGAAGGGACTAATTCTGGCAGTATTTATTATTTATTATTTATTAGTTCAATTTATATGCCGCCCTCCTCTGAAGACTCAGGGTGGCTTACAATATACTTATAGCAATAGCCTTCATTCTTTTGTATATACCTGCTTATTAGGGCTTTTGCCCCCCCCCCCATAAGTGGTGTTTCTATAAAGTCAGCTTATTGCCCCCACAATCCGGGTCCTCAATTTACCTACCTCGGAAGGATGGAAGGCTGAGTCAACCTTGAGCCTGGTGAGATTTGAACTCGCACTAATTGCAGACAGCTGGCAGCTAAATGCTACATAACAGCACTTAGTCTGTTGCACCACCAAGGCTCTACAAGACCATGCCTTAAAAACAAATGCATTCAAAGCCAGAATTGAGAAGGTGGCAACAGACAACAAATGCTGCCTCTACCAAGAAGCAGAAGAAACAGTGGGCCACCTAGTTAGCTGCTGAAAGAAGGTCTCATAGACTGATTACATATAACGACATGATAAACAGCATCAACGATGCATTGGGATATTTGCAAGAAATACCGTTTGCCTGCAAGCAAGAAGAGTTTCTATTACTGACAAAGTAATAGAAAATGAAGAAGCTAAAGTGATCCGGGACTTTAGAATTCAAACAGACAAGCATCTGCCACATAACACTCGGACTTAGCAATAAGAAAGACAAAAAAGTCAAGATACTGGATGTGGCAGTAATTGGAGACAGCAGAATAGAAAAAAAAAAAACAACTGGGGAAAAAAATCACGAAATACAAAGACCTGAAAATAGAAGTAGAATGACTATGGCAAAACAAAACAAGCATAGTAACAATAGTAATAAGTACTATTACTTTATTACTTTAAGTAATAAAGCCTTAGTTCATTCCACAGTGCAGAACCTAGCATACCACTATACATCAATACCACCCCTTAGTATAACATTGTCAAACAGACCTGGTAAGACTTATTTATTAAAAAATATCCATTATAAAAATATTAAATATGGATATTAAAATACTACCGTTTCCCCTAAAGTAAGACATCCCCTGATAATAAGCCCAATTGGGCTTTTGGGCACATGGGCTAAAATAAGCCCCTCCCAAAAAATAGTTAAAAGCATGCGCAGCCGGTCCCCACCATTTCCTCTGGTTTACTCCACATGCCCCAAAATAATAAGACCTCCCCAAAAATAAGGCCAAGCTCTTATTTCAGGGTTCAAAAAAATATAAGACAGGGTCTTATTTTCAGGGAAACATGTATTATTAATATATCAATTATTAAAAATTGAGAGATTCTACACCAGGGGTGTCAAACTTGTGGCCCACAGGCCAGATGTGTCACATGCTGGCTTTGCCCAGTTTAGCAAAGGGAAGTCATGATACGCATGTGACAACGCCGTGATGATGCAAGTTTGACACCCCTGTTCTACACAGTTATATAATGATTCATTATATCTCAAAACAAGTTGATTGCCATACTTCTTTTTAAAAATAGAAACATCCTAAACTTAAATCTGAAGCAAAATTATTTCCCCCAATGGAAAGTGGGCAAAGTTCGTTGAGAAACTGGGGGAGAAGCACCAATGGCATGAAGCTATCAGGGGAAAAAAAAACCCAGATACCTAGGAGAGCCATGGTGGTGTAGTGGTGAGAATGCAGGCTAATTCTGCCAACAGGAGTTCGATTCTGACCTGCTCAAGGTTGACTCCTTTCTTTCAATCCTTCCAAGGTTAGTAAAATGATGACACAGATTGTTGGGGGCAATAGGCTGACCCTGTAAACTGCTTGGACTGTAAAGCACTATGAAATGGTATATAGGCGTAAATGCTATTGCTACTTGGTTGAGAATTGCTGCATTAGAGCCAAAGAAGCAGGAAGTACTTTGCCATTGTTTTGGGAGCTGTCATTGATAATGCTGGTTTATGATACTTCTTGCTCTTGTTCAAAGGAGTGGGAATGTGGTTACTGCTATGAGAATCTTGAGTGTATTATTGTTGCCGCCATCATCAGGACTGTGAGGAATTTTTAAAAAAGTAAAATACAGTGTTTTCCCAAAAATAAGACATCCCCTGATAATGAGCCCAATCGGGCTTTTGAGCACATGTGCTAAAATAAGCCCCTCCCCAAAAATAAGCCTTCCCCAAAAATGAGCCCTCTCCAAAAATATTTAACCATATGTGCAGCCGGTCCCCGCCATTTCCTTTAGTTAGGGCTCCCGGTGGTCTGCACTGGCTCCTGGTGGTCTTCCGGGTGTGCTTCAAGGTGTTGGTTACCACCTTTAAAGCGCTCCATGGCTTAGGACCCGGGTACTTACGGGACCGCCTACTACCTCCAATAGCCTCCCACCGACCGGTACGCTTCCATAGAGAGGGGCTCCTCCAGGTGCCGTCGGCCAAACAATGTCGACTGGTGGCCCCCAGGGGGAGAGCCTTTTCTGTGGGGGCACCCACTATCTGGAACGACCTCCCCCCAGAGATTCGGCGGATCCCGGATCTTTGTGCTTTCCGCCGTGAGTTAAAAACTTTCTTGTTTCATCAGGCGGGCCTGGCATAATCTCTCCCCTCTTTGTAAGAAAATTTTAAATTTTAATTTCATAATCCAAATTTTTAGATTTGGGATTTATACATTTTAAAAAACGGGTTTTGAATTGTTCGGGCAATTATTTAATTCGGTTTTAATTGGTTTTTTAAATTTTGTATCTATGTCTTTTATCTTTGCCTGTTCACCGCCCTGAGTCCCCTCGGGGAAAAGGGCGGTATATAAATCTAATAAAAAGTAAAAAGTAAAGTAAAAGTTAGGGAGACACAGCTGGAAATCAGGTAAGATGGCAAGAGGAGCCCCTCTTGTTCCATGCGCCCCAAAATAATAAGGCCTCCCCAAAAATAAGGCCAAGTGGTTATTTCGGGGTTCAAAAAATATAAGACAGGGTCTTATTTTCGGGGAAACACAGTATGAATATGGTTACACATGCAGGTAGTCCTCGATAAGCCATGATGGTTGTAAGACAAGGCACTCGCATGATCGGATCCAATTTTATGACCTTTTTGTGGCAGTTGTTAAGCAATCATGGCAATCATTAAGCGAATGTTGTGGTCTTAAAGCTAATGTATGTATTCCTAGGAGTGTGTCCCCCTGGAAACTGGTCGCAAAGGCTGTAACCCGATAAAAAGCATTGTAAATCATGGTCATGTGATGGGAAACCCTGCAAGGCGAGACAATTATGAAGCATCCAAAATGTGGTCATGTGACTGTCCATGCATGTGCAGCTATCAGAATCAGGTCATAAATAGGTTTTGGAATGTCTGTCATTACTTTGAACAGTCCCTCAGTGACAACTACCTGTACATTTCCTAATATAACTAACAGAATCAAGCTATGTTATATTGGCACCATCATCTTATGCAAACTTTCAAACTCCTTGCAACCATCCTAGGTGGGTACTGATTGAATAAGAGAAAATGGTTTTTCAGTTCAGTTTGCAATACGGGAGAAAATGGTCCCACTGAATTCCAGATGGGTATCACTATAATAAAAACATGTTGCGCGTAAGGCATTTCTTCCTTCCCTGAGCAACACAAGTCAAAATGAGAATTTTGTTGAATCTGATCTTAAACACAGCCTATGGGAAAAGTGTTACAATCGGCCAAGTAAAAGCCACCCACTGATTAGGAACAATGAGATTAGGGATGTAATTTACTGCATTGTGCATACTATAATTTAATTTTTGAGATTAAGGGTGACTACCGTACTTTTTTCTAATATTATTAGTGTCTTAAATAATGAAATAAGTCCCTTGTTCTCCTTCCTTAAAGAGATAGCAGGGCTAGGCTTAAATATAAGAGACATATTGACTTGCAAGAAAACTGGATCATATTTTTGCATCTTTACATTAAGTGATTCAAGTCTTAGTTTGCCTTGTATCTTGGAAATGTGGGTGAAGTGCAGCAGAAACTAGAATTAACCCTTAGTGCTCTCTGAGTTTGGTTGTCTTCTTTCACACTTTCATTACCCAAACTAGGTAACATCATCAGAGTTTCGAATTTCAAAATGTTAAGACTTTGCATACATCTTCGGATATAAAAACATGGAATGTGTGTCAGTCCAACCTCCCAGGAGCAAAACAACAAGCGTTTTTTGTACTTTATGAATGCTAATTGAATCTAATTATTCCCTAATGAGTAAATAGGAGAAAGTCTGAGATCCCAAACAAGCTCCAAGAAATCTTGTTTTCTGTTAAAACTGCTGATTAAGCATCACAGCTCTCTTTTGAAATGTCAACATAATTTTAATTAATTACAATTATTAGATAAAGAGAATATAATTAAAGGCAATAAAAAGATGATTACATTAAATCCGAAGCTCTGCCCTACAAGTTGGAGATAGTTCGTTATAAAAAATGAAATATTGCTCTTTTTTCCCTAAAAAGAATTTTTTATTTCACATTACCTTGTCTTATATAGTATTGCTCACCATTGGAAAGCAACTACTCCATATCTTTAAAATATAATGCTCTTGAAGGTATCTCTTATGTTGTTAATTTATAGGCTATTATCACAAAAGACCTTTCTTTAGAAATTTTGCAATAAATGTATGTTTTGTTTGGTTACTCATCAGATTTATGATGTGCATCTTAGAATAAATAATATATGTATGGCTTCCACTTACCTATATTGGGAAATTCTAACATTTCAATGTGTTTGGTATATAGCTTATAAACACCATTCTTCAGCATTTAGAAGAATGTTTGCTGGTTACTTTAAAATGAAATTAACTGGACCCAAAGCTTTTACTGGCCGTTTGGCAGATTAATTCACTGAAATCTCATTTCTGCCTGAATTCTCTTGCAATCATAGTCCCTGCTTCCAAACTATAAATTAATACTGAATTGCCTGAAAGGGTTACTCTGACTGTCAGAATTAGATAATGCATATCAAGCATTTTGAAGATTTCACAGTGTTACACAGGCTGCATCATTTATTTATACTGATTTGTATGCTGCCTTCTTTGCAAGGACGCAGACGATTATAAAAACATAAAAACACAATTAATATGCTAGCACTGCTGGTACCTACTTGGAGCTTCATCATGAACAGCTTGGAGCTTCGTGCAGAACAGCACTTCTTTTACTGTTTACTTTTATCAGATTGGAGACTATCCTGACTTCAGGGCTAGTTACTCTAAGGTTGGGGATCTGCTCTTGGGAAGACAATCCATTAGGGACAAGATCTACTGTTTTTCCTCCTGGCTAGTCTATGAATAAGGAGATCCTCCCCTAGCAGACATCCCAAAGGTATGTGACCTAGGCTGACTTAGTCATTACAAGACACAATTAGTCTCAAACAAAACTATTTTATTATAACAGTTGAGAATTACTTCATTCCCAGCTTAGTCCAAATTAATTCCAAAACAAATCCTTCAGAAAAAGTCCTTTGGGCTTATCACAAATCTTTATCTTCTTTGGCACGCTGCAAAAGGCCTTTCTTGGCAAAGCCCCATGAAGTTCAGAAACAAAAGATGCCAACTGGAAAACAGATTTAGCAACGTTGCTTTCCTACAAAGAGCCCAAGAGCCTTTGCTGCTCTTTTAAACCTTATGGGAGGGGCCAATCATCTCCTGGCCTTACTCCCGAGTTGTTCTTTTTACTTTAGCTGCTCTTGCCTTCTGGCAGCTCTGCACATGCGTGCACTAGGAACAGGCTCCTCATCTTCATCTGCCTCTCTGCTGTCTGACTCTGGAGGCTCCAGAGTCTGCACATCACTCCCAGATGGCCCTGACCCCATCTTTGCCTCCAATGCAGAGCCCTCGTCCGGACCTTCCCCAGACTCCAGGACTGGCTGCTAGTTCCACGGGCTGCTGGTGGACCACAACAGATAGTAAAAGACCAGTCTCTATAGGGCTTTGTTGCTCTTACAAGCAACTCAAACCCAAGAAAGTCAGATTTTTTTTAACAAATTCAGATTAGGAGAGTGTATTGCACAGGAAAAAAAAGGAGATCGCTTACAGAAATTTAGAAAATGTACATGTGTCCCTTGGCTCTCATTTATCAGTGAGTTCATTAAGTTCGGCCTTCTTATGCTTTTGATCATTTTTCTAACTGAATCTTGGTTTAATGGGGAGGGGGCTAATTGCTTAGATGTTACCACAAAAACATCAATTTATTTTTGTTTGGCAATATTTCAGAAACGTTCATTTACATTCCATTATATCTACCACCAATCAAAGCAGCTTCTACAACATATTATACTTTATTGTTATTAGCCAAGAAAATTTTTAGTAACTGCAGTTGAAATTATCTGTTTAAGATTACTTAGTACTTCATAAAGAATATTTTTGAAAGGTTAATTATTATTTATTATAGTGTAAGGCTTAGATATCTTCATTAAACTGCAAAAACAGGATGTGCTTCTAGCATTATATTATAGTTTGTTTACTTTCTGTATCTCAGTAGGGAATTATATTAGAAAACCCAATAATACTAACTGATACTTTAAGTGCAATTGTAATATTGCACATACTCACAGGTATTATTATTTGCTGTAGCCATACCTGTAGCAAAAATATATGAATAATGTAACAGTACGTTATGAGAAATTTCTCCCACATTATCCCCTTCCTATGAATTCAATATTGGTAAATGGACATTCAAAGTTTATGAATGAACAAACAAACTTCTCTATGCTAATTTATCTATCTATCTATTTATCTTGGAATTTTAAAAGAGCATAAAAGCTTTCTATGCTATATTATAAATTAGACCCTGAAAACAGACAATTAAATAGGGTAGATTTAGCCTAATCTTCTAATTTCTATTAATAGCCAAATCAGGAGGATTAAAGGTTACTAATACTGCACTACCAAACATGTATTCACAACATGAATAGGATTCAATCTTATTATGTACTTTTTAATTCCAGGAACAGTTTCAAAAAGGAGCATAGGGTTAAAAACAAATATAACTCTATTAAAATGGGTGGTGCATGAAATATACATTTTCCCAAGGCTCTGTTTTTACCCAAAGGCTCTGTTTTAGACACAGTATTCTTCAACATCTTCATCAATGATTTGGATGAGGGGAGAGATGGGGAACTCATCAAATTTGCAGATGACACCAAGCTGGCAGGAATAGCCAACACTTCAGTGTTAATACCAATTTATAACTGCTTGGTAAGATCACACTTGGAATACTGCATCCAGTTTTGATCACCATGATGTAAAAAAAGATGCTGAGACTCTAGAAAGAGTGCAGAGAAGAGCAACAATGATGATTTGAGGACTGGAGGCTAAAACATATAAAGAACGGTTGCAGGAATTGGGTATGTCTAGTTTAATGAAAAGAGGGACTAGGGGTGACATGATAGCAGTGTTCCAATATCTCAGGGGTTGCCACAAAGAAGAGAGAGTCAAGCTATTCTCCAAAGCACCTGAGGGTAGAACAAGAAGCAATGAATGAAACTAATCAAGGAAAGAAGCAACCTAGAAGTAAGGAGAAATTCCTGACAGTTAAAAAATTAATCAGTGGAACAAATTGCCTCCAGAAGTTTTGAATGTTCCAACACTGGAAGTTTCTCAGAAGATGTTGGAAAACCATTTGTCTGCAATGGTATAGGATCCCATTCTTGGGGTTGGACTAGAAGATCTCCAAGGTACCTTCCAACTCTTCTCTTCTCTTCTCTTCTCTTCTCTTCTCTTCTATTCTATTCTATTCTATTCTATTCTATTCTATTCTATTGAAATATAATTTTCTTGTATCTTACAAAGTTAAATAAAATACTATTTGCTGGAACAAAATAATTGTATACACATAGCATAGGAAATAACTTTTTATTCATATTTTATCCTCCGAATATAATTAGACTTCACAATGTCTTAATTATAAAGTTGCCTATTTCCCTCTAATTGTATATGTACAATTCATGAAATTGTTTGAAGAAAGAGATATCTTTAAAGCATATTGAGGTAATTAATTTACATTTAATAATCAATTTGGTGCCTTGTGTTAAAATTCTGACTGAGACAAACCACAGAATTACTCTACCTATTTTTTCCCCAACAAAATGGGCCTAGTTATCATTGCTATTGGAAAAAAACTCAACAAAGTACTCCAATGTAGCATTTTCTTATGCGGATGCCACTGAGATTGCTATCCCCTCATTTTACCATTTGTGCATATCCTTTAGCTGGTTTATATAGAGCAGTGATGGCTAACCTTTTTGCTGTCACGTGCCAAAAGCAGAGGGAGCGCGGGGAGCTTGCTCACGTGCGTGCCCACACCCATAATTCAATGTGCCCCGCCTACGTGCATGGACGTGCACCCCCCCGTACCCCTCCACTTTTAGCACATGATGGCCATTTTTCACCCTTCCCAGGCTCCAGAGGCTTTCTAGGAGCCTGTGGAGGGCAAAAACAGCCTTCCCCACTGCCCCAGAGGCCCTCCAGAGGCCAGAAACAACCCATTTCCCAACTTCCGGTGGGATCGGAAGGCCCCAAAATCAGCCAGCCAGTGCATGCATGAGAGCTGGAGCTGTGCTACAGCAATGCTTGCGTGCCTACTGATATGGCTCCGTGTGCCACCTGTGTGGCACATGTGTGCCATCACGGATATAGAGGGTTAAGGGGAAGTAGGTTAAACAGATCTGAATAAACACAAATAATATAAAAAAGTCAGAAGATTGGGAAGAATTATGGAAACAAAGCACCAAGCAATATTTGATCAAAACTGGACAGCAAATTGCAATAATGTTCTCTGAAAGGCAGAGGTTTTAAAACTGGGCTGTGGGTGTGCATTATTCCAAACTTTGCAGTAATATCTCTGTGATATTTTCAGACAGGAGTAAACATCTTTCTTTCTTGGCTGTATTTTATTCAAGCAATCACTTACAAGATTGCATGGAAGCTAGTGGTAGATGGAGCTACAGCCAAAGTGGATAAAGAGGCTACATTTTTCTTTCTTTCTTTCTTGCAACCAATTCTTTTTCAGGCTCCTCTCTCTGCCATCTCTTTTCTCTTTCCCTCTCTTTTCCTCCTGGTGTGTGTGTGTGGGAAGAATCAGGAAGAGAATTGCCTTGAGGAGAAACAGATTTCCCTGAACTGATCTACCCCTTGGAGAGGTCTGAACTTGTAATTTGCAGGGGGCTTTTGAAATGAAGATGAGAACTACAGCTTAGCTATCACTTTGTGAAATGAAATTAATTTTGCACAGCTGGCAGATATCGCTTTAGAATGTTTTTTAGATACTATTTTCAGATTAACAAAATAAAAAGCTCACTTCAAATAAACCAGCTCAGCTTTAGCCAAGCATACCGAGTGGGGTGAGCACTAATACATGTGGCCAGGTATAGTAGATCACAAGCAAAACACCAGGCAACAGGGAAATTCAGCTGCTGAACAGGCAAATGCTGTTTTGGAATGTGACAGTCAGTTTGGTGTAGGGATTACATCAGCCTAGAAACCGGGAGATTCTGAGTTCAAATCCCACTTTAAGGCATAAAGCCCAAGCTGAGTGACCTTGGGTTGTTCATCCTCTGTCTGCCATTGGAAGCAGGCAATGCAAACCACTTCCTAAAAACTTTGCTTTAAAAAAGGTGCTTTTTCAAGAAGCAACTGGACTTTCTGGTTTTTCTTTGAAAACATTTCGCTTCTCATCCAAGAAGCTTCTTCAGAGCTGAAACATCAGCTTCTTCAGAAGCTTTGAAACGTCTTCAAAGAAAAACCAAAAAGTCCAGTTGCCTCTTGAAAAAGCACCTTTGGGACAACCATGACTTGGAGACTGAGAATCTCCATAGACATTTGCTAAGAAAAATGTAGGAATTAGCCCAGAGTTGTCAGTAGGAGTTAACTCTGACTCAAGTGCGTGCACACACACACACACACACACACACACACACACACGTTGGAATGTATAAGCAGGACTCTGTGGGTGCGTAGATCTGTTTACCCATCCTAGGCTGACTTAGTCTCATTTTTGTTGGCAAAATATTTTTTAGCCGTTTCATCTTTCTATATATATTTATTGTGAACTTCCAAGAACAGTTTTTTCCCAAACACCATCATCACTCTGCTAAACAAATAATTCCCTCAACACTGTCAAACTATTTATTAAGTCTGCACTACTACTATTAAACTTCTCATCTTCTCATCGTTCGCATCACCCATTTCCTCCCACTTATGACTGTATGACTGTAACCTTGTTGCTGGTATCCTTACGATTTATATTGATATTGTTTCCTGATTGCTTATTTGTAACCTATGACTATCATTAAGTGTTGTACTTTATGATTCTTGATGAATGTATCTTTTCTTTTATGTACACTGAGAGCATATAGACCAAGACAAATTCCTTGTGTGTCCAATCACACTTGGCCAATAAGAATTCTGTTCTGTTCTGTTCCGTTCCGTTCCGTTCCGTTCCATTCCGTTCCGTTCTATTCTATTCCAATCTGCTGCTACAACTACTGTATCCACCTCCATTCACAATCTTCCTTTAATTCTAAATTAGCCCATGTTGCTTATCGGGGTGGGTTCTAAATTTTTTTACTACCGGTTCTATGGATGTGGCTTATTTTGTGGGTGTGGCTTGATGGTCATGTGACTGCGTAGGCATGGCCAACTCAATGTCACTCACATCAAACGGTGCCTCACCTGGCCTCTCCCCTCCCAGCCATTCCTTGTCACATCCAGCCTCAACGTATCTATAGTTCTGTAAAAATGTTGTTCACCTTTTTTCAATTTTATTATCTACATACTATAGATGCACTTTCATGGACAACCGAAAGGAGGAAATGGCTCACATGCTTTGCCCAAGAGTGTGATAGGTATCAGGCTTTTAAGGGGCTGCAAGAAGGAGGGGGGGCAATGTATTTTCCAAAGCAACAGAAGGCAAAACAAGAAGCAATGGATGGAAACTGAACAAAGAGAGAAACAACCTAAAACTAAGGAGAAACTTCCTGACAGTGTGAACCAATATAGGTGCAGAAATATTTCAGTCATAATTTCACATATAAAATAGCCATTCATGTAATACAACCTGCCTATTGTTCAAAACAGTCATTAGTATTATGGCTGATGTTTGACAGCAAGCCTAAAAGTCAAAGATTACAAGAGTGCTTGCAAGCATATTAAGATGGACGTATGCAGTGGTGGATTTCAAAATTTTTTACTACTGGTTCTGTGGGTGTGGCTTGGTAGGCATGGCGTGGCGTGACAGGGGAAGGTTACTGCAAAATCCCCATTCCCTCCCCACTCCAGGGGAAAATTACTTCAAAATCCCCATTCCCTCCCCACCCCACTAACCTGCTCTGGGAAGGAATCAAACTCCCCCCTCTTCATTTCCCCAAATAAAATATTACTCATAAGAAAAGCAAGGAAAAATCAAGCTGCTAAGAAGGAACCTGCCTGATACTCATTCCACATTCCTGCCAGCTGCATAAAGGAAACTTTGTAAGAAGAAAACAGCTACCAGTGCTTAGAGATAATAGAAAGTGAAAGCCGGAAGTTTAGCTCCATTTACAAGCAGGCTGAAAACTCATTGGAGACAGGATATTTCACAATGGAAATTGCCCAAACATTTTTAGAAACACAAAGCCCATGTTGCACAAACCTCAAAACCTCAAAAACATAGAACCATATAAGAACCCCTCCTCTTATCCAGTTTGTTGCTCAACTGACCCAGAAACGAACTGCTGAATGTCACTTC
The DNA here is from genome assembly GCA_012654045.1 of Ptyas mucosa. Classification (NCBI taxonomy): domain Eukaryota; kingdom Metazoa; phylum Chordata; class Lepidosauria; order Squamata; family Colubridae; genus Ptyas; species Ptyas mucosa. The sequence goes on along the minus strand of WNWU01000056.1, from coordinate 506,993 downwards.
GCTTCTGCAAGTAAGAACCTCCTTCCAGCAGCTGCTTCTTGGCTTGTCAATTTAAAGCGACGGCGTCTTTTTTCCCCCCTTCTTCTTTGCCAAGTGATCTCGTGGCTGAGAAGCGTCCTGATTTTTTCCTTCTAGCCAATCAGCTGGGAGTCGGGAGGCAGCGAATAGATTGGGGGCGGAGCCAGGCAGAGGTGGTATTTACCGGTTCTCCGAACTACTCAAAATTTCCACTATCGGTTGTTGCGAACCGGGGAGAACCGGTAGCAACCCACCACTGTTGCTTATCTCTCCTGTAGATCAGTCAAGGGCTTCCCATGAATGGATATTTCTGCAGAAACCTTTCCTTTGTTCCACAGATGTTTTCTCTGGGATTTAGCGAAAGAGGCAGAAATCTTCACAAGGTAACTGCTAAAATTCCATCTCCTTTCTCCTGTTTAGATGTAAGAAGCAACAACAACAACAAAAACCGCAACAAAAACTTTTGAAAGTAAGTCCATTTTATTAGTAGGATTAATTTTCATTTTTGCTTTCCATTGTAAGGACCATTTAGGGAGAGATTTTTCTTAAGGCTTATCATGCTCCGCAGGATGTAGGATCTCTCTGTCCATTCTAAGAATAGAGCAGGGAAAGCATAAGCAGCATCATAAATCAATGCTTTCTTTCAGTATCAAACTGGGATTGGCAGAGGCCCATTAGCACATGCCAAGGATGGGGCTCATTTAGCTGATGATCCTATAACTATACAGCTGGCTCAAAGCCTCTGTTTTCTTGCCTCAGCTTATGCCACTGATATATCATTATAAGCAAAAATGGAGTAAGCAGATGGATCTGCTCAAAAGCAGAAGAATGTTGGAATTATAAACCTAATTCTGTTGATCTTGCTTTTTTTCCTTACATCCACAAGCAATAACACTTAGATACCGCTTCATAGTGCTTTACAGCCCCCTCTAAGCTGTTTACAGAGTCAGCATATTGCCCCCAACAATCTGGGTCCTCATTTTACTGACCTCGGAAGGATGGAAAGCTGAGCCAACCTTGAGTCAGTGAGAATCAAACCGCCAAACTGCTGGCAGTCAGCAGAAGTAGCCTGCAGTGCTGCATTCTAACTATTGCGCCACCATGGCTCATCAGAAACTTTTTTAATGGGTCTATCAGAAGTAAAGAATATGATTCTACTTCTTTGTTATATATTTAGCTTTTTATTTATTTATTTATTTTTATTTATTTTTATTTTTATTCTTATTTATATGCCGCCCTTCTCTGGAGACTCAGGGCGGCTTACAATGTGTTAAGCAATAGCCTTCATACTTTTGTATATTTTATACAAAGTCAGCTTATTGCCCCCACAAACCGGGTCCTCATTTTACCCACCTTAGAAAGGATGGAAGGCTGAGTCAACCTTGAGCCTGGTGAGATTCGAACTTACAGTAATTGCAGGCAGCTGGATGTTAAATGCTGCCTTGTAGGAGGCATTAGCCTCCTATGCCACTCAGGCTCCTTTTTAAAGGTATTCAAGGATTCCTCCACCTCTGAATCCCCATTTACTGTAGTAGCTGCTTTGGTTGCAATTAATCTTACTTGGATTTGGCCCTTCAGAAATGGCCTGTCCTGACAACATGTGAGAAGAAATAAGAAAGAAAATAATAGATTACTAGGATCCATTTTAAGGTACTTTCACAATTAAATATTATTTTGTCCATCCACACTTTGTAATTTTTCTACAATTCAAAGTGCTTCGATGGCATAAGATTTTTTAGAGTACCTCACACAGACTTTTAATATATTATTTCATTTAGCATACTCTAAATCAGGGCTGTCAAACTCGTGGCCCATGGGCCGGATGTGCCATGCGCTGGCCATGCCCACCCCCAGTTTAACAAAGGGAAAAAAGTCACAATACGTCACAGGATGATGATGTGATGACACAAATTTGACACCCCTGCTCTAAATGATTATTTGCTCTTAAATTTCCATGGTGGTGTAAAAAAAGCTTTTTCAGTAGTTGAGTTGTTATATTTTCCACTCTTTCCTTCAATAGGAGATTGAATTTACTGAGCCTAAGGCTTGTTCATTATTTGTTTAGCACTAATTTATTTAAAAACTGAGCAGGCAATTCAGAGCATATAACATTTACAGGCGCTTACTAGTTAGAATAGTGCTTTGCTATACTGAAGATTATGTAATGTGGAACTGTTAGAAGACCACAAGACACTTCTTAAAACTAGTTTTATAACTCCAAAATCTCAAGTCTCCCTAAATTATCTTTGTATATGATATTACATATGCATATATAGCAGTAGTGGGTTGTTACCGGTTTGCCCCAGATCGGGCGAACTGGTAGTGGCAGTGGTGGTAGGCTCCGCCCACCCGCCCGGATGCTTCTGCGCATGCACAGAAGTGTCGCACGGACGCATGAGTGCAGCCTGAGTGTACCGGTAGCGATGGGTTTTGAAATCCGCCTGATATACAGTACATACACCAATTGACATATATCTACAGAATTTTCAACTTTTTTACCCTTTTATCCTATAAGAGTAATTGTAAGCCTGGGATTCCCCGTTTGCTCCTATCTTTATGTTTCCCTTGATTAGAAAACTGACTTTCTTAAGCATTCCTCTTTAACATGTTCTCTGTGTGAAGAATCATTTTATTTCTTATTTCTTCCTTCATGAGAAAGAGAAGGCTCACTGTGATATAGGCTTCCTTAGTAGACTTAACTTTCTCTATTGGAGCTTTTGCATTTCTAGATAATCTTTGTTCAGCTCTCACATATCTGCACTGCTAAATATGGACATTAATGAATGAAACTGAAGGATTCCAATCAAGGGTTACCACAATGTTTTCCCTATACAAGGGTTACGACCCCGTGAAATGTGAGAAAGCAAAGAGTATTCAGCAGCCGGATTGAACAGAGACTGAACTGTGTTTCTTTAAAAGGGAAATGTTTAGAGAAGACTAAGAATCAGCAAGGTCTTACAAATTCAGTGGTCAGCAAAACCAGAAGATAAGAAAAAGTCTTGGCGAGAGAGCTGATAAAAAAGAAAATATGGAACAATTTGAGTGGTAAGTGCTTCGATTTTGATTCACTGAAGGAAGAAGAGAAATGCAAAGGGAAACACTGAAGGGGCTCTGCAGAAAAAGCCTATCATTTTTCAAGTGCATCTTGTTACAAGGCTAATAAAAAATGAGAGAGCTTATCTGTGCAAGTTAATAAGATACTAGAAGTATCATGCCAGATAGAAGTCCAAATGGATAGGGGACTCTATCTAAAGCAATCTCAAGTGGAATTATATTTTACGGTTTTGAAGAATTTTTTTTTTAATACATTGTGAATGCTTTAAAAATTCGGGGAAGATGCAAACTTATAATTTGTGAAATCGGTCCTGTATGAAGGTTTTTATATACAAAGAGGTTGGAAGGAATCATGTTAATCATTAATGCATTTAGAAAATACAAAGTTCCCTTGGATCAAGTAAACATCTAGTCTAGGATTCAGATTTATTATTTATCACTGAGGACAAATCAGTTCCCTACTATAGACCAGTTTCCTCCTCCTTTGACTAACAGTGCAGAGGATATACAACCTGTCTCATCCAAGGCACCTGTCTATTCCAGTGGTGGGTTTCAAAATTTTTTACTACCGGTTCTATGGACATGGCTTGGTGGGCATGGCAGGGAAGGATACTGTAAAATCTCCATTCCCTCCCCACTACAGTGGAAGGTTACTGCAAAATTCCCATTCCCTCCCGATCAGCTGGGACTCAGGAGGCAGAGAATAGATGGGGGCGGGGCCAGTCAGAAGTAGTATTTACCAGTTCTCCGAACTACTCAAAATTTCCTCTACTGGTTCTCCAGAACTGGTCAGAACCTGCTGAATACCACCTCTGGTCTATTCCCTTGGCAAGTGTTGCAGAGAATGAATGCCTTATTTCTTCTGGAATGTGCACTGTTGGCTGCTCTTTGTTGGTGCTGCAAAGAACATGGTGGTTTGCCTCCTCTGAACCAGTGGCCAAAACTTTTTGGCAAAGAGTCTGGAGACAAACAGGATGATCTTTGGTTCATGTTGAGTGGATTCTAGTCTGGACATCTTTAACAGAAAATGAAAAGGGTTTCCTTGAATCATTTCTACAGCTTGCAAGAGAAGACCGACAAGAGAAGAATGTACTACGTAGGGCGTGTCAAATTTTTCAACTTTCAATTTCCAAATATTAAGGGTGCTCAAAAGTTGTGACATGCCTTGGGGATTGTAAAGATATTTTGGTTACTTTAATATAATTGAGATGTGCTTGGTAAGTAACTACATAAATACCATCACTTTTTAACATTTTGCTTGTTTCATTTAGCTCATAAAGCTTCTTCAAATGGTAGCTTTGTTTAGAACCTTATCAAAGTGAGGGACCCCTTAGAAGCTTTATACTACTCTAATATTTGGAACAACATCTCCCCTTTTCCTACAATAGGAATTAGCAATTAGATAATATACTCTTTAAGATAAGACAAGTGGATTTGTACTTGTCATCTATAACAAAATAAATTATCAACAGATTCATATGAAGGCAACATGAGGCTAGCCATGACAATTTCAGTATCTTTAGACTCTGTAAGTACAGTAGTCAGTTATAATAGAATCTGCACACTTTTAATAAACCACTGTGATCATACTGGGTGTAACAAAATTACTTCGGCGGTCTTTCCTTTTGCTAGACAACCTTTGCTTCTAACTAGAAAAATCATATTGAAGTCTTGCAACTATAATTGATGCTAATGGGAGCATATTTTCATTAAGAGGGCATGATAGTTTCATTAAGACAGCTTCGCAATGCCTTTGAATTCTTATCCTAAATGAGTAGCTTTTAAGGATCTCAATGTATTTGTTTGACGTATAGAATAAATACAATTGAGGCTACAAGGATGTTTAAAAAGGTCATTTCACTTCATTCTAACTGCAAAACAAAGCAGCTCCCTGCTTCTAAATAATGGAACCGAATAGCTGTGTCACTTTGTCACTCAATAACAGAGGCAATGCAAACACAGAAGACCTTGATATCAAAGTAGGTGGATGTCACTGAGAAAGATCAGTGCTTGCTTTAACTTCATTAGAGTACAACAATGCATCTTTGCTTGGTGCTCAGCCAGTGACTCTAATTCTAACCAGCGAGTCTTTTCAGATACGGGTGGACTTGAATCAACATCTCCTAAATCCACACCAACAACTTGGCTGCTATTGTACCAATTTGTAGTGTACGATCACTACAACATTCTGGCATAACAGACAGGCTACTGGTTGGTGGGAAAGTCACTGCCACATTGCCATCTTTTGCACAAACATATATCTGATGGGGACCTTCAAGTAAAAAGTGATTGTGTAAATGTAATTCTGCAAATGCTAATTTATATGCTTATTCCACAGAGGGTTGAAACTTGATTTAACTAAGTGCTAAAAATCTATCTGTCTACCTGTCTGTCTATCAGCCTATTAGTGTGTTTTGGTGTAGGTACAGCTGATAATTTGTACAGTTCTGAAATGGAGTGTATTTTCAAATGTCTGGCAAAAACATTTCTGCACTAACCCTACTCTGATTTATATTCTGTTTAATCAAAGTAACCATCTGCTGCTGCTGCTTTTTGTCTAGTATCAGGCATGAAATTGGAAAACTATTTTTGCTAATTTTTTTTTAATTGTAAGGAGCACTGGTCAATTCTGGTGTGGGTTCATTATTGGACTGGATTTGAGAATTTGGGGAGATGAAGCAATGATAGAGAAGAAATAAGTGTTTTTATCAATTTTCCTGAGAGTAAAATGGCAATTTATACTGCTTTCACTTTTCCCCCACTAGGCATACTTACTGTAGGTAAACACTATATATTTTTCTTAGCAACCATGTTGGGATATACTGTAGGAAACATAAAACCTTAAATATACCAATAATAATAATAATAATAATAATAATAATAATAATAATAATAATAATAATAATCCGGATCAGTGTATAATTCAGTATACCCAGTTTTCGTAAATGAAAAAGTTAAAGAAGATACATAATGAAAAAAAATAATATTAAAAACTAATGGGAATATATTCCAATGCCCACAGTATTTTTTTTTTAATAGAGATGATCTATTGTAGTAATTGTAAAAAAACAGTAATTTCAGAGAAAGTCTCCTTGGTTTTCATGATAGGGTTAATCAAACATGTTTAAATGATTTTATATTGTGAACTATGTCCACTGAGACTAGTATAATAAAATGATCCCCATAATTCTGAAATAGCTTTAGCCATTAGACAGCTTGCAGCTTTGAAAAATTGAGTTCTGTTGATAATTTAAGCAGCAGTTTTTAAAGTAAACACTGAGAGATAATGTTAGCACAGAGAACTCATGAGATCTATGAGCCAGTGCTGTTCATATTTGCACTGAGCTTCTTCACAGAAAACAAAGCTTAAAATTGAGGTTTAGATGAATCCTGATTGTGATTAATTAAAGCATATTTTAAAATGTAAGTACGTTGCACTCAGCTCAGGAAAATGAAAACCCCATTTCTAGTTCTCACAACCCTCAGTAGTAAATGGATATATATTAGGACAATGATGATGAACTTCACACATCAAAAATTCATAAAATGTCTAACTTGATTCTGCTGGCATGTGTCTCGCTCTCTCTCACACACACATAGAGGGCCTGCAGAAAAGAGAAATAATTCATATCAAAGAGTCACTTTGGACAGTGAGAAAGATGGCACATAAATTTAATAAATAAATCTCTACATAATTTTAAATCTCTCTCTCTCTCTCTCTCTCTCTCTCTTTTTCTCAGAAAGAGACTCTTGCATGGACTTGAACCTTCCACAGAGAGTGGGAAAGCCTGCCCATTCTCATGCACTTTTCAGAAGCCATGCAAGAGAAGGGGCCTCTCATGTGACTTCAAAGGGACCCCAGGACATGCAAGAGTATACCACATTCTTATGTGGCCCCTAGATGTTTTACCAACAATGACACCGCGTGTCACTTGTGACACATATGTCATAGTTTTGCCATCACATCATTAGGATGATGTATGGATTTTTGTACACTAGAAATGCACATATGAAGAAAAACGGTTTTTGTCTTGGCTGTGTGAATGAGACTAGAAACAGAACTCTAGTCTACATTCAAATTTAAAAGGCTTTCTGGCATGTAGTCCCATAGCCTCCAGAGGACTGGAGGCTAAAACATATGAAGAACGGTTGCAGAAACTGGGTATGTCTAATTTAATGAAAAGAAGGACTAGGGGAGACATGATAGCAGTGTTCCAATATCTCAGGGGCTGCCACAAAGAAGAGGGAGTCAAGCTATTCTCCAAAGCACCTGAGGGTAGAACAAGAAGCAACGGGTGGAAACTAATCAAGGAGAGAAGCAATCAAGAACTAAGGAGAAATGTCCTGACAGTTAGAATTAATCAGTGGAACGACTTGCCTTTAGAAGTTCTGGGTGCTCCATCACTGGAGATTTTAAAGAAAAGACTGGACAGCCATTTGTCTGGAATGGTATGGGATCTCCTTCTTGAGCAGGGGTTGGGCTAGAACAGGAGTCCCCCACTCTTGGGCTGCGGCCCACTTCCAGGTCTTGGGCCACAGAAATGGTGGGCAAGCATATGTGCACACTCCATTTGCACAAGTCGTGTGCGTGCCTGCCTGCCACTAGCATAAATGGAGCTGCATGCGGGCACCTGTTTCCTCATCACTCGTGCAGAACCATCCCCTCACTGCCCCCCTGGTCCACAAAGTTAGAAAGGATGGGGAATTCTGGACTAGAAGACCTCCAAGGTCTTTTCCAACTCTGTTATTCTAATTTCATACTATGGTTCATACTATGGAGCATTACAGGAAGCATATTTAATTTTTATAGATTTTAACTGCAGAGATACACGTCCCACTAGTGGTGGGTTGCCCCCAGTTCGTACCGGTTCGCAAGAACTGGTAGTAAAGCCAGCGGAGGCCCCGCCCACCACCCCGGATGTCATCTTTGGCGATCTGCTTATGCGCAGAAGTTTCTGCGCATGTGCAGAAGAAAGGCGTGCACATGAGCGAAGCAAGTACACATGCGGGATCCCATTGCAAACCAGTAGTAAAGGTAAATAGAACCCATCCCTGCATCCCACCCCATACTTTTTCAAGGGATCAATGGATTGTAGCTATAGAGCTAGGTCACAAGATTTCACTATACACACACCCCAGCTTATTTTTTAAGAAAACAACTCATTTTTAAAAAGCATCGAAAGAGATTATCCCTCCTTTCTGCAGCCTGACATTCAACTTTGTCCAGTGACTGACAGCATGTAACGTCATTCGCATGTAAATTACATGAGCCCTGTAGCTTATGATATGCTTTAAACGCTGTAGTGAATACATTGCTCTTTCCCAAACTAGTTATATGAACTATGATTTTTTTTCCTGATCTGAACTGATGCAAATCTCACCGCTATAACTTTTTATTGAAAAGAGGCATTTCATGGGATGAATATAAAGTAATGATTCATTTTAAGCAATGCACGATAGTTCCATAGTTCCCACAGCATAGTGGATAAATATATAGGCTACTTTTATTTCAGTTGCAATGAGTAAGCTGGACTTCATAAAACTTTTAACATTCAGCATGCTTTTTGCATAATCCTTATCCGTACTGTGAATTACTAAGCTAGGATTGATAGGTTAATGTAACAAGCAAAAGGATGAGGTGCCAAGCTGCTTTCAAAGTGGAATAGGGTAAGTAAAAAGGTGGCAGAATAATTATTATAATGTGAAATTTACGGCTTTATAAATAAACCAGGTATTTAACCTGTACTATGTAAAAAGGAAGGATTTTGAATGCATAATTTCTTCATTAAGGCATACTGCATCACTTGCTGCAGTAAAATGTGTCATATGCATCTATGTATAAATCTCCCCCTATTTATACACATGCAGTTAATGAGAACTAATACCACACCGTTCCTGTCTCACATGAGAATGTGAAGGAAATGTGCATCATTTCAAGGCTAAATAGAACCACAGCCTATCCATGAATCTCCTAAATATTTTAAATGACACTCGAAGCACAGAATTTAAACAGTGATGGATTAGGGTAATTGAGCCTTCTGAAAGCTGGCAAATAAATCATTCCTAGGTGCCCTAGACATCTTCAGCTACAAAATCCAGTCTTTTTCTATTTTCTCCTAAAAGAAGTTAAATCTGCTGGCTATGCATTCCACACCCCCACACACCCCCCAGGAGAATTCTTCAGCTGAGAGGAAAGTATGCACGAAGGACTCTTCAGCCAAAACTTTACAGCAGCGTTTCTCAACCACAACAACTTTAAGTTGTCTGGACTTCAAATCCCAGAATTGAAGCATGCTGGCTAGGGAATTCTGGGAGTTGAAATCTAGACATCTTAAATTTTCCAATGTTGAGAAACACTCCATTACAGGGTAAACGTGGGCCCTTCTACATCATTTTCAGTTCACAAACTCTTAGAGGAAGTTTGAAGGTGACCTGTGGTATGTTTTCATTTTGACAACTTGAATTCATTGTTGTGGCCAGAGGTAGCAAGTCATGCAACACCAAATATATCCCAAGGGTCCTTTTTTTCAGGAGGTGACTGGACTTTCTGGCTTTTCTTTGAAGATGTTTCGCTTCTTGTTCAAGAAGCTACTTCATGTCCACTTCTTGGATGAGAAGTGAAATGTCTTCAAAGAAAAAACAAGGAAGTCCAGTATCCTCTTGAAAAAAAAGCACCTTTGGGACAACCATGACCTGGATGACTAAGAGTCTCCATAAACACCAAATATTCCTATCTTCATTTCAGGGAAACACCAAATAAAAAATAAAAAAATACAAACACAGGAGTCTAACATACTTGTTTCTTACCAGACATGAAGCTCAAGAGCCTGGAAAAGTAGTGAAGACAGCAATCCCTCCAATGGGAAACCAAGCCATCGTGTTTCAAAGCAAGCAAGTAGAGCACACCTTTGCAGTGACATCAATTAATAGCATCAGGAATTAATAAACTCTTCAACCTTGCTGACGTCTGAGGCCACAAACTGCCATAGAAATCTAATAGGCTACCTAGTTTAGTCCATTAGTTCTGGAATTAGTTTCCTAAAGTCAGTGATTCAGTAAGGGCTACAATCTATTTGAGGATACATAAATCTTCTGATGAAACAATGTAAAAGGAGAGGTGTGTAACATACTTACAAGTAAGTCCAAGTGCTCTTCCTCATGTTCATGTTAATATATATATATATTTATTCGATTTATATGCCATCCTTCTCCGGAGACTCAGGGTGGCTTACAATGCGCTAAGCAATAGCCTTCATACTTTTGTATATTTTATACAAAGTCAGCTTATTGCCCCCACAAACTGGGTCCTCAATTTACCTACCTTAGAAAGGATGGTAGGCTGAGTCAACCTTGAGCCTGGTGAGATTCAAGCTTGCAGTAATTGCAGGCAGCTGGTGTTAACAACAGTGTGCTTTAATCCACTGTACTACCAAGGCTCTTCATATGTATTCCTCCAACCCTTAAGTCAGCAGAAAAACATATTAAAATATTTTGTGCTGCCCTACCTGCCAAATCTATGAATGGGTGCCTGGGATGGGGAGATTTGCCACTTCTAAAGTAACCCAAAGGGACGCGATGGCTCAGTGGCTAAGACGCTGCTGTTGTCGATCAAAAGGTCGGCAGTTCAGCAGTTCAAATCCCTAATGCCGTGTAACGGGATAAGCTCCCGTTACTTGTCTCAGCTTCTGCCAACCTAGCAGTTCGAAAGCATGTAAAAAATGCAAGTAGAAAAATAGGGACCACCTTTGGTGGGAAGGTAACAGCGTTCCGTGCGCCTTTGGCGTTTAGTCATGCCGGCCACATGACCACGGAGATGTCTTGGGATAGTGCTGGCTCTTCGGCTTTGAAATGGAGATGAGCACCGCCCCCTAGAGTCGGGAATGACTAGCACATATGTGCGAGAGGAAACCTTTACATTTACCTAAAGTAACCCAAAATACTGGTTGCTAGCATGTGGTTACTTCATACTATCAAGATATTGCTCAGTTTTTCCTGAGCTCAGTTTTGCTTTCTTCTGGAAGAATGGAAAAGGATGAAGGATGAAAAATACTCATTAGTCAAGTGGATGGGACAGATGAGAGATGCTGAGTAGAGCAGGAGGCTATCACTCTTCCACTACAGTATAGTGCAAGTCCTAGGTACAGACTTATCTGAGAAACAAGATGGTAGCGCCATAGGGTGGTTGTAAGGTTTAGTTGCTCTTCTGATTTGCTCTTCTCTTCTAACAGTCAACACCTGCTTAGAACCAAATAACATATTTGGGTCAACAACATATAGCAATATTTCAGTATTTGAGGGGCTGCCACAAAGAAGAGGGGGTCAAATTATTCTCCAAAGCACCAGAGGGCAGATGCTTCCAATGGTTGGAAACTGGTTAAAGAGAAAAGCAACCTGGAATTAAGGAGAAACTTCCTAACAGTAAGGACAATTAAATGGAACAGCTTGCCTTCAGAAATCATAGGCGCTCCATCAATGGAGATTTTTAAAAAGAGGCTGGACAGTCACTTGTCTGAGATTGTATAGGTTCTCCTGCTTGAACAGGGGGCTGGACTAGAAGATCTCCAAGGTCCCTTCCACTTCTATTCTATTCATTCAACACTGAAGGGCATGGAATTAGTTCACCCATGGCTACATAATGACTCTAAATAGATCTCTCTTTTCACTCCTCCCCTTGGCTCTGCCAAGCTTTCTTCTACAGTCAAGTGATTGTGGGTGGGTGGAATGCAGCTTTTGGAATTGGGTCATTAGTACTGTTTTAGGGGGCCCTCTGCCATAACTTCAAATGGTCACTAAATGACTGGTAGGAACTTGAGGACTATGAAAAAATCACTGATAAATCTACTAAACTGCTTTGAATTAAAACCAGTGTTGCTAGGAAGTCTTTCTTTGTTGATTCTAAGATAAGGAGTTTACCAAGGAACAAAGTACATTAATATAATTCATTTGTTTCAAAGAAGTAGTTTCTACATATACCCATGTGTTCCAAAACAGCTCTTTTGCAAAAAGGTTGTACAACCCCAATCAGAAATATCATAAGGTATGCAAAGATTCGCAGAAAACTCAGATACATTCGGGGCACAAGTCTTCTGCAGATGAAAATAAAGTTGGAAACAGGAAAATGGGAAATTATTAAGAAAGATGCTATATCATACCAAGATAGCAAGTATATGTCTCTTATTTGAGTGCACATGTTTATCTGTATTGCACAGTATGGATTATCCACTGTTCAAATTGTTTTAGAAATACATGCTGAATATTTGTTTGGCGTGTAAGTAATATAAGAATAATAATTTCAAACTTTTTTTTTTGTATATTCGTAAACAAATGGAATTTCCATGTTGTCTGAAAACACTTCGTTCAAAGTCTCTCAGTGGAGGAATGATTTGATACCTGCGGGCCACAAGTTTGACACCCCTGTTCTAGAACTAAATCTTAAGACTTTGATAAAATAATGAGGGAAGGTCCTCAAAGAAAGAAAAACAGAAGAAAATACATAAGATCACCCCCACGTACTTCACTCCTGCCAGTACCTGTACAAGTACTTTAAACTAGGCAGCCATTTTTAATCTGTGTCTCTACGATGCTTGAGGCTGTCCGAGACACTGCTGCTACATACACAACCTTCAGCAGTCCAATTTTCCTATTTGGGAAAATCAAGGAATCATTCCAGGGATTCACGCTGCTCCACACTTGAACTCCAAAGAAACCCCTCCACCTCGCAGATCCCTCCAAGATCCGACCTGCCAAAAAAAGCTTCAAAAACACAGAAAATCAGGTGAAAACAAGCGGAGCCCCGCTCGTTTGCCCTGCTACATCGTGACGTCACCACTGGAATTCAGATACTTAGCAACTGGTTCATACTTATGACAGTTGCTGTGTCCCAAGGTCATGTCATTGCCTTTTGAAACCTTTCGATGAGCAAAGTCGATGGGGAAGCCAGATTCACTTAACAACCAATTTATCAACTGCAATGATTCACTTAACAACCAAGGCAAGAAAGGTCATAAAATGGAGCAAAACCACTTAACAAATGTCTCACTTAACAATAAAAATGTGGGGCTCAATTATGGTTGTAAGTCGAGAACTATCTGCATAGAGGAATGTCTATGTATCTGGTATAAAATCAGGTCTTAATAAACTTGTAAAGGCATTTGTTTTGAACATATTGTATTTAGATTCATTACTTCATAACTTCTTGGAAATGTTATTCTAGAAAACATGAGCAAATAGAGAGAAAAACATCTGAAAGGTTCCCATGTCTTAAAAACACTCAATGAAGCTATTGTTTTGAGATGTATTAATTCAGCTCACTATGCTTTGTTTATGCTAAATCTCTCTACATGCCAAATAAATTGTATAGCTAAGTTGTGTTTTCCAGGGGGGAAAAAAAGCTGAGTTAGAATACAGCAGTCATTTCAACTCAAGAGTCTCCAAGATTCTGGAGCATACTTCCTATTATTATCATTCCCCTTCATTATTATTTATTTGCATATTTTGACATACCAAACAAACAAAACTGTGTGTATTTAATTGTAGAGGCTTAGAATAATAATATAAGACACAGTGTCATTATCCTCAATATACACCTAAAGAGCCCACTGAGAGGTTTTGTGCTGGATCAAATTAAAAATAAGCAATGCTAGCTTATTCTTTACTTCCTGGTTGGAAGCATTTGCTTATAGAGTCAGTGAGAAGTACCCATCCCAAAAAAATACAACTACCTTCCACAAAGAAAAGAAAAAAAATATGTGGGGAAATGTTTTGTAGGCATCTTTTGAAGACAGTCAACCATTTTTTTTCTTCTTATCATGACTGTAGCGCACGCATTACCATTTAAATTCACTTTCAATGATTCTTTATTTGAAGAAGACCCCAAATTCTCTAAACCAATCTCTATCTTTCACACATAAATTGCCCGCTATTGATTTATTTATTAAATTTATTTGCCATCCATCTGATTATCAAGCCACTCTGGACGACTAATTTCACCCATATTATAGCATGTACACTTCTGAGCATCAATCGAAATAATTCTGCACAGAGGGCATTTTCACATAGCTGTTTGGCTTCACATCTCAAAACTTGGTGAGCCTTGGTGGCACAGCAGACCAAGTGCTGTTAACTAGCACCAGCTGCCTGCAATTACTGCAAGTTCGAATGTCACCAGGCTCAAGGTTGACTCAGCCTTCCATCCTTTCTAAGGTAGGTAAAATGAGGACCCAGATTGTGGGGGCAATAAGCTGACTTTGTATAAAAAAGAACACCGCTTGGGGGGGCCGAAAGCCCTACTAAGCAGGTATATACAAAAGTATGAAGGCTATTGCTTAACGCATTGTAAACCGCCCTGAGTCCCCGGAGAAGGGTGACATATAAAATCAATCAATCAATCAATCAATCAATCAATCTGACTGAAACAATCCTGGGTTGCCCTCTGAACCTCTGTGGACCACTGGTGATCGGTGAGAAAATTTTGGTGGTCCGCAGAAAAATTATTTGCAGTTTTTATATTGCACTAAATGCTAATTATCTTTTTAAAAAAATCATATTAGTGGTCTGCGGGATTTAAAATTATGAATTTAGTGGTCCCTGAGGTCTGAAAGGTTGGTGACCCCTGCTCTGAACCATCCAGTGGTCATGCTTGCCTTTCCCTGAGCCGATTATCACTCCCTTAAGTCATTCTTCCTTATGTTGTTTTTTTCCCACCTTGCTGGTTCTATTTTGCAGTGAGAAAAAGAAGGGGGAAAAAAAAACCCCATTGCTGTGGATAAGGCAGATACGGCATTATGTATGCTCAAAAGAAATATCAGAGAGAAACTTTCTCAGCAAGGTGCAATAAAGCCTGCAGGGAAGGAGGAGGCAGGAGGCTAGACAAGACAAAAAGCACCCATCCATGAAAATCCATACATCTCAATACTTCAGAGGAAAGTCTACAACACCATGTACAATAGTGTGGTCTCCAAAGCAGGAGATGAGCTGCAAGTAACTTGTCTGAACTAGAGAAAAATACTCAAACCCTGCTGACTTTATGGGGATACAGGGACATAGCACAATTCAGAACTCCCCCAAGTGTGTGAAGAACAAAGTAGCAATCGCAGTACTGGGAACACATTCCTAAGCAAAACCGCAACCCGACAAACATGAGCTTTTATAACTGCAGGCTTGTACCATAATTGCGCTTAGTACGGGAGCTTCCATTTTGAAATTTTTTATCTTCCCTTGATGGTATGTTCATTAATCTTTCCCAAGCCCTGTCATTATCATACTGACCTCTGCCTCACAATTGGGAGCTATTGGCACAAATGAGGAATCATGCAGTGCAAATAATTGTGGAATACTGACTAAAGTCACACATTATGCATATAAGCCCATCACGCAATTCCCTTTTGGGCTAAGCAACATTATGCAGTGTAGAAAATAAGAAATGGTAAGTCAAAAAAAATTAAAGGCATGAAGTAAGAAGAAAACACCACTCAGTGTACCTCTGCATATCTTTCTGTCCTAGCAACCTATCCTCGATTATCCTTTATATGATACATTGCTTTTCGTTCTTTAAACTTCTCATTTTTCTTTCTTTGAGGATCTCATCAGTTTCAGGCAATGCAATCTTCATTCTCTCTGACCTAGCCACCTCCATGTATTTTCTTCAGAGTAGTTGTTCACTTTTGGCTTCAGTCTACATCCATTTATTTTTAGCCATATCTCTTCTTGTTCCATCGTACCACATAAAAAGACATTCAATTTACTTTTACTTTTGTTCTAATCGATCACATCTCATTTTCATATGACAAAAATGGGAAGAAGCCTGCTATTTTACAAATGTTCATTCTTTGCAACAGAACATATATTCATTCTATTTTTTTCTTACTATCGTTTACACACCTTAATATTTCTTCATTTCATCATCATTAGTTAATTTAACAAGGTACATAAATATATCTACCTGCTCTGGTTTTTCATCGTTTGTATAAAACTTGTCATTCTTCCCTTCCCTTCCTTGTCAAACACAAATGCCTTTGATAAATTAATATTAAAATCCATTTGAATAAATTTGCTGCAAATCATTCTAATTCCCAGCTAGCAACATGGCATACAAAAATAGACATAAATTACCATCACTAACCAACGTGACTCTACAATCACCACAATTGTTCCATATACACGTATCTATGAATACATTAAACAATTAAGGGGCCAGTCTCTGTAGAGACTAATGTTTATTGTAATTAGCACTGTTTCATACCTCCAGTGAAGTTACTTACCGTTCCAAGCCTTATCCTCAAATCTTCTGGTTGTTTTCCTTTAATTTCATTAATTAACTCATGTTATTTACAATTTACTACACTTACATTTAAAGTTGCAGGTTTCCATCACCAGATGGACCCATATATATTGACTTTTGCCATCCAACATGGCTTTAATCAATTGACGCTATCACTTAATGCTTTTTAATCAAATAGTGAAGCTATATACTAAAATACCCTCCTTAATGACATCTGTGTCACATACAGCATTCCATACTAATGGGAAGAACAGTACAACTCAGTTTGGGCATATTTTGTGTAAGCCACAAACGAATAGAATAGAATAGAATAGAATAGAATAGAATAGAATAGAATAGAATAGAATAGAATAGAATAGAATAGAATAGAATAGAA
>WNWU01000056.1:465934-490256 GCA_012654045.1 Ptyas mucosa | reverse complement strand
AATAGAATAGAATAGAATAGAATAGAATAGAATAGAATAGAATAGAACAGAACAGAACAGAATAGAATAACAGAGTTGGAAGAGAGGTCTTCACAGGTAGACCTGTGCAACACAAGCAATACCACTGGCACGTCACTCTAAATCTTCAAATGGTCTCACTGATCTTGTGTGGATGTTAAATAGTGTAAGGGAGAAGATAAAACAAAAGTACGTGAAATTTCATGCTATAAATGCCACTGGATTTGATGTAACTCCCTCAGCACCACTTTCTGAAGACAGCTATCCACAAATAAGGAAAACAATATTTATCACTCACACTTTACACAAATAATAAATAATCTCTCCAGAAAAATATTGTGACAATAGTATTGAAAGCCACTCATAAATCATAGAGAATAAATATGATTGTACATTCACCAAGTTTTTTCCGGCACAGGTTACATCCTAAGTCAGCTATGATAGTTTAGCATTAAAACATAGGAACCCTGGAAATGCTGATGCACTGAGAATGGTTTATTTCAGAAAATTCTGGAATAGTCTCTTCCTGTATAGATCATGCTAAACGTTCTTTTGATCACACCTTTTGAAGTCTAATGGTTTCTAGAAATAAATCCATTGATTTGGAAGCAGTTTGAGGTGTGCTGGTATGGTCTTGGCCGCAGAAAGGCCTTATTTGCCTGGAATGTTATGTCACATACCTGCAGATCAAAAGATTTCCTTCTAGAATCTGCCAATCTATCTTTCCCAGAATAGCATGGTTTGGAGAAAAATGAAATGTTTTGGAATTCACCTAATTAGTCGGTCAGGGGTGGGTTCTACTTACCTTTCCTACCGGTTCGCTCGTGCCCACGCGTGCTTTTCTGTACATGTGCAGAAGCTTTTGCGCATGCACCGATCACCTATGATGACATCTGGGTCAGTGGGCGGAGCCTCCCGCCAGTTTTACTACTGGTTCTTGCGAACCAGTCTGAACCGAGGGCAACCCACCACTGGAGTCGGTTCCTGGCTTGAAGCATTTTTGTACCTCCTGACCAAAGCCAAATTTTACTTTTGGTTAAAATTGATATAGGAAGTCTATTTAATCAGGAGTAATTGGTTCTGATCAGCATGTACTGAGATTCTTAACTGAGTTCGACAAAAAGAAACAGTATTAAAAAAATAATCCTGTCTAAAAGGCAATTAGATTCCAAACTATTAAAGGATTAGAAGCAGTGGTGGGATTCAATTTTTTTTACTACCGGTTCTGTGGGTGTGGCTTGGTGGGCGTGGCATGGCTTGATTGGCATGGCTTGGTGGGTGTGGCAGGGGAAGGATCCCACTCCAGGGGAAGGTTACTGCAAAATCCCCATTTCCTCCCCACTCCAGGGGAAGGCTACTGCAAAATCCCCATTTCCTCTTGATCATCTGGGACTCGGGAGCCAGAGAATAGATGGTGGTAGGACCAGTCAGAGTTGGTATTTACTGATTCTCCGAACTACTCAAAATTTCCACTACCGGTTCTCCAGAACTGGTCAGAACCTGCTGAATACCACTTCTGATTGGAAGCCTTTTTCAGTTTTCTGGCAGACTTCTAAGTTTAAATCAAAGATGTGTTAAGAGTCTCAGAAGAGTTCCTAAAGGGAGATCTAGAATCTTTTTTGATAAGTTTCTTTTGGAAAAAATCCACTTATAATTTTATTTCTCACCATCTCTTATGATAACACAGTCCATAATTAGCCTTTTTTTTCTTAATTGTATTTTGCTGTGTTACATATTGAACATTTTGAACCCGCCTTAGAATAAAATCACAGGCATTTTTAAATATGCTCAAAATTTAAACAATTTGATCAAGTTACCTGTAAAAACATATAAAAAAAATAGAAATATAACGATGAGTCTCATCAGTAAGAAATCTTGGAAAGTGCAGGAATATTAAATTTGGAGCACAGAATATATCACATATAAATATATTTCTACAGCATATTCTCTTTTCAGTCTGAACTATATTTTAATGCAAACAAGAATCACAGTAAATGTGAATTGACATAATTTTTTAAATAAAAAAACCCAAAACTCTGTAGATTAAGATTTGAAATTACTTGTTTCACACATCATATTTGTTCATTTAAATCTTTCTCTTTGTGTGTGTTTCTGTCTGTCATATATGATAAACGTCAACTTTGCCAATCAAATGTAGGAAATATTTGTTCTGAAAAATAAACTCACTGTGATGATAATTAAACTACATGTTTGAATGACTCAGAAGATTAAGCTGGAGATGGGGGAATTCTCTCTACATAATCAAGGGGATTGTACAAAGCACATTCAACATTAAGTGTGGATATTTTTTTTTAATATTGTTTTCAACACTATAAACTTTTACTGTGATTTGCCACAGAAGCCCAATGGAAGATTTTAAATATTTTGTTGATTGAAAGTATGGTGTTAAAAGGAACTCGGTTGTGCTGAACAATAAAGTCAGTATGTTAAAAAAAGAAATAATTTTACTACATCAAGTCCCTCTTCAGGCAATTACAATGGGAAGAATATAAAGAAGTAAATGGTCATGGTGCTATTCTTTGTAACTTACAGGTAAAAGAGAGTTCAATTTGAAAAAGAAACAAATTGTAATTGAAAGCGGAACATAGACTGAAACCTATAACTATTTGAAGAGAAAAAACAGTCAATCCTGAATTCAATATCACTTACTACACATTATTCAGTACAGAAATTATAAGCAGAATTAAAAAGTAGGCCACAATGAATCTATTAATTGCAATTAGAAAGGGAGCAAAGATCAGTAGTGTACAATCTTTAATATAAATCCATTCTTCCGGCACAAAGTATTATGAGCAGATATGCCAGGGAAAAAGAGATGCTTAACAAATCTTGCATGAATAAACAGTGCTTATTGGAAAAATGCAGGATGTAAATGATCAATGCCATTGAATATCAGAAGATCTGGGGGAAAAAACCTGCCTATTTTAAAAAGACAAGGCAATATGAAATGAAACGGATGATCAAAATGTAGGGTCATATTTTAGGAAAAAAGTGGAGTACCAGGTACTTGTATACTGGAGGCCAGGTGATGTGAAGGATATTTACACTGTGAAAGGTAACCTGTTAAAGATATGAGAACCCAGCATCATTTCAATTGCTTTGAATTTACATTCCCAGCAGAAACTGTAACAATTAAGGGATTTAGAACAAAATAGCTGGAAAAGTTTTTGTAAAAAAAAACATAGTTTTATTATTGAGTATACCGCTAGTTCTTGAGTTACAGCAATAATTGCACTTAGTAATTATGCTTAGTAAAGTGGGTCACCATGTGACTGGACCCATTTTATGACCTTTTTCATAGCAGTCATTAAACGAACACAAAGAGTTGTTAAAGGGATATCACAATCATTAAGCAGATCCATTATTAACTATGGGACTTTTTTGAGGGAAACCTGGAAGTAAATGTAGGTTTCTGGCAAAATCATAAATGTCAGTCCCATGACCATGGGACACTGCAAATGGCCGTAAGTTGTTGAGCAACCAAATTGGTCATATGACAATGACAGAATTTCAAAAGTGGGTTCTAAGTAGCTTTCTGGAGTCCACTGTAATTTGAAATAGTTGCTAACCAACTAGTTGTAAGTCAACAACTATCTGTAGGAAACTGCTTGGTAATTTGCTTTGAAAGTTTAGTAATCTGTATCGCTCATCCCACTACAGTGTTCAGCTTCTATGTCATGCAGCTGACTAAGTAAGATAATCTTAACAGATTAACAGAGTTGGAAGGGACCTTGCAGGTCATCGAGTCCAACCCCTTGCCCAAGCAGGAGACCCTACATCTGCCTCTACCTAGGATCAAACTCACAACCTCCTGATTTTGCAAAAGCCATCATCCTCCAAATAATATGTAATTCCTACACATGGCATAATATTTTCCATCTTATAGCAAAGTTAGCAGACACCATAGACAAAAGCTGCTAGATCACTTGAATACTTTCATTAAAAAAACTAATAACTTATAAGAGCCTTGGTGATGCAGCGGACTAAGTGCTGTTAAGTGCTAGCACTTAGCTGCCAGCTGCCTGCAATTAATGTGAGTTCAAATCTCACCAGGCTCAAGGTTGACTCAGCCTTCCATCCTTTCGAGGTAGGTAAATTGAGGACCCGGATTGTGGGGGCAATAAGCCAGTTTTGTATAGAACAACACCGCTTAGGGGTGGTCGAAAGCCCTAATAAGCAGGTATATACAAAAAAGTATGCAGGCTACTGCTATAATGCATTGTAAGCCGCCCTGAGTCTAAGGAGTAGGGCGGCATATAAATTGGACTAATAAATAAATAAATAAATAAATAAATAAATAAATAAATAAATAAATAAATAAATAATTCCTAGAAGACCCACCATAGGAACCGGATGCATTCAAATTTTACTAACAAAGTATTGAGATAACACATACTAAGTCAATAATTATCATTTGGTAGTCACACATCCCAAAAGGGAGCGATTCAGTTGTCTGCTATATAAGCAATAGCAAACAATTTGCTATTGTTTGATATTTAGTATATAGCAGAATACTATATGCTGAGGAAATATGCTTTTACAAATCTGAATATTATATAGACATGAGTACCAAAATGCATATGAAGTAACAGATACTAAAATAACATTTTTAAAATAAATAAATAAATTCATGCAGAAATGGATCAAAATACAACTAGACAAATATTCTGACTAATTAGTCTAAAATATACTAATATTAATCTATTCACATTATGTGTGCGTGTGAGTTCTATAGTACAAAGCTACTTATTTCCTACTAGTATTTATTTCCTACTAGCTATCAATACAGTGCCTTTGAGCAATTCTGTCTCCTACCTATTGAGAAAAAACAGGATTCTAGGAAGATATTATGGATTTGCATAATGGCAGAGAGCATGCATAATTTTTGAAATAAGTCTAATTCAGCCTGACTCAATAACATTTCCAAAATACTCTACAATGTAGCCTTGCAGAACCTAAATATCACTTCCAAATAACTGAAACTTATCTTAAAATTTATATTTTATCTTGTAAATGCCACAGCAGCTTTTATTTTAATTCTGACGAATGTAGTCATAAATAAAACAAATGTAGGCATTGATATTGTCCTGTTTTGTGAATATGAGAACTGACTGACAGTAACAATATGGAATGATTAACTTCTTATATTTTGCTAGCAGCTGTTGCTAAGAATCAACACATTACAGTATTTCAATTCAATTCAATTCTGTCTATTTCCGGTTGGAATTTTGCCATGTTGTATTTATTCTCAGGTGATAAATTGGAGGTGGGCTTGGAGATAAAGCTAGGGTTAGGCTTTCTTCATTAAATCAAATTGGGTGATCCACTGATACGAAGGAAAATGAACACAGTGAAACTTGTGAAAGAAAGATTCTACTGGCTAGCTACTACATTGAAAAATACAAAATCAGCACAGGAAGTAACTCATGCAAGATGCAAAATTATTTTTTGAGAGTCTTTCTTTTCCACATATTATTTTACTGCATAAAATACTCAAGTTATCACATTATTAATAAGAGATCACCGCATCTATTTTTCAGAGAAAGTACTTTATAATGGCCTACAATATGTTCAGTTGGAAAACTCATGTATTTTTCTGAAATTGAAAGAAATAATTCAGTGAACGTCAGCAATTTTTTTCCCTCTACAGCATTATTCAGTTGCTTTGAACTTTTTACCCACTTGACTTAAGGCTTCTTCAAATGTTACGCAGTACACAACAGCAAAGGAAGGGTGCTCTCTGAGCTTGCTTGTTTTCTTGCAGACGTTTCATTACCCAAACTAGGTAACATCATCAGTGCTGCACTGATGATGTTACCTAGTTTGGGTAATGAAACGTCTGCAAGAAAACAAGCAAGCTCAGAGAGCACTAAGGACCCCTCATTTCAACCCTGAGCCACAAATATTCTCCTTTGTTGGTACCTTAGCAAATAGCTAATAGATCTTCAAGCAGCTGGCCACCAGCATAGCTTCCTATTAGACTTTGCAATGTTCACTCAATGGAATAATTTTCCTATACAGGATTTTATGCAGCAAAACCTCTGTCTTGCTTCTATGATTTGGTTAATGCAAAGGGTACCGGTATTTCCCCTGGAGTACATTGTTTCTTCCTATAGAGGGAGGCAGAGATAACAAAGGAACTTCAACGCTTTTAAATAGGTAAAAGAGACAGTAAATGGAAGTTCAGGGAAGTAAGTAAAGATAGTGAAGGGACTCAAAATAACCCCACTTGGGTTCTGCATGGCATAAGGCTGGACAGAGGAAACTCAGTTACAGGTAGACCTTGACTTACGCCTGGTTGCTTCATGACCATTCAAAGTTATAACAGACTCCAAAAATGAGACTTACCTAGAAATAAACATTCGCCTCCTCCTAGTAACATGACTGAATTTTGGGTGCTTGGCAACTGGCTCGCATTCCTGGACATTTGCAGTGCCCCTTGGTCAATTTATGACATTTATGCTGAAAAGCAGCATTTGCTTCCCATTTCCAACAGTTCACTTCAGAGTGAACAATGGATTTATTTAATGACCACTGTCATTCATTTAACAACGGCCACAAAAAAAGCTAATAAAATCAGGCATGGTCACATGGTGACCTGCTTTACAGCCTTCATGACTTATGACTGAAGTTGAGGGCTCGATTGCAATCATAAATCCAGACCTGTTTTTATTATTCCCTACAACAGGGGTGGGCAAATGTGGCTCTTTTACAACCTGTGGACTTCAACTCCCAGAATTCCTAAAACAGCCAAGCTTGGCTGTCTCAGGAATTCTGGGAGTTGAAGTCCACAGGTTGTAAAAGAGCCACATTTGCCCACTCCTGCCCTATAACAATAGAGTTT
This sequence comes from Ptyas mucosa, assembly GCA_012654045.1. Lineage (NCBI taxonomy): Eukaryota > Metazoa > Chordata > Lepidosauria > Squamata > Colubridae > Ptyas > Ptyas mucosa. The sequence goes on along the minus strand of WNWU01000056.1, from coordinate 483,373 downwards.
CAATAGTCCTTGCATGTCTGATTCCTGATCCGTTCTACCATCTACCTTCAAGAGCTAATTCATCCTCCTCTATCCCCATCTTATTTTGTATGAAGTCACCAGCAATGTAATCTATAGCTAACTATGTATAGAGACCCTCTAAATTTGATGCTACACTGGGAGCTCAAATACCTTAAATTAACCCTACTTAGTACACTGTGGTTAAACAAACCGTTATTTAGTATTGTGTACAAACGGAGCCTTCCTACTGTGACTGTGATATTTTACTTTTCTGTATTGCTGTTAAAGGTTTCTTTATACAGATTGTCATTTACCGCATTTCTCTCAGTTTAAGCACATTTGTGGACCATACTGTGTATAAATAAAGCGGCTGCAACTAATGCACCAAGGTAGGGAAACGTAAGAGTGAGAAATAGTGCAGAAACGTTCAACTGCAAGGACAGCAGGGCATGTGAGTTGTATATGTCACCATGTAAATGCCATGGATTATGTCCTTAATTCAAATGTTAGGACACGAGTAGGTAATAGCAACATTTGTGTGATATTATTACCATGTGCCTTTTAAAAAAATGTTGGCTTCACTATAGTTTGCTGCGGACACACTGAGTGCAGTTGAATGGCTTTGATCAAATGTAGGCATATAATCTTTATGATTCATGGAACAAATAACTGCCTTAGGCAATGCTCATTTTTTGTTTAAATTTCTTTAAAAGCGTTTAAGTTCAGCATCTAGTAAAACCGTTTGCCGCCAGCTGTTACCGATTATTTTACAGCAAACATGAGGAGTACTTCCCATAAAGTCACAATAAACAGCTTTATCTGGTGCGTACTTACGTAGTCACCAAAGAATATTTTTTTTTGAAAAAACACGAATATGATTAGGTATTTTTAAGATCAAATATCTTCAATCAGATAAAAGGGAAGAACAGCTTACAAAAACATTTGAATAAATGGGTAAGTTAGATGTAAAATACGTAACCCATTTAATTGATGAGGAAAGAGTACTTAGGCATCTTTCAGGATTGAGACTAAAATGTAGACAGGGAAAAATGTTGCAGATTCATATTTTGCTTATGACATTGCATATGTGTTTGCAAATGTTGAATTAAGAACAGATGCATTCTGAAACATAGTAAAAGTAGACTAATAAAGCACATTTGTAAAGGCACTTCCAAAAAAACCAATAAGCTTAGCGGCCCATTACTCTAACATTTATCTATAAAATAATCATTGATACACATTTTATAGGATCTTATACAGAGGTGGGATTAACTTACTTTCCCTACCAGTTCACAAATATGAGCGTGTGCATTATGTCCGGGCAGGTGGGTGGAGCCTCCCACAGCTGCCACAATCGGTTCGCTTGAACCAGACAGAACCAGCTGAATCCACCTCTGATCTTATATCTCTTCTCTTCATCTACATTTCCATGACTATAAATATTAAAGCAGTGTGTGTGTAGGGGTTTTCAACTGCCCCATCTTTTTAATGAATAGTTAGTTGTTAAGAAATCGGGAGAGTGTGAGTTCTAGTTCTGCCTTAGGCATGAAAGATGGTTAAGATGGGTGACTTTGGACTAATCCCTCCCTCTCAGCCCAACTACCTCACAGGGTTGCTCTTGTGACGAAAATAGGTGGAGCAAGGAATATTAGTAAGTTGACCAACTTTTTTACAATGAGAAGGAGAACACAAATAAATTGAAGAAAAAAAAATAAGTGAGTCTAATGCATGCGTGTGTGCCGTGTCGTGTTTTGGTAAGAAGTAAACAAAGTCATTTACACGCGGTGCACTTTTGCACGCGGCGCACTCTCTCAAAATAATTCTCCTGTGTGGAGCGCATGCGTCTCATAATCGCGTCTCACCACTCTGTACCGAGCCTTGACGAATCATCATGTCAAATACAAATACGTCACATCACACGCAACAGATTGGATCGGGATCAATTGAATACGGAGACTTACAAATTAGTCTTCAAATATCGAAAAGGAGGACACGTAGGAGGACACTTTTTGAGAGAGGACAGAACTTACAAAAGAAGGACTGTCTTCCCTAAAGGAGGATGATTGGTCACCTTAAATATTAGGTATGTTTGCCATCTTGAGTTACTTTATAAAAATAATAAAAGTGGGATAAACAACATATAAAAATAATGATAGATTGTTATTGAATACATTTAAAATATTTAGGTGATATTTTTATTGTAAACTGCTTTGAGATGTTTTGGCATAGTCAACTTTACATAAAAGTATTGAATTAATAAATTAATAATAAAATAGTTTAGTCTTCACACATCACAAATAAATGATTCTTTAATGACGACGATGATGATAATAATGTTTATGCATCTACCCCTTCAACTACTATCTGTGAATTAGCTGAACTGTGGAGTCTCCCAGGAAGGAAAGCTGTGAATTGCGCTTTTCAACAATGTTTTAGGTATGTGTACTGATAAGCTTGTGGAAATGAAAGCTCCAGGACATATCGCACAAAACTATTTCAGCTCAAAATAAGTAATATAATTTTTAGGGACAGAATAATCTATTTTTTCCTTCTCGCTCATTCCTTATTTAGCACTTACATGCAGGAAGCTTCTACAATCCTTAATGAAATAGCTCTTCTTTCAATAACCCTCTAGGCTTTAACCAGCTGATTTAAATGCAGCATGTTCTCCAAATCGTCCAATGCACATCCTTCAACCAATTTGTTCCACTTTTGTTAACATTCCAGAAACTCTGTTTTAGATGTTGTCATTACATGGGTATATTAAATTTAAATAGCACTTAAAGTTATCTATCACTTCATAGTACTTTGCAGTCCTATCTAAGCAGTTTACAGAGTCAGCATATTGCCCCCAACAATCTGGCTCCTCATTTTACCAACCTCGGAAAGATGGAAGGGTCTGAGCCAACCTTGAGCTGGTCAGGATCGAACTGCTGGCAGTAGGCAGACTCAGCCTTCAATACTGTATTTCAGGGGTGAAATCCAACAGGTTCTGACAGGTTCTGGAGAACCGGCAGCGGAAATTTTGAGCAGTTCGGAGAACCAGTAGCGGAAATTTTGAGTAATTCGGAGAACAGGCAAATTCCACCTCTGGCTGGCCCCAGAGTGGAGTGGGAATGGGGATTTTGCAATATCCTTCCCCCAGGAGTGGGGAGGGAATGGGGATTTTTGCAGTATCCTTCCCCTGCCATGCCTACCAAGCCACACTACGCCCACCAGGCCACGCCCACAGAACCGGTAGTAAAAAAATTTGGATTTCACCACTGCTGCATTCTAACCACTCCGCCACCATGGCTCAGTAAATATTCACAAAAGAACCAGCCTTTCTTTCTTTTAGGGAAAAAGAAAGTGCCAATTCCATTGTGGAGCAAGTTATCTTGAGAGACTATAACTCTCCAAAGTTTTTGTGGCTAGTCTTTTAACCAGTACATCACACTGATTCTCCCCATCAGAGGATAGGCTTCTGAAAACAGCAGTCTCCACATATTGTTATCAGCCTCACAAAACAAAACATAAAATCCCTCACATTACATTCTGGCCCTGTGAGTCCCTCAGTGACACTTCAATCGAAAGCCAATGAAGCTGTTTTGAACAACCCCTTTCTAATGTGTGTTGCAGGTTGGATTTTAGTAATGAGCAATACATTACGCAATCACCATAATTTATAAGTCACAATGCTTTCCTTTTTTTGTTTCCTGGATTGGAACGTTGATTGGCTAGCCACTGGATTTATTTCTTTTCATTTCATTTTTGCCTGGAGTATACAGCAATTTCTCTGGGTTCTCTTTCAGTCTAACCTCGTCTTTATTACCTGATCCCAAGGAAACCTGTTAATTTTGGATCATTGTTTCTTTATTGCTTTGACAATCATAGGAAGCGATGTGCGTTACTTGTCTGTAGCATTTATCTGTCACTGGTCAGAATTTGCCCACAGCCAATATGAACTCCACTATAATGCTTTCAAGGGGAAAGAAAAAAGGAAAGTTTTAATGAAGTCTGCTGGAGAGTTTCCCTTCCTAGCACAGCCACGACTTAATCAGAATAACATTTGTAACTAGAAACAAGAAAAAATTGCTGCCGGCTGACAATTCATGCTGGTCTAGAAAGGGATTGTTTTGCCTTGGAGAATACTCGCTTTGCTTAAAGGAGGTTTCTGACAGGCCAATCACATGAAATATATTACAAAATTGTACCCCTAAGGTGGTCTTTATACATAAATGCATACAAATGATTTGTTGGATTGCTCTGAACCTTCTGCACTGAGTCGGTTATTATTTTGTCACTATATAAAACAGGAACAACCTTTCTGACTAAATAAAGAAGAAAGAATTCAACATAAGAATACTGTACGGACAGATGGTGGCATGTTTTGCATGTTGGAGTAAGTGTGTGAAATCTGTGGTTTGCGCCTCAAAACAAAGGTCCTACTGTTGAATATTTTCAATTAAATAACTTGAAGAGCTTGAAATTTATCACACATATACACATGCATATCCGTTTCATTCTTCCTTGTCGGGATAAATAATGTTATGCAAAGCCCAGAAAGAGGATAAGAAATAGTAAGCTGAAGGAAATCAGGACATGAAGTAAGAAAAACAATAGACGAAACCTTTTGTGTAGCTGCCCTTGCCATGTGAAACATTCTTTGCCCAAAGATCTGGCAGGTCCACACCCTCCTCGTGCTCTGGATGGCCTTGAAGAGTGGCTTTTCTCAGTGTTGTGGTAGGATGAGGCTAGACTAGAGCAAGGGTCTCCAAACTTGGCAACTTGAAAGTTCAACACCCAGAAATCCACAGCCACCATGACCCCAGTCCCAAGTCTAAGTTGCCAAGTTTGGAGATCCCTAGTCTAGAGCCTAGTGAGATGGCAAGTGGATGTATAGAAGAGTGTTACCTCAGGGTGCCGTGATATTTCTACAGTTTTTATTGATTTTGATTTTGACTTTTAGTAGTTTTTGTAGCTTTTACTGTTTTGTGTGCCACCCAGGGTTGTGGTTACAATATGAGTAACCTAAAGTAGAGGTGGTATACAGCAGGTTCTGACCAGTTCTGGAGAACCGGTAGCAGAAATTTTGAGTAGTTCGGAGAAATACCACCTCTGACTGGCCCCACCCCCATCTATTCTCTGCCTCCCGAGTCCCAGCTGATTGGGAGGAAATGGGGATTTTGCAGTAACCTTCCCCTGGAGTGGGGAGGGAATGGAGATTTTACAGTATCCTTCCCTTGCCATACCCACCAAGCCACGCCCACTAAGCCATGCCACACACACTAAGCCACACTCACAGAACTGGTAGTAAAAAATTTTGAAACCCACCACTACTAAAGTATATAAATCTTCTAAAGTAAAAAATAAATAAGTAAAATAGATGTATCTAAACCTAGTTTATACCACCACTTCTTCATAATGTTCTATTCTTACAAACTATATTTACTTCCATCATGTCTGTATACTCTGCCCAGAGTCACTGTGTGTGAGTTGGATAGCTATATAAATTTGTTTGATAAATAAACAAAATAATAAATATTAGTATTATCACACATTGTCTTGTGCACTAATTTCTTGCCTCTTTCTTTTGCGGGGCTCAACAATCACGGCTTCCGCTTCCGGTTCCGCTGGCGACAGACTTTGATCGGGCTAGCTCTGGCCCCAGAGTCTGATCCCCCCCATCTGGAGGCCCTTTGGGCCAAGTGCCCCATTATTGGGGCGTTTGCCGTTTGAGGGCGGCTCGCCAGGGGTCCCCTGCCTCACTTCCAGGGGCCGGGAGGCCGATGCTGGCGCGCCCGAGGCTCCAGAGGGGGTGGGAGGCGATCGGCGGCTTTTTTTCGAGGCCGCGGAGGCGCCACAGCGCCTAAGGGGACCGGTGCTACCTAAGAAGGCACAACGGACTGCACTGACTGATTGCAGAGTGGAGCAGGCATCCTGGAGGCGAGAGGGGGGGGTTGGAGTTTCCCCCCCCCTTGTAGCTGGAAAGGTGCCGTGGCAGAGAACTAGGGGGAAGGAGATGGGGTGAAACCCCTTACCTTTCTGACTTTTCCTTGGAGGATGGCTGTGGCAGAGTCTCTTGGAGAGGTCTGGTGGCCCCTCCCCCCAGCAGGCAATGGCGACGGTCTGACTTCCTGCTTCTTTATTTATGATTGAAGACAACATTCTCCTCTGGCTTCCTGTTTGACCTACTCTATACTTCGGACTCGTTGCTCCTGTGAGCGCCCACTGGTGGACAGTTGAAAAATTACTTTGATTGCTAATCCCTCTTTCTTCTCTGGAGGTTTGCCCTTTGATTTCTCATCTTCTATTGATCTAAGATGGCTAAGGGCCACAAATCAGCAGCAACTGACATGGGGAAAATTTTGGAAAGACTGGCGATATTGGACCAGAAGTTGGACAAGTTAGATGACGTCCAAAAAGGATTATCTGAAATTAAATCTGAAATGACACTTATGAAAAAAGATTTAAATGATGTTCAACAGCTGGCAGAGCAAAACAAGAAGAAGATGGGGGGTCTGGAGGGGGAGGTACGGGCACTCCAGAAGGTGGAGGATGGGAGAGGAAATGCAATGTTAACCTTACAATTGGATAAGATGTCTTATTTTCTCAGGTTCCAAAACGTGGAACAACTTGACCAGGAAAATTTGAGAGAAGTGATGGTTAAAATGTTGGGTGAATTTTTAGAAAGAGATTTGGAGTCTATTGGAAGGGATGTGGACTTGGCGTACAGAGTAAACTCACAATTTGCAATTTTACATAATCTACCAAGAGAGATTCATATTAAATTTGTGAGAAGGGAACTGAGAGATGAGATATTGAGAAAACAAAGACTGGGGGCGCTGGTGTACAGGGGCAAGGAGATCACCATCCTGAAGCAGATTCCCAGACAGGTACGAGAATTAAGAAGAAAATATTATTTTTTATCAAATAAGCTGTACCTCAAGGGAGTAGGTTTTAGGTGGCTGATTCCGGAGGGTTTGATGATTTTTTGGGAGGACAGTAAGAAGAAAATTAATAATGTAACGGAAGCTAAGGCTTTTTTTGACCAACATAAATCCTTCCTAGGTGGAGAAGATACAGGAGCCGAAGAGGGGGAAGTATTAGATGATCAAGGAGCGGAGGCGGACGGAGCTGTTGCGGCCCGGGAGGGGGAGGGAGGCCAGACCATGGTTTTAAGAGCCAGAACTAGGAAATGAAGAAAGGAGGGGAATCTATTGTTTAAGGTTTTTTTAATTGACATTTTTTTTTCTCTCTCTTCTTTTATTGTATTTTGTATAACACTCTTTTTTTTTGTTTATATAATTTTTATATAACCTGGTTGTTTGTTTTGATTTAAGATAATAATGTCTGTTGTGTGAGAAATTAAAAAAAGAAAATAATAATTGAAATATCTTTATATAAAGATATTGAAAATTCAACATATTGTAAACTATAATATTGTATATTTTTAACCAATAAAAACTTTTTCTTAAAAAAATTAAAAAAAAAAAACAATCACATCTAAGAACAATTCGCTTGGTCGTCGTCTTCTCAATTTATTCAACCTTCCTTCACATTCATTCTTCTTGTTTTATAATACCCAGTTATTAAGTGCAATATTCCAAGTGAATTCAAGCATCTTTTATGCTTCTCTTAATATACCCTAATTCAAATCTGTTTCATACAATAAAATGGGTAGAATCGTGCTATCTAGCCATTTTCATATTTTTGCACAAACATTCATTTCTTGTAATAAATTACATTCATTGCCTTTCTATCAGCATTTGCAAATCTTAATAATTTTCCACTGAAAGTTCATTTTAAGCAAACCTTCAGCCAATATACATAGATGTATTTACTTGCTCTAGATTTTATTTTATTTTATATAGTTTCCAAATGTCTCAATTTTTCCTATTGAATATAACAGTCTTAGTCTTTGATGCATTAATATTAAGATTCAAGTTTCTTCTTGGATCACACACTTTATGTAACATTTGCTATAAATCATCTGGTTATTCAGCCAATACCACAACATTATTTGCATTCAGAAATACACATACAACGCATCTTTAATTGCTAATCCTTATATATTCATCCAAAAATAGATTAAATGTCAAAGGGACAGCACCAATAAACATTCCATTTATTGCCATGTGCCTTATTTCTATCATACACCCTTTTATTATTATCAGCAACCATCTTCACGTCCATATTGAAGCAAAACATTCCATAATTTAAGCCTAGTCACTTAATTATATGTTTTTTCTAAATCAGGAAATAAAGAATACTTATTTTCTAGCACATGTATTCTGAAGAACAAAAACATGCTGCCCAGCATAAAGCCATATTGCATTTCCCAAATTTTGTCTTTTGTTACCTCTTTATCCCTGTGTTCTGCCTAACACCTTCCCAGACACAATTAACAATTAACAAACTAATTCCACACTTCCTCCTTTCTTTCTATTTGGGAAAGAATAACTATTATTCTTCCCATCATCAAGCTCGGATGTACCCTGCAAATACACATTTAAGAAGTTGCAAGCCCATTGCACAAGCAAACCATATCCATCTTTTAACTTTTCTTCAGTTACACCATCTATACCTATAGCCTCACTATATTTTTATATTCTCACAACACTGATGAGCTTATTTTCATCAACCTATTTTTAAACATAAGGATTTATACCATTTCCTTCAATTCTTCCCTATAATATATCACCATAATTCACATCTGTAAAATACTTATTGCATTATTCCTTCACTTCTGTTTCATGAGTTGCATTTTTTTTTGCATTTTTAAAATTTTGTTCATGCTGTTGGAGACTCCTTCTTCAGTCCTCTTTATCCACTTACAAAACATTTCTTTGGGGGGGAGGTGAGAATGTTGCATAATGCACAGCACACTAAACTGTATAATTTTAACCAATGGTTACTGTATAAACCTTTGCACAAGTATTATCTGAACACATCACATACTACTAAAACCCGTGTGTATGTGTGTATGTGTTTGACTGCTTGTAACTTTCAATTGCATCATAGGACAGCAATTTTGGAATCTCTGTATCTGAACTAGGCTAATTTACAGAATGTGCCCAAAATCCAGAATTGAAATTTGGCAAATTTGGGGCCAACTTCAGTGCTGATGCACTGACACCAGGGGTGAAATCTATCAGGTTCTGACAGGATCTGGAAAACCAGTTGTGGAAATTTTGAGTAGTTTGGAGAACAGGAAAATACCACCTCTGGCTGGCCCCCAAGTGGGGTGGGAATGGAGATTTTGCAATATCCTTTCCCCAGGAGTGAGGAGAGAATGGGGATTTTGCAGTATCCTTCCCCTGCCATGCCCACCAAGCCATGCCCACCAACCACTCCACGCCCACCAAGCCACGCCCACAGAACCGATAGTAAAAAAAAATTGACACACTGAGTCAGCTATGCTCATGTGATTGTCATTTTCAGTCCTCTCTGCTGTGAAAGTCAATGGAAAAGACAGCAGGAAGTTGGAAGTTGCTCCTGATCACATTGCTTTTTTTCCCCATGCCTGTGATATTTTGTTTCTCTACTTAGTTAAGAAAATATCTCTGAAACAATGCCCCAATCGGAATGAATTGTCTAGTCCATTACATTACATTTCTTTTATAACCCAGAGTACAAATATTCTTTTTGAACTATTCAAAAACAGTACTCAGTACACAGCAGACAAGTTTCAAATTGTTATGAGATGTAAGTCAAAAATTAACTCCCATTTATATTAACTGCCCACTTGTCAATATAATAAAGTGGTGATTTTGATCAGAAGTCAGAAATGAGTTGGAAATAGGATATCAAAATTCCCACCTTCCTTTATATACCCACTCTTGGAACAGAGATATTTTAATAGGCCTTCTTGATATTTCTCCAGATGCTCCGTTCTGTGATAGCCCAGCTGTCTATCCCACAAATATAAACTATAAAATATTTCACAGCTGGCATTTAGGGTTCTCTATTTTTATTCAAACTTTTAAGACCTCCTTGGAATTTAGTCTATTGTGTCTTTAGTTTATACTGTTTTTATCATTTTCGTGTCCTCAAGGAAGAATAGAATAGACAGTTTTAAATAAACACAGAGGCAGAGCAAATCAAGGAGAAATGTAGTACAACAGTTCCCAAGAGGCTTATCATTCCTTCACTCCAGTGATCAGGACAGAAGAGTCATCTGATAAAATTAAGAAAATGCAGGCAATAGAAACATAAGTGGGTATATTCGGGATTAGAACAGATGTTGACTGTTCTTTGTATTTGCAAAGAATTATGGAATTCTACTCCAAAGCATTTGGAGGGTATCAAGTGAACGAAATGTGTTGTTCTGCTCACACTCACATACACACCACGGGTGTCTTTATTAAGCTTTCCAAGCCTGAATTAGTATTCCCCAGCAATTCCCAGTGCCAGCACCAACTCCACCCCAATGAGTTCCACAGGCTACTCAAGCGAAGCCAACGTTAGTTGTCAAGGCAAAGATAAGTCCACTAGGCAAAAGCAAGTCCCCAAGGCAAACGCAAGTCCCCAAGATAAGGCAAGTCCATAAGGCAAGGGCAAGGTCACAGTTGATGAGAACAATCCAAGATTCAAGGCAACAGCACAAAACAAAGAAACAGACACATTGTTCCCAGCATCGTTTCACTTACATTGCCAAGCTAAATAACTGCTTTCTATGCAGCTCATCAAGAGGGGCAAGGCTGCCTCCTCACAAGTAGTCTGGCTGACCTTCTTTGTGCTTGCCTCCTCTGATCCCTATGTGCTCTCAGATCTGGAGGAGGAGGTAGTTCTTCATTTCAATGACCAGTTGCAGTTGTGTGCCCTCTCCACCTGAAGCCTCTGGGCTTCCTAGCTGCAGTTGTGCCTCTCCTGCTTCTAGCTCAACTAGCTTGTCACCTGGTTGCTTCCCTGTGCTTGGCCTCCACTCCTGGCTCATAGCCCTTAGCTGCCAGCTTATCCTCCTCTGAACTAGCACCTGGAGAGGCATCTGGGGAAGCACCCGGAGGAGTCATCATAGGAAAGCATGGTTAGGGGATATCATCCTAATCTAATTTTACTCAAATTAGAATTCCAATTGGCCTCCCTTCTGCAATATTTGTTGCATTCTCTCTGCCCCTAGTTTAGAGTTCCAGCTCTGTCTGTCCACAATAGACAACAGAACCACAGAATGTATGACTTTATGGGATAACTAGTCTAAGGTAAGGATAATACCTCCAAAATGATCTTATGGGATAACTAGTCTAGCCTGGATGAATTTCCTGATGGTCAAACTGTCTCCCTAGAACAGGGGTGTCAAACTCAAGGCCCCCAAGCCAGATCTGGCCCGTGGGGTGCTTAAATCTGGCCCCCTGGCCCAGCCTGGAAATAACAAAGGCCCGCGGTACCTCTGGTAGCAAAAACAGGGTGTGGGGAGGCAGAGACCAGCCCCCCTCGGGCTCCGTTTTCAGCCTGCCAGCCAAAATGGGGCATAGGGAGCTGTGTGCCCCATTTTGGCTGGCAAAGTGCTGCAGGAGGCCATTCAGGCCAAAAATGGGGCACAAGGGGGCCACGTGCAGCCCCCTCACACCCTGATTTGGCTGGCAGGGTGCTACAGGAGGCGTCTGTCCCATCTCCCTCTCCTTGGCCTCTGCTGGCCCGCAGAGGAGAACTACAGTACTAACAACAGTAACAACAGTTGGAAGAGAGTTGGAAGGACCTTGGAGGTCTTTTAGTCCAACACCCTGCTCACGCAGGAGACCTATACTAGGGATTCGAACCACAGAATTGCTGACCTTTCTGATCGACAAGCTCAGTATCTTAGCCACTGAGCCCCCTAGCCAGGTCCTCAAAGAAATGCATTTTGACACTCCTGCCATAGAAGAATAATGGACTTCCCTGGAGGTTTTCAAATAGGAGGATTAGATGGCAGTGAATCTTCCTTTAAAAAATTTCAGCCTGTTGATCTTTAACCGCCTCTATGTTTCAGTGTGAGCTTGCTTTCTCTTGCACATAACATACTTTTACCTTTCTCTTCTGCAAACTAAAGAACCCCTGTTTTTTAAGTGCTTCTCTTAGAGCTTGGTTTTCCTTATCTTTGTTCACCCTGATAGCTCTCCAGTGAACCTGCTTCGATGTCCCCATGTTTCTTTTGAAGTGCATACATAGATATGGAAATTATATTATTCCGAGTATGGTCTAACTAGTACAGAATAAAGTGGAAATATGAGTTCTAGATGCAGTATTTTAATGCACCCCAATATTTCACTGGTCTTTCTAGCTGCTCTATCACATTGCTTCCTCGTGTTCAGCCGGTGATCTATTAGTAGGACTGTACAAATTCTCTAGAAAGATATGCATATGCTAGGAGCAGCTTCTGAAGTTTAAGCTATACAAGTTTGAAAAAAGATACAACTGCTTTAATGATTTGAAAAGAGGTACTTTGTGTACACGCCATAAATACTATAAGCTCTTTTTTATGTATACTGCCATAAGCTTTATCTCACTCATTCTGTAGCTAGCTTTTTCCTATTCCTACAGCATGAAAAATTGATCTTTGTTTAGAACATGTAAAGTTCTAAGTAGTTGTTATATAATTTTAATACAATATGCACATTCTTAAAAACCATCGCTTTCCCAAAAATTCTGTCAACATTTTGTATAGCTTTACTCTAAAAAACAGTATAAGGAAGAAAAGGACAATATATGAGTTAAAGTGCCCTCAGATTTCTTGCAAAGCCAACACAAATAATTATAAATCCCTCCCTTGTGAAATATTTTAGATGGTATCCAATAAATACAAAAACATTTTTGGGTGGATTAATTTGAACTTTCAAGTTACAAGACATAAACTTAGAATTCCTCAAAACGTGAAGCCATTGGTTTGAAAGATCCAGAACTTTCAGTTCTTGATTCCTTTAATTTTTCAATTTAATTAATTTAACTTAATTTCCTTTAGTTTTTAATTTAATTAACTGCTTTGATGTCATTTGATTTTTGAGAAAAGAAGAAAGTAGGTTTAGGTAAGCACATGAGAATCGGAGACATCTTTGACATTGTGTAAGCGATGCTCTTGTCAGATGAATTCTGACAAAACATTGGTCTTGGCACTAAAGAAAGCAGAAAAAAGTCAGATTTAATTACGGGCTTTATTTCTTTCCACCATAGCTATTTTATCAAGAAAAATAATTTTGAACAAAGTGCCTTTAGCCATTATTAATGACATAGAAGATGAAAGAAACTTGCCAAAATAAGCAGCTATTCTTATTTTTATGTGGATTTCTTTTAAAAAAAAACATTATTTATAGAGCAAAAATAATATTTCTGACAGGGATGATTTCTGTCCAAGTACCTTAAAACTTAGTGCATTTGTGTTCATGCAAAGTAATCATCTTGTTTTGGACTTATTATTCATTCCCTTTCAAAAACTTCAGATGTCAGTGTTTGTTAATTAGGCTCCAAAGCACTCCATAGTTAATTAACTTCAGCATTGTTAATTAGATTCCATAGTGCTCTCTTGAAAAGAATGAGGTAAAATTTTGACCACTGTAAATGGAAGTTTTAAAATTCATTATTTATAAACACCTGCAATATATTAACACAGCTACTACAGATTAACGAAACTACTTAGGATAATTGTAGCTTGAAAGACACAGCTATCATGTTCTTTCCTTGAAAGTATATTTTGGACTCATCACAAATCAGATTCTTCCATTGCACCTACAGTTTGCATTGCCAGGGCATGGACAATGGAAAGGAATAATCTTATGGTACCTGGGAAGATTGCAAATGAAAGAATTAAAGTCTCAGGACCATCAACGTTAAGAGGTTTGAGTAGAATATACAGTATATAGATACATATAGACAGAGACACAAACACGTTGTCTGTCGGTCTGTCTATTTATTTATCCTAAACAGCATGGAGCCAGATGGGGAGTAGTATACCAATAGAAATTACCACCTGATTATACATAACATTGGTTCATACCACACACTACACTCTACATCTCTAAACATTTGTAGTCTTACTAGGGACTTTTAGTTAAGAAAGGAGGTGATATGATTGAGAGGTTTGTAATAATTTTAATTAATTTTAATTAGATTTTAATTTATATTTAATTCATATTGTTGAATTTTTATCTTGTAAGCCACCCTGAGTCCTTTGGGAGAAGGGCGGCATATAAATTGCAATAAAATAAAATAAAAATAAATAAATATAATTATCCACAGTTTGGATAAAGTGGAGAAGAATTATTTTGCCCTTCCCACAATATTGGAACCAGAGGTCACCCAATTAAATTAAATCCTGGAAGAATCGGAATGAACAAAGGATTTTTAAAAAACAGACTGCATAATTAAATGCTGGAATTTGATGTGGTGTTAGTTACCAAAAAAGAGTTGGATGAATTCATGGAAGCCATGAGTATTGATGGCTATTAGCTTTGATGGCAGTGTGGCTGCCTCTGAAGGCCATCTGCAGGGATGTGTTTCCTTCTGTAGTTGATTGGTCACTGAGATAACAGACTGCTGGACCAGATGGGCCAGGGGACCAATCCAATAGAGTACTGCTTATGTTTGTATATTTTAACCTGTGCTACCATAACACAATTACTGCATATACTAGGTCCAAACAAGGAAACCATACTATGGCTTAATATGATAACTTTAGTCAAACAACATAGTAAGAGAATAATTGAGTTGTCACAAATGTAGACTCAGATACGATCCAAGACCATCTCCTTTTTGGAGCTCAGTTGGGGCTTGGCAAGTCATTTCTTTCTTTTGAAAAAATTCAATCCAAGTTTTTGAGATCAATTTTTCAAGTACCTCATTCTGTTCCAAATACGGTGCTTTGCTCTGAAGCTGGCCTACTTAACATAGAAATTTCTGCCTGGATTCTCATTTGCTCCCATTGGCTTGAGCTCTCTTTTTTTCCAGCCAGCTTTGCCCCTCTAATTATAACCAATAGTTTTAGACTTGCTGCTGCTGGGCAATACACGCCAAAGTGCAATTTTATGGCTTTCCATGGCCAGCCATCACACTGATGGGCTATGAACGCACACTAGCCTATTTCAAACAATGGCTCCATTGCTTTAGAGCTTCAAGTAAATATACTAGTTCTATCTAGAAATATCTTCCTAAATTACCCAGTAGAACTCCTCCAACCAGCCAGATATCTTAGTTGCATAACGATTCCAAAATATAGAAAGGCCTTATTCTTGGCCAGATTCAATGTCCTCCCCAAAGGGAGATACTGAACGATCCTCTTTGAACAGAGACTGTGTCTAGGAGGTGATAGAGGAATAATTGAAACAATAGAACATGCTATTTTATATTGTCACCTCTATACAGACACTTGGCAGAAATTATCATTTCCACTCCTTACAAAAACATTATTGAGACTTGTTTTATAAATGTAATCAATCTGATTTTACTTCTTTGACCACAGCTAAGCATTGTTCTATAGCTTGCACATTACATTACAGTGTTTCTTCTAATCTTTTTAAGATATTTAGAACAACATTTTTTTCTTTTTTTAAATCCTAAATAATTGTGATTTTCTTGTTTTATTTGCTGGTCAATGACCACATATTTTTTTTAAAGTAGTCCTATATGCTACCCATCCACATTTTAACTTAGTCTGTTTGCTTATTTTATTTATTAGATTTATGTCCCTCCCATCTCATCCAGAGGCATCTCCAAACGGCTTACAAACATCTATCTTGCATACCCAGCTACAGATCTCAGTACATGTGAAACTTGAACTTGATGCTCTCATATGTGTTTTGGTCATCTCATATTATGGTTAGGCACTAGGTTAGAAAGCCAGAGATCACAAGTTCAAGTCCTGCCTTAGCCTTGAAAGCCAGGTGAGTGACTTTGGGCCAGCCACTCACCCTCAGCCCAACTCACCTCACAGAGTTGTTGTGAGGAAAATAGGAGGAGGAATTTGTGCTGGATATATTCTCTGCCTTGAGTTATTTGTAAAAATAATAAACATAGGATACAAATAAATAAAATAAAATAAATAAATCTGAAAGATCTATAGAGAGTGTCAGGAAGTATAAAACTATCATAAAAGAAGTTTCTTTTTCCACAGATGTGTGAAATTTTTCTCATAAGCATATCCCTGGCATCCTATTTGAGAACTGCAGAGCACCCCAAAACTGTGCTACTGAAATGAGATAGCAAATGTGCCTGTATTTGGCCAATGAATTTTTCTCCATTTTTTGTTAAAGGACAAACAGTTGCCTTAAACCTTTTGAATCAATTTTTCCTAAAAAGAACAAAAAAAGTTCATCTACCCCAAATTTCACAATGTCACTGGGCCCCAAGTCCAAGGCAAGTGTGGCCATTTGTGTTGAATTCTTTGAATGTAGATCAATAGAGTCAGAACAACAATACAGTCCTTCTCCAACCTAATATGCTCCAGTTTGTCTGAAATGTTAGAGGATCTCCTGCTCGAGCAGGGGGTTGGACAAGAAGACCTCCAAGATCCTTTCCAACTCTATTACTCTATGTTCAGTTGTATTAGATGTCAACTCTCCTATTTCCCAACAACTATGGAGTTAGGAATAGTTTATTTCTAATATAAATCTAATATAAATTAGAAATAAAATAAAATAAATTTCAGCACACCAAGCATGTATTTCATCTACAACAAGTAGGCAGAAAGAATCAAATGAAACCTCCAGCATTCACACATACTGTAAAGATAAGGCAAATGGATAGACTAATGCCTTCTGTTAAGTTAAAAACCAACCAGTGACATTACAGCTTATTGTTATTGCAACATAAGTTACTTTTGAGTAGCAGCAGCATACTTTATTGCAGTCATAGACCAAAACAACCAAAACATCCAAGACACATAGCTGGCACATGACCAGACTGAAGTGCAAAACGGCAACTAGATCAGGGATGGAAACCACTCCGTCAAACTCACAGTTCATATATTTTAAATTTTTAGCTCCAATCTATACGAACTATAGTCGATTAAAATTGTACATAGGTAGAAAACACTATATTGCAATTTGCATAAAATCCACACATCAGCACTTTATACAGCCACCAGCTAACTCAACCGCTGGCGATCAATAAAGCTGACCTCAGTCAATGGGTTCAGCCCATCCCTTCCCCTGGCTCTTACATCCCAAGACTGCAGCAAAATTTTTTGCTACCTTTAGTGTAATCTTAGAATCAGTATCTTGGAGTAAGAAGCGAAGACTAAGATTTTCAGATAGTCCAGGAAATCTTTGGCAAATGGGGGAGATAAGTTCTGGCCTTACCTCCCGATAATGGGGGCATGTAAATACGATGTGAGCCAACGATTCCGGAGATCGGCCGTCACATGAACAGTGGGTGGATTTCACACACCCCGAGCACCTGCTATCTAGGACATTCGAGGGGATCACGTTAAAACGTGCCTTTAGAAAGGCCAACCTATATTTAACAAAGGATAGCGTAGAGAGATATTGGGGGGGG
>WNWU01000056.1:428617-465834 GCA_012654045.1 Ptyas mucosa | reverse complement strand
GGGGGGGGGGGGGGGGGGGGTGCATTCGGGGAGTAATACTGAGAGAAAACAGAGAACATACTCCCGCACCAAGTGCCAGATTCTGTTGTCTTTCAATATCATCCAATCACTGAAATATCAGCGATTTGGCTACATCTGGGCCAAGCATAAGGGCTTCAATAGGGGAAATATCTATCTTCATAAGTTTGGTGTGAATATTGCGGGCCCAAGGACTGTGGAAGTCATCCCACCATAATCTTTTGAATATTAAATGCTGAATATAAATGTTGCCTTCATTAGTGGCCCGCTTGTAATCTTCCCAAGACATCTGGCTGTTGCTATTATTAAGGAAGAAGATTCTACCAAGCAGGCCAATTTTTATTTTCTCCCTATTCTCCAGTCTTCTTGAATCTGTTTGAATTTACATGGTTTTGAGGGGAAAAAGTCTTTAAGACACATTGCCTCATCTCCTTTCAATTTTATTGCCCCATAAATAAACTTAAGCCTTCTTTAGGCATCTTGGTCATTAATGAAACTTCATCCTAATGCAGGGAAGTATTGCATTCTGAAGAAGTTCTATTTGATATATTTGACACAGTTCATGAGTGATATTTAAAACGTTGCTTTCATATTATGGTCAATTGGCTTGGAATAAATTCCTGTATTTGGCCGAAGCATTATTCTTAAGCCTATGCCTTTCTCAATCTGATAAGTGGCCGACTGCTTCTCAAAATCCTTTCCCTCCCACTGATTCTTTCCCATTGCGCCCCCTTTAATGACAAAACCTTCCATTCTGTTTATTGCTGATAACAGCTGGCGTTGTCGTGTGAAGCAAAACACACAATGTTCAAATTGAAGCCATTGAGCCTTTGACATAGGCGGGCTTCCTGACATCATTCTCTTAATGAGAAGGAAGGGAAAATACACGAGTTGTGGTTATTTTTAGAAAACAAGATGGTAAAGGAAATTACTTCAGGCTTAAACATTCTGTTCCTTGTGTCAAAATGTTTCATCTTACTGAAACTGCAATCACTTTTCTCCCAATCCCTTTAATTTCCTTGCTCATGTTTATTGCTTTAGGTCTCTGCTTCTTTAATTTCCTAGCTTATATTTCCTTTCTCAATCCCTTCCCCCATTACTTAATCTTGAATGTTACTGAAGTGTCTAAAAGTCTGAGGAAATCTATTACAGTACACCATAAAAATTAATACAGGTAGTCCTCAATTTACAAGAGTTTATTCAATGACCGTTCAAAGTTACAAGGGCACTGAAAAAAGTGACTTATGACCATTTTTCACATTTACGACCATTGCAGCATCCCCTTGCTCATGTGATCAAAATTCAGATACTTGGCAACTGACTCATATTTATGACGGTTGCAGTGTCCCAGGGTCTTGTGATCCGCTTTTGTGTCCTTCTGACGAGCAAAGTCAATGGGGAAGCCAGATTCACTTAACAACTGTGTCATTCACTTAACAACTGCAGTGATTCACTTAACAACAGTGGCAAGAAAGGCCATAAAATGGGGCAAAACTAACAAATGTCTTGTTTAGCAATGGAAGTTTTTGGCTCATTATAGTTGTAAGTTGAGGACTACCTGGCAACGTAAGCCTATATGTTTTTAATATAGCAATAAATGCCACTATGTTAAATAAAGTTTACTTCTGGATAAGTATTCCAGACTGCCATACAGGCTATGTAAATCATAAATAATCATTCATAAAAAATGATGGGTTGGATCCATATTCAGGGATATTTTGATTGACACACTGAAATCAGTGGGACAAATTATAGACAGGCTGGCTGATTTGAGTCACATGGATGGTAATGGGTCCACTCTAAACATTCTGCACCAGTGATCCTTAATGGAACCCAGTCATTCATGATAGAGCAGGTTGCCCGCAACAGTGATTCGTTGCCCTAATTCTCTTGGCTGTTTTCTGTGGGGGGGGGGGGGGGTTGCAGCTGCTGGGTACTCTGTGGTATGGAAAAGCCTGGGATAATGTGATGGAAATTCATAAATCCTAAATCAATGCCTTAAAATGAGACAAGGTCAGTGTCATGGGGACAGGTGGTAAAATTGAGATTAGGATCGTTAGGCCATCATATTGATGCTGTCGAGAAAAGGGTCTAACTAAGTATATCTAGTGTTATATACAAAGAGAGAGAGAAGAAGAATGGTAAGCGAATTTTGCTCATGCTCTGAAGATTTTGCCTTAATATCTTCTTGAAGCCCTATCTCTGTCTTCTGCCCTTAAAATTCTGTTCTGGAGAGCTTCTTGTAAAAGCATCTGAGACCGTTCACTAAGGAATTATTTAGTTTTCCCCATTCACCGTTGAATCCATTTCCATTAACAATAATGAAAGAATTGCATTGCATGTTATTTTTATTTACTTATTTATTTATTTGTCAAGCATATATAAGATAACAGGTAAAAGTATAAACATAATTTGAATACATGAAAAGAGTAAGCCTACAAAGGAATATTAGGACAGGGACGGTAGGCACGCTGGTGCGCTTATGCACAGCCCTTATAGATCTCTTAGGAATGGAGTGAGGTCAACAGTAGACAGTTTAAGGTTAAAATTTTAGGGGTTTGGGGAAGAAAGCACAGAGTCAGGTAGTGCATTCCAGGCATGGACCGCTCTGTTACTGAAGTCATATTTTATGCAATTGAGTTTGGAGCAGTTAGCTTGAGTTTGTATCTATTATTTCCTCGTGTATTGTTGTGGTTGAAGCTGAAGTAGTCATTGACAGGTAAGACATTGTGGCAGATAATTTTATGTACTACACTTAGGTCAGACCGAAGTCGGCATAATTCTAAGTTGTCTAAGCCCAAAATTTGAAGTCCGGTGGCATAAGGTATTTTATTGTGGGTAGAGGAATGGAGGACTCTTATAAAATATCTCTGGACTCTCTCAATTGTATTTATGTCAGATATGCAGTGATATACTGTATAGATAGATATAGATATCTATCTATACAGTACTAAAACTCTTATTGTCATGATCTTTAACTAGGTGAAATGGTGCATCATAGGGCAATAATATTCGAACCATGGGCTAACTTACAGAATGTGTCCAAAATCTTGGAGTCATGAATGAGATTTGGGGAAGTTGTGGTTGCTTCAGTGCTACCAGTTATAGGTGTGGTCAGACTTTCAATGTTTCCCAGCCAGTCTCACGATCCCTCGCTTGTTCCCCCACCCAGCAATAGCTACTTACCTGTCTGGTGGGGAGGAAGGGAAGGGAAGAGAAGGGAAGGGAAGAAGATTCCTGATTCTCCTTGCCAGCCTACCAATGGGGAAGCCAGCAGGAAGTCAGAAATTGCTCCCATTTTCACTGCTTTGTTTACCCACCCATGATCACTCTGTTTTTCAGTTTAGGTAAAGAAATATCTGAAACAATGACCCAATAGGCGATAGGATGACTAATACTAATATCAAATTTGATTATATA
This sequence comes from Ptyas mucosa, assembly GCA_012654045.1. Lineage (NCBI taxonomy): Eukaryota > Metazoa > Chordata > Lepidosauria > Squamata > Colubridae > Ptyas > Ptyas mucosa. The sequence continues at coordinate 462,396 of WNWU01000056.1, read as the reverse complement.
AGCTACGATTTCAGTATTTCAAAATATACAAAGGTTATGTTTAAACAAGCTGGAATATTTCATCAATGTAGATGGTAATTTTTTTTATTCATTACTACTTCTAAGACAATAACCTTTTCTAGTAGTATACATGATGTCCCTCATTTTTTGTATTGTTTCCAAATATGTAGCAACAACATTGCACAATCCTGGTCTTCCAGAAACATTTAACAATTAAACTTGAATTATGGCACACTTTCAAAAGAAAATAATTGCACTGTTGCTTTTCAGATAAAAGATTTTTGGACTAACAGAAGCCCTTGTTCTGTAATTTCTCAGACATAAAATTGGCTAATATGCAACATTATACATTAAACAAAGCACAGAAAAGGAGGATAAGTTGTGGGGTAAAATAAATTAAAGGAAAGAGATATAAGAAAAGAAAAAGAAATCTAACTAAATGCAGATTATACCAACATCATATAATATTTGCCTTATCCTGGAAAACTATCCTTGATTTTACCCTACATAAATCCATACATGTTCATATTTTTATTTACATTACTCATTTCTGTCTCATCGACTTAATCTAACCATAACTTTGTCCTCTCTTTACTCTGCTCATTCACTCTTTCTTCATTTATTTATCTTGTGATTCAGACTTCATTCATTTTCTGTGTATGACCAAACTATCTCAGTCTATTTCTTTTATGGTTGGTTGCTCACTATTGTATGCAATACTTATTCATGCTTAATTGGAGTGAAGGGAATGGAAAACTTATTCTCAGAAATTCCCAGCCTAAGGAAATTTCACAAGTTACCATTCGTTATGCTTTTGTCTCCTCGGGAACATTTGATAAAAAAAACATAATTATAATGATGATTTTAGTTGTTATAACATGAAGTGACCAGACGTATCAGCTCTGCTTATAGCTGGTGTCCATAGCAAACCACAATGACACCAAAGTATCTGCCAGTAATGTTACCCTTACATACTTGCATCTGGACACCCGACAAAATGCATAAGTTGCTGTATCTGTACAACGGCATTGATTGGGTTTGGTCATTTTTAGCCCTCTACTACCCAAACAGACATCAATGGCTATAAATTGAAAGCAGTGCCTGGATTTCGAAGGAGAGGGCAAAGGCAGCCCATTTAATACATTCCAGAGAGCCTTCATTCTAGCTATTATAAGATTCTTCCTGCTATACTTTGAACAATGGACAAACATGCTACCAGTTCTCTAAAACAAAAGATAATGAGCTAATACCAGGGAAGTGAAAAATTGGCTAGTCAATAGAAAGAGTTTTTAAAGAGTTAGAATCTTCCTTTCGTTTTGGTATATTTTGAAGTGGTATCCCCCTTTAGATTTCCAGAAAGAAACAATCAAGCAGCTATTTGTATGGCTAAATGCACATTTTGAAAAGTGTTTTGCAACTGGCAAATCAAAAGCACTTCTTCTGCATCCCATGCTTCATGCTGTTCCACTTTTGAGGCAATTGGGTTAATATGGTACAACACAACTCTAGTGGTGCTGATAAGTGAAGTATTTATATGAGCATTAAGCCAAAGCTGCTATTGGGATCACTTTTGGAAATAATTATTGTTTCACAGTTGACTGGCAAGAGAGGCTATCACAGGAGACATTCCCTTAAGCAGCTTTCATCTCATCATATCAGGATTGACTGGTTGGGATGGAATAAAACTGTCAGATGCCTCTTTTTCATGTCTTTAAGGCGAGGATACTACAGGAAGCCTATGTCAGTCAGCAAACTGAATCATCACTCTAAGCGGAAATAGAATCTGTCACATCAAGTAAGTATTTGAGAAAAGTGTCTTCTTATCATTCAACAGAAATTCAGGTAAACATTCTGAGGGCGGACCGGGGTAAGTTGTCACTGATTTGTTTATTGCTGTAGGTATTTGTTAATAAGTCTGTGTCCATTCTCCTTTTTCATGACCCTTATGACTTAACTCTAGATGCAAGAGACTAGCCATATATAGCAGTGGTGGATTTCAATATTTTTTTTTTACTACCGGTTCTGTGACCGTGGCTTGGTGGGTGTGGCATGGCATGGCTTGGTGAGTGTGGCAGGGGAAGGATACTGTAAAATCTCCATTCCCATCCCAATCCAGGGGAAGGATACTGTAAAATCTCCATTCCCATCCCAATCCAGGGGAAGGATACTGTAAAATCTCCATTCCCACTCCATTCCAGGGGAAGGATACTGCAAAATCCCCATTTCCTCCCAATCAGCTGGGACTTGGGAGGCAGAGAATAGATGGGGCCAGTCAGAATTTTTACAACCGGTTCACCGAACTACTCAAAATTTTCACTACCGGTTCTCCAGAACTGGTCAGAACCTGCTGAAACCCACCTCTGATATATAGCCCTTTGCAGAGGTTATGTCTAGGTTAGATCTTTGTAATTAGTTCCTCACCTGCTTTCTGCACAATCTTGTCTTCTGCATAGACCATATGAATTTACTGTTTACTTTGTTCTGACTAGGCAGGAATCATAAACCCGAGCAAACTTATTGATCTCCATTAAATGTTTGCCAGAGAGTCTCCATTCCCACTGTGGTAAGACCTTCCCATCTTTGCTGATACATTTTGCATGTTCACTTGAGAGACCTGAGAAGAGGAAGATTTTCTTTCGTGGTCACACCCCAAGGCAATTGGCAGGAGCCCATCACAGCTTTAGACTTCTGGCATGCTTTCTAATAGAAGTCTAGTTATTCGAACAACTAGTTTCAGGAAGCAAGAAAAACACATTTGTTTTGGAAATAATCTATTATGCAACATAAGTTGAACAAGAATGTTACCTTGAGTGAGAACCTGTTGTCCTTTACTAAATCCTCTCTCTAAGGAAAGTATAATTAGACCTATTGCCTTTGAGGATTTTAAATGAAATAGGTGGGATTTTTTAAAAAAATGCCTCCAGAATAAATCTTAGATACCAGCCTAAAATTATATTGTATTGCTCCTACAGATGCTTTGTTTTGCTAGTTGCTGCTATAATTGCACTGCAAACATCTGGCTGACCACTAATCAGCAGCAAAGAGATACAAAAAACGCTATCTGAAGAAATTTGGACCCTAACCCTAGAAATCTATAAAATGCAAGCTCAACAAATATGATGTGAAAAAGGGAATACTCCCAAAAGCCATTGGCCTGTCACTTTGTGACACTTTGTATTAATTTCTGAATTATAGGCATATGGTACAAACTGTACTGACAACAAAATAACAAAACATGTGTTTATGGTGACATGATGCAAACCTTGGCCTTTTTTACTTGTGTCCTAACATAGGATGAAAACACATATGTCATAGGGTTTGCAATTGTAACATCATACTACAGATGCGTTGTCCTTTGCAGCCTATGCAGATGCCTGAGGTAATCCTTGAAAAGATTTTTACCTCAGATAAAACACCATGTAAGCATATAATCTAGTCAACCAGTGATCACCTATATTTTATTTTGCAGCACAGATTTGGTAGGCCTAAGAGAGACTCTTTTCAGGGAGGGAGGGAGGGAGGGAGGGAGGGAAGAAGGAAGGAAGGAAGGAAGGAAGGAAGGAAGGAAGGAAGGAAGGAAGGAAGGAAGGAAGGAAAACATGTTCCTGATATAAACTTGATATCTTCCTCCCTGTATCAGGTTGATTCATTTTTAAGCTTTTCTTGTACAACCATATCAGGCTTCAGCTGTCAACATAGAAATGGAACCAATTAGGCAAGGTCACAAGAATCCAACACATCTCATAAGTAATTTTAATATCAGGAAGTTATAAAGCCATAAAGAGAAGATTCAAGCAACTACAATGTTTCAAGGACAAACCCGATTTACGCATTCAGCATTCACACTTTTGTGCTTCTTTTTCCTCCTGCTCTATATAGTGGACTCCTTGCTCTCCACTTCTGCAAAGGACAAGTCCCTTTCTTCCTATCTTCCTTGCTTAGAAAACAGTCTCATCCACAATGACATTGCCCTTCACTCACATTCAGTTCTAACATATTCTTTATAAGCTTTCTCTTGTCCTTCTTCGTCTTCAGGGTAGGGGGACAATTCTGTGGGTTGGCAAGGAAACAGAAGGGGAAGTGACAAAATTTTTGTCCCCCAAGATTGATGCCCATGTCTGGCTAAAAGAGGAAAGTCAAATAATCATGTGGCTCCCGGCATGTTCACCACTCACGGGTTTGCAGCTTTATGGTTGATTTATTGTTAATTGCTGTTTCTTAACATTGGTGCTGCTGATGCAAACTGGGGTAGCAGTTGGCAAATTTCATGCTTATGCCCCATGTAATGAAAAGCACCCTTCAATTTGGATATATTTTTTTCTGCTGGGTGTGCACAAAGCATGAAATTATTTATAATTTACTATTATTCGCAAATTATTATTTTCAGCTGTGAAAATAGATGTTCTCCTGAATATGCCATACCTGCTACTTACAGACTAAGGAATAAGAAACCCTTTAGAAAATCTGACCATGTATTTGCATTAAATAATGTAAATATATTAGTTTTTTAAAAAAAATGTAGATAGATCCACGCATTATAGTATGACTGATTTTATGCAGGAATGTAACCAGAGCTAAATCACAACCTCTTTTTTGTTTTTGTTTTTTGCTTAGGGACAGATTGTGGGCTTGTTGAATTTTTCTTTTTTTTTAATGATAACTTTATTACATTTTTAAACAAGAAAGACAATAATTAAAAGAAAATAATAGTTAACAAGAAAAAAGAGTTGGAGAAAAAGGAAGGAAGGAATCAATAATAACACTTGATTTCCAGGCTCCACTGACATAAACTCACAAAAGATACCTGCTTTGTTTGATGTCATATGATTCAATTATTCTATTGAGATTCTGATCTCTCTCTGTTTGTATGTTTTTATTTGTAAATATTAATAATTAAGTAGGAGGAAATGTAGTAACTTTTTGTCTCCGTTCACAGATTGTATTGTCTTTCAAGATCATAACTTATAGTCCTGTTATTTCCCAAAGTAATGTTATAGCAAAATGTTTTTAAACAGAATAAGTATTCTATAGAAGAATACTACTCCCATTTTCTTAAGAGTGGGATGAACACTTGGTAAACCAAAATATAAAAATATAAAATTTTAAGCTGTGCGTCTCATTAAAACCCGCACAGGATATAATGTAAAGGTTAGCAGAACAGACTTCAGAGGGAATCATTATCATAAAATAGAACAGAACAAAGGAATATATTCTTGTCTTCCAGAATCAATTTGTAAGTGTGATATTAAACATTTCAAACTGATTTTAATAATTGTGAACCATATTATCCTTTTATATGTGATTGTAGCTTGTGGAAGAGGTAATGGTGGAAAAGACTGGGCAAGATTCCAGCTAATGACAATATGGTGAATCAGATTTCGATTCCAAGGATACTAAAAATACAGTTCCATACATAATTTGGGTGTAATCCTCTGGTACTCAGTGGAATTTATTTTTAACTAGTAACATTCAGATCTAGGACCTGATAATAACCTTATGATGCTGTCCTATTATGTGATAGACAATACTAACATCATCCCAATGTTATTGTATGTATGTATGTATGTATGTATGTATGTATGTATGTATGTATGCTTACAAATTTGGAAAAGAATGACAATTTATCTGAAGAAGGAATATATAAATTCTGTTTGTCCATTCTGGGGTTTCAGTAACAATCAAATGTCACACTGAAGAATTAAGTACTATATGTCCAGGACTTACTTTAGGAGAATTGTTGGAGATGTGCTGCATTACTATTATGATTAATCTTCTCATCGTTCCTATCACCCATTTCCTCCCACTTATGACTATATGACTGTAACTTATTGCTGTATCCTTACAATTTATATTGATTATTTCCTAGTATGATTTGATTGCTTATTTGTACCCTATGACTATCATTAAATATTATACCTTATGATTCTTAACAAATGTATCTTTTCTTTTTATTTACACTGAGAGCATATGCACCAAAGACAAATTCCTTGTGTGTCCAATCACACTTGGCCAATAAAGAATTCTAATATAATATAATATAATCTAAGAGTCAGATGTGTACTCTGCAAGAATCACTTGGGGGGGGTGACTCTAGGAATCACAAAAGGGATAATAGTAAACCATAATTACAACCCTGGCTTTGAACAACCTTCTATATCCTGTATATCTGTTGAAATTGGAATGTTCAGCAACCTAGTTAATCTGGAGGTCACCATATTGGGGGAAAGCTGGCGTAGAAAAATGTTAGTTGTAGTTTGAGCAGTTGTGCAAAGTTTCCAAGAGATCTGATTTAAAAAGACCCGATCAAATCACTCCCTCAAATTCAATCATTTCTGAATCATTCTGAAGCACCAAATTGAATCATGTGCTTTTGAATTACTTTGGAGAGATTAAAAGGTGATTTAGATTCAGTAGACATTCTGGTGCTTTCTGTTTTGCAGAGGCTCAAACTTTGTCGGAGCTGTCGTTCTTTATATGGGTAATACTGAAACAGGATTAGACAGTAGGTCTTTTTGATACTGATAGGAATAGCCAGCCAATTTATCATCTCTACACACCCTAGAAGAGTGCTTAGACAGTCTGTGGTATCAGAATTTGTTTAAGCAGGTTTAGGCTATGGGGGAGGAGATGATGGAAAATTTATTTTGTCACTCCTTTTTATATGGCTTGCTCCTTCCTCAAATCTATAACCTTTCATACTTACCTTCCCTTAATCTTTTCAGTCTATTTGCCTGACTTGTAGTATAGTCACCATTAATCTTTATGTCCATTATGTCTGAAGTTCTTCAGCTCTTTCAGATCTCACTCTCTTTCTCTTTCATGCCTGTTTTTTTCCTCCATTTTCCTATTCCATTTTCCTACACAAATAAAAAGAAAACAAAAGAAATTGTTCACTTCCTTTTTGCTAATTCTCTGCCTTGTCTTGCACTGAGTAAATCTTCGTCACTGCGGATCTGAGATAAGCATGCTTGCTGTTAGACCACTATAAAGACTATTTTAGTATTTGTATTGTATAAACAATGATGATAATCTAAACACTACTCATCTTTTAAAAATTGTTGCAGAGACAGCATATGACATGCCATTTTCAGAACAGATAACTGACAATGAGCAAAATGCAAAAGGATTTTTTTGGAGTGAAGCACTCTTTGTACAACTTCTCTATTGGCTTTTTGCTGGACATTGTAGAGTGTTGTTCTTTCCTCATTCTTGTTATCTCTGCCTTTTAAAGTCGGACAAAATATGTTTTATTGTTGTTAAATATGTGCAAGATATTAAAAGTATTAGTATCCTGTGATTTTGTATTTTAAAAAATGAAGCTGTTGCAGACATTTTAATGCTTTTTTTCATTACAGAATGTATGTTTCTGAGGAAATGATATAGCTGTTTTTAAAAAATTGAAGAACAGTTCGATGTTTTAACCACTAACCCTCCTCTGAAGCATAATCCTAATTCATATTTTTTAGACATCCATGTTCAGGATGTTATCTAAGAATGACACACTATTAAAAATATTAATATAGCTAATATATAATGTATACAAAGGTCAAATTGTATGTTTGAATTAACACCTTCAATGAATTGATGCTGACACAATCTCTACATGGTACATAGTAAAATATGGCCTGCTTGTGAAAATTTGAATCCATATTCAGATTTATATGCAATTGTTTACATATTCATTTACAAATGAGAAACAGGTGAATATGACAGGTACATAAATCTGAATGCTCTTCCAGTAGATTAAGTTATGTTTGAATATCTATTAGGTGATCTCAAATATGCAATGAAGGGAGACCTATTAATATTTACTAATATTAATAGTAAAACTAATATTACTGATATGCAGGGAAACATATTAATATTTCTGAGATAGAACAGAGTGGGAAAAGAAAGAATAGACCGATTTAGCTGGCTATAGAATTCTGTTATTTCTGCCCAAGCACTGACTGGAAAAGTGAACATACTTCTGTATTTGCCATATTCACTGCTTTCTAATTTTGAATCTATACACAGTTGCATGTAAATTATAACTGTACATCCAAACTTAGAGAATATCTATGCTTAATTTTGTATCATGTAGAAATTATGTCAAGTTCTGTTCATTTACTGATTCGCTGATTTGTCCCTGGTCCCAATCTACAATTTGACCACGGACACCTAAATGTTTGCATATACCTATACATTACCTATACAGTAACAAGGTTTACTCAATTTATCTTGCATTGTGAGATTGTTGCATTGTTAAGATTGCATTAACCTTTTTAACTTGCTTCTCCATATCTTAAAATACCATTGAGCTAATGAAAAATGTTCAATTTGCCTTGTTTTGCAACAGAAACCTAGCAGCTTGCAGTAAGAACTGCATCCATTTCATAATTGCAAACTTATGTAGATTCATGGTTTTATGTTTTATGGTTTTTACAATTCAGGGATTTGTTGCATTTGTTAGTAGAGTATAATGCTATTTATGGAATTTCATTGTAGTTTACTGATGATTTACTGATATAAATTTAAAGGCCATTTTATTCCACAGAGAGTTTCAATTTCAAAATTCTCTTCCCAGAGGTTTTTTTTTTTAGATTTTCAAGAGAATCAACATGCTACAGTATTTGTAAGAGTTCTTTTAATATGATGATGAATTTCCCTGATATTAATTTAAAACAACATTTTTGAAATATAATCAGTGTTTTTATTTAGCATAACCCAAATATTTTATGGAGGAACTTGACTTCATTTTAATCCAAGTTGGTACTGGTGAGTGTTTCTTTTGCAAACTACGTTAATTAGTCATAGGATTACCATCACTTAAATCTCTAATTCTATATAATCCTATCTTCCCAAGGCCGGAAGTGAACTAAGTTTTCCTCATTCTTAGAAAGTGAGTTGATTCAAAGAATGGGAAAAAGAAAAAGAACACAGACTAAAAGCTGTTTCAAACTTTTCCAGTTTTCTAAATTTGAAATTTGATATTGCAAATAGTAATTTCTTATTGTCCGGAAGAAATGTTATGGCTTTTGAATCCAGTATTTTGACTTCTAATCACACCTTGTCAAATCAGACTCAGGTTTGATCCTGAGATTTTAAAAGATCCGACAGAATAAAACAAGACACCTGTAAATAAGGCATCCCAGAAGCAGGATAAATTATATTAACAATATAAAGTTAAAAGCCACAATCCTGGCTTAATTATGATGATTACATCATAATACTGTAAGATTTCTTCCATAAAACATAAAACACATAGCATATATGCAGTCCCTTTATGACCTAATTTGATTTCACTTGGAAGTCCTATTTTAGAGCATTCTAAGCACATCAACAGATTTTAATGGGATGCACTCCCATTTTGCATAGGACTGCAACCGCAGATAGATAATAACTTCACTTCATAGCTTATGCTTCCTTATAGCCTACTCTTAAACAGCTCCCTCATAAAATTTGAGTCTTTTCTCTGGAACACATACAAACCTGACACTCATTATACACAAAGGAATGTTTAATAACAGGCTGCTTTCTCAGAAAAGAGCAAGGTAGCAAGACATTAAATGTTTGTGTAGTTACAGTTTCACTTCACAGTGAAAAATATTTCAGTGGATTGGATTAAGCCTGTCATCTTATGCTACTTGGAAGTTAAGTACCGTTATAATCGGTAAAAGTGTCTTTTTCAGATGGCAGAGCTTATGACTGAAGGGTTTGACATTCCTGTCACCATATATTTTATTCTGCAGATAAATGGATGAAACATTTTGCTCTACAGATTAATGGCTGCTTTAAATTTCCTTCCATTTGTGCATAAGGAGCCAATATATATATATATATGCAGATGCAAAATTCATGCCAGTTTGGGCTTCAGACACAATATGAAGCAGAAACCCAGGAATATGAATTCATGATATTTTTTATATTATGTTTACAAATGTTTTAGATGGGATGGCTTACACAAAAGCAAAATAAATTATTGATAAAGAATTATAAAATCAGTACATGAAAGAACATTTTGACAGGAAATCCGTCAGCTTTATTTTTTCTGCCTTACTTGGTAGAAAATGTGTAGTGTAGATTACAGGCAAAAAATGGACAATGGCTGTTTTCACCTGACACACTATACCACAAGATAAGCATATTTTTGACCACTATGTAGCATAAATCCAGTCCTTGGGGTTAGTTTATGGCTCTCTGTGTTCCCAAATTTGTCAAGATTAAGATAACTGTATAAACTACATCAAATGAAGAAACATAGTCAGGTTTGCTAAAGAGTTTCAGATTATTTCCTTCTCCTTTGGATCTTCCTATGCTTTTAAGCTAACTGAATTCTGGCTTTTTTTTCACCATCTCCAATGGTATATCACTCTCAATGGGCTAGTGGACTACCACTTACATCTTTCATGGTTTTTAACTGCACAACAAAAACAGATGCATATATATTTTGAGGCAAATAAAACTGCATCATCACAAGTTCCATCCTTTTTGTATATGCAACACTGCTTGAATCATAACCCTAACCCATCAGATCCTCCCCAAGAATGCCTTTGGATGGATGGATGGATGGATGGATGGATGGATGGATGGATGGGTGTGTGTGTGTGTGGATTAATGAATGAATGAATGAACAGGAAAAGTGATTTATAACCATTTATACACTCAGAGGAGTCATTATAACAGCTTACTTATTTCTGGGTGCTTACTGTTAGGATATGGTGCATGGCTAACAGGTTGTCCAGGCAGTATATAAGCTAACATGATGAATATGTATTCTATGACTTTAAGGAGTACTGCTAGTCATTGTAATGCTGAGTCATTGTATCCTGATTGGATAAGCTCTGTTGTAACTGTATTTAAGGAGAGTTTGAATTTAGTCATTGTGGACATGCCACCATTGTGACCTGTTACCAGTGTGACCTTGCTGCTATTTATTACCTACTGCTGTTTTGTATTTTTCTATTTGATCTTTTACATGGTCTAATGTGATCATGGTTTATTTATTCTCTTTTTAAGAACTATTTACATTGTGCCTGTTTGATCCTTTTACTACAAAACTGGTAAGAAGAATTTTGTATCTCTGGACTGATTATGATTGGCTAAGACTTGGATTGATTAAAGACTATGGGATTGTTTTTCACTACAAAGTAAAAATTTTGATAAACCAGTTTATATGTATTTTATTCATTATTGCTCTCAGCACCGTTTCCATGTGCTATACGCTCTGCTGGTTGTTAACAATATCCTTAACACTTACAAAAAGTTGTAATCAAAAGACACAATCCCTTATTCACATACAATGTAGTTTAGATTTTTTTAATGTACCCACAGCCAATTAATCCATAACAAAACCTAGAGAAAACCTTTTATTGAGTCTCCAAATAGGCTTTATGATATATGACACCTAGGGTCATATGTTGAGATGGGCAGCTATACAAATCAAATCAAATCAAATCAAATCAAATCAAATCAAATCAAATGGCAAATGGTAATCTCACACTACTGCAGGAGGAGGATGAATTATATTAATTATATTAATGAATAATGCCAATGTTAACATCATTCCAGTCCTTCTTCTGCTTTATTGAATGCCATGAATGATCACTCCTAAACGATGGGAAGAAAATTTCCTTGCCAAATTCTGATGACTTTCTTTGTTATTTTTTAAATCTCCAGTTTTTTTCTTTATGTAACATTTTTTGTAAACTGTCAAAATTGAACCAAACAAAATGCTCACTCCTGAGTACTTACTAAATTCAGGAACTACAGCTATTCACAGGATTCACAGGGTTATGGTAAACTTGTTAGCCCAATCTGTGAATTTTGGCTAGTTTTTTAATGTAATAACATATTTATACATCATTTAAAGCATTTCCCCCCAAAACAACATAATAACATTGGAAAGAGACTGTATACTACAGCTCCAGAAAGCATAGAAAACAGTGCAATGGAGATTTATTCAAAAGTAAATTGCATTGTGTTAGTGTACTTAGAAATGCAGGTTCAGGAGTCAATAGCCCAACAGCTCACGATGTCATGCTTTGTCTTAAATTCATGCACCTGATATACTACAAAGACTTAATTGTATCTCCCATTCCTGATGGAAACAAAGATCAAGGTTTCTCTGCCAATAAATTATAGGTTTCAAGAAAATTTGTCCTGTAATAAGAAAAAGAAAGTGCTTTGTCCAAGTGACCCCAGAAGTTATATTGCTGCATGTTCCTTGATAATAACTTCTAGGGGCAATGCTATTTAGGTTTTATTACTATTAGAATGAAATACTGTTGATTTATTAATGAGTTTTGTAGCTTTTACAGGTTTTATGGAGTGAAAAGTGAGCAGTGCCTACCAGACACAAGTAATCAGTAAGCAATTATTAATTCTACCTAAAGCTGTCTATGTAGTTTTGTAAGTCTCCTTCACAGTTTCTTAACACCATGATTCTGTATCTGAAACAGGTTGCAAAAACTTACCAACCAACTACCGTTGGATGCACTGCAGATTTTGTTTTTGTACAACACAGACCCGATCACACAAGTAAGGCTTTCAGATATGCTCGCAGGCAAAGGATAAGCTTTGAAACTGACTTGGCAGATAGCCCTTAAGAGAATCGGCTCCTGCCTATGAATGCCCCAACTCTTTAAGACGGGTTATCGCTTTACTTGATATCACATTATTATTGCCCACAAATTTTATTATCACTAAATAAAATTATGTGAACTATTTGAGTAGTTTACATTTAACGTTGAAAGTTAAAAATGTGGAATGCAGGCTAGGAAGTTCTCTTTCCTACTCTTAAAAAGTTTGTTACATTTTACAAGCGGGATCTCTCTTTCTTCACTTGAATACTGAGCCAGGTGCAAGATTGGACATGAAATATCTCAGAAAGGGATTTTATTTGAAAAAGGTCACTTAACAATGTACACTAAAGCCTGTCTAATCTTGCATGCCATACTTCCTTCCTGACATATTTCAGAAGTGGGTGAACTGAGTGTTTCTTTGTATTCTCTACTCACCAAAGACATCTGAAACAGTGTTCTTTATGCTGTACATATCATAGAAAGTAATGTTTTCTTGCAAAAAATGTATTTGCAACTTTTCTTTACATTCTCCTTTTCTTTTCATAGATAGCACTTACGGCAGTGATTCAGATAGGTTCTGTTGCTCTTATAAGTTATGTGTTGCAAATAAAATACTATTGACCTATGTAGCAAGATTTTCATTTAGCTTCATACAAAAGGATAAGTGTTATCTTAAATATTAAACATTATCTTAAACATTAAGCTTATTTTATTATTAACCATAGGAAGTTATCCTGTATGTAGTCATACTACGGTGCAGCTGGTGCTATACTGTGACTCTTCCAAATATCAGATTACATTTTCTAAAGGTTTTTTTTGGGGGGGGAAGTGGGGGAAGAGATGCCAGGGGCTGAACTCTTCTGTTGAACTATTGGCCTTGAGATAAAAGAACATTCTTCTGCAATAATTCTGTTAGAGGAATTTCTTGAGGTCAGTGAACGGTCTGGAACACTCAATACTGTAGAAGCTACTAAAACTATGCAAGTCATGACTTGAGCATGGCCAATGACAGAAGACCGCTGGGAATCAATCCCATTGAAACCACTGAAGTTTTTTTTTTAAAGAAAAAAAGGTACACGCACAATGAGTCACAACATATATAGGTCGCCGTGCTTCCATGACTGAGGATAAGATTACAAAAGTAGCCTGCAGCTTGAGAGAAAGGGTAGAGCTACCTTTATGAAAGGATGGAACAGCAAGAGAACCCAAAAGGTATTAAAGTGAAATGATTTCTCTCTGGTTCAGACGCGATTTGGTTTAATATTTTCTTTGGAAAGCACCTTATGATATCAGTTCTCAGTATATCCTTATAATTGCCTTCCCCAACTTATTATTCTCCACGCACCTTGAAATCCAATTTTCGTCGTTCTCAACCAGCACTTTATAACAAGTCTTGCAGCAACTTATTTGAATAATTCCTGTAAGAGTCATAAATGAGAGGCTGATTAAAAACATAGGTCTCATTGCTTCTTCCGCTAAACTTTCTTCTTGGTCATCAGAAGGGCAGGGAATAGGGTTTTCCAGACCCTTCCTAGTGTTTAATTTAAATACCCCCTGACAGGCAACAGCACTCTAAAAGTGTTAGAAGAGAAAAAGTTCTTCCTTTCTCTGCCTGCTAGTACCTGTTTCAAGATCTTTCCCTCAACAGGGAGGGAAGGTTACAAGAAAGGAAGATGAATGTGTTGATAAGTGTGACTTACGTGTGAATCGAGTGTGTGATATATGACACACTTGGGATGCATTCATATTAATTTATAATTATTTAATTAACTACTAATAGCAATATTACTCACTCTAAGTAAAGTCATTAGTACCACCGTAATATGGTTGAGTTATATAAATTGTTAGCAACGTTTTATACTAGTACAGAATTTGTGGCTAAGAGAGATTGATATTCCAGTTCTGAAGGTCATATTTTATAAATTTTCATCTCCAAATGATCAAATATTACTGTACATAAAAGGCAAGTGCTGAAATACCTCCAACATTTGGACATTTAATAATGGAACTATTCAGTAAACTTAAATCCTTGTACAGAATTGTATATAAACTGTGACTAGACTGGGAAGTTCTTCACAGAACAGTCTGCCTAGGTTCATGTTGTGTCTCTTGTCATTTTGAGCAGTGCTATACTTATCCACCACACCACCTGATAATATCTGCCTGAATCATTTGCTTTGTTTATTGCCTCAGGAAATGAATTCATGTCCCTCCTTTTAGAACATCATTCGCCCAGAGATAAGACTGGCCCCCACTTTGTTGCTTTTCCACAGTGCCATGAAGAGATGGTTTTGCTAGTGAGCTTGGACCACCCATTCAGAACCAATCATTTGGCTTGTCTGATTGTGTTGTTGCTCTCATGGGATGGGGTGGGGTGTGGGGAGTTAAGCTGAAATTTTAACTTGGATATTTAATGTTGTATCCCACCTGGAGTTGCTCTGTGTGAGTTGGGCAGCTATATAAATTTGATGAATAAATAAATAGATTTATAAATTTATAATAAATGGTTTGTAAGGTCTCCATAACCAATTCCACCACTGATTGATTGATTGATTGACTACATCAGGTTGATTTACTATTAATGATCATCCATCACTAATTCTGTTTTGTGGGCAGAGTATTCCACTATCTTAATGCAGTGGAAGAGATGTCCTTGCTAAAGAAGCCATGTTTGGTTCCAACCAATTTTAGCAAGTAGAGTCCAGTATACAATATTCCATATTCAGCTAGGCTGATGGAGGTAATTTTAATTGAAAAGGATTATTTTATTCCTTCCTAGTCTGAGTGTGAACCTGGATGGATAGTCTATACTAGGGATAGAGGCAGGGATCATGCAACCCTGTTCATCCTCCCGAATCCCTTGGTGGCTTTTCATACCGTTGATCATGATGTCTTGTTGGAGAATTCTGTGAACCGAGGAACCATTTTGTGATGGTTCCCTTTCTGGGAACTAGAATGGCTCAGTTCTTAGGAATTGTTTTGGGACAGAATTCTATAAGATTTTACCTTTTCTTCCATGTTATCCCTCGAAGCTTTGGTAGTTGGGAAGGAGCACTTTCTAGTTTACTGATATCCCAATACTGTGACTTTTCCAAATATCAGATACTGCTGACACTTTGTGATATTTTTCTTTTCTTTTTTTTAAAGACTCAAGTTCAGAAATCACAGTGAATTCCCAGACTAACAAAATAATTATTGCCACAGAGTCAGGTAAAGCTGAACTCAGACAAAGCAAAGTTGCAATGATTCTGAGAACTGAATTTCGGGATGTGTATATTTTTGCATTCCTCCTTAAGTGGACAGTGTTGGAACAGCTAGATCCAGCACTGATACTAAACAGCTTTTAATAAATTTCTGCTGATAATTTGGTACATCGCCCTCTGGAGAAGAGAGAGACCTAGCTTCATGTCTTAACTAAGGAAATGCCCTCTTGTGAGGTGGCTTTTGAATTTTTTTAAAAAGGTAACCTTCTTTCCACAAACTGGACATGGATGAATGGCAAATGAGGCCTCCATAGGATCCTGGATTAGGTTTATATTGGAAAAGCCTCACAAGTTGCCTTTCGGGCCCATTTCAGAATAGTCTATAAAATCTTACATGGCACAGGCCAAGCTGTTTACAGGGTCTGCCCACTCCTGCACAATCTGCTTCCCATTCTTATGATGCAGCAGTAAAATATGACATGAAAGATTGATTCTGCTTTCTGCACAGCAAGGCCCGGTTATTGAACCAACTCCTACTGGAGCTGAAGCAAGCTCTCTCATTAGATAGTTTAGAAGGGTGCTGAAAACGTAATTTGGTAATTTGAGCTGCTGTTCTAGCTTTCGGTTTTATGGTTTGTTTGTTTTTTATATTTTCCCACAATTCTTATGGGCTTTTAACTGAATCCTTGTAAGCAACCAAAAGCTATGAAAGGAGGGGATTGCATCTGCATCTGCAATATAATACAACAAAAAAATAAAATAAATACAATAAAAAGACCATAGAATTGCTGCATTGCAATGGTTAAGGGGCCTAGGTAAGACACTATTGATATTATTAACCTATGTCTCTCTCTCTCTCTTCTGAGGAAAACCATTCTGAGGAAAACCTGAGGTGTTCTAGCTGCTAATAATGCCAGGAAATCACAGATATTCTCTGTGCTTCCCAAACCTGGATAAATTATCCAAAATTGGGTAAAAATAGTTTTTTGGAGTAATGGCATGGAAACCTATTACCCCTCACAAAAAGACATTTAAATTGACTTAAAAATTGCTATCTGTACTAAAATAAATTCAAATATCTCCCAAGGTATTCCTATTAAAATGAAAATCAATGAAATTGCCAGTGGTAATTGGTGGAAATCACATGAAGGTCATTCCATGATATTGTTTTTAATAACGCAGGGAGCCTTCCAGTTGTTGTTTTTTTAAATTTTGATTTATATGCCGCCCTTCTCCGGAGACTCAGGGAGGCTTACAGGAGGTTAAGCAATAGCCTTCATACTTTTGTATATTTATACAAAGTCAGCTTATTGCCCCCACAAACTGGGTCCTCATTTCACCTACCTTAGAAAGAATGGAAGGCTGAGTCAACCTTGAGACTGGTGGGATTTGAACTTGCAGTAATTGCAAGCAGCTGATCTTAATAACAGTGAATTAGTCCTCTGCGTCACCAGGACTCCTCAGTTGCAACCATTCATCCAGTGACCATTTGAAGTTATGACAGTACTGAAGAAAGGTGCATAGAACCTGTCCTCGAAGTTTGATAAGTCTTTCTGATAAACAGTTTGTGGTAACGAAGGAACATAAATGAAGTTTGGGAAGCACTTCTGCAGAGGATTTTGGCTGCAGTATATGGATATGGATAAACTAACTTCCCTTCCTTCAAACGATTCTAATAAAGTGCTTTGGATCTTGCCCAAAGACAGTAACTCAGGATTACTCATTCAAGCAGTCTGACATTTCTCAATTTTTTGGGAAGGAGGGAGGAAACAATATCTTAAGAAATGTATACATTAAAGTTAATGTGACATTTAAGGCAACAGCCTTGCTTTTTCAAGTTTTGTAAAAGCTTGAAAAAAATCAGACTATAATAAGCAGCAGAGAGCTGCTACATCCATGCTTGTGGGGTCTGGAACACTTCATATGAATAATTTTTGAAGGATACGGAGTCTTATTTTTATCACCCAGCTGATAACTGAGCAGCTGGATAGTGCAGAAACACAAATGCAGCACATGCGGTTTGGGGCAGCGCATAGGATGATGAAAGTAAGAGCCATTTATAACTTGTTAATTGCAAGTTGTCCTCATGCTTCAAAGGAGTGAATATTAAAGGATTATGAGAATGTATGAATAGGCTGCACATGGCAGCAGAATACTGCTAACCAGCTGTGCACCACGGCCTGACAATAATGGGAGATTTATCAAGTCCCTGGAAGAGCAGTATAGTATTATTTGGCTTGATAAATCAAACATTTTGCAGACTGGGTTTATTTTATTCATTCACTCAAAAGTCAGACTTCCTGCTTTTATCTATGCCCATAAAGCTGCTTATCCTATTTAAAAAAAGGTGATTAAAACCTTTTCCTGTGCATGCTGGTTTAGATAGACAGAAAAATAGATAATATGTACTGCTTTGTTTCCTGGCTTCTACAGCCCGCATTTATTGGGAAGCATGACTTGCTAGAACTGAGATGGAAGAATGAGATTTTTCCCATCCAGTATCTTGTTTACTTTGCATAATAGAACTGAATTTGTTATTTCTGCCTTGCTCAGAAGCATAGGAGTTACAATTTGGCTGTCACAATGCAGCATAATGCAGGGTTTAAAAGAATCTTCCTGACTGGACCACAAAGCTTTATTCTGTTTCTTTCCCTCGCCATTATTTCTTTTTTCTTGAAATGGAGACTTAAACATCATACTAATTTTCTCTGTAGCAAACCCTATGTGGCCCATCAAGTTCAATACAATTCAGCCTACACAAGTTGCATGTGCCAGCCCAGCAAAGGCTCAACATAATTAATCAGCTGGTATGCAAACCTTTGACTGTAAATTGTTCCAGACTTCTGTAAGTCTTATCAAAAAAAGAAATCTTTGGCTTTGTTTTGACAACATATTGTACTACAAATCAGCCCACTACATTTTAGTTTAGGTTGTATAATTCAATGTGGCTAGTTTCTGGTTCAGTGGTAGTTTGTGTAAATACAGACTTTCGGATAGAATAAACCATGATTAAGGTCAACCTCCCACAGTCAACCTATGGGAACACTTTCAATCAACTTGATTTTTTAAAAAAGTTAGCTTCACTTTGATTGGGGGTGGGGGAGTGTTATTTTCCCCACCTAGAGAACAAAAGAAGTGGATGACCACACAGAGAAGGGGAAATCTGATGGTAACTCTTTCATTGGGCTAACTGAGAAGAGGGAGATAAGAGAGGCAGAGCTGTTCTATCACTCTGTTAAGGAATCATCTGTCTGTGTCTCTCCTTCAGCTGCCATCAAACAGCAGTGGTCTGTTCAGCACAGGAAGAAAAGAGAAGCAGCTGCTCCATCAAATCACCTAACTGGTGATATGCATCCTGCTTTACATCCCAGCTAATTAGGACAAGAATTTCAACATAAGATCCATGTGCCTTAGCTTGTCCCCCCACTTCTCACTTTATTTTCTTACTCCATTTTGTTTCTGTCTCATATATTTTAGATTGCCCATTTTTTAATCTAAGGACCAAAAAACAAAAAAAACAAAAACAAAAACCAGATCTGTGCAGTACTTTAGATTAGAAAGAAAAAAGATGCTTTGAATCACGGAGCATCTCTTGGCATTTCCTTAAAGCACCTAAGGTGTTTCCTAACATTTCGCAGCTGTAGTTGTCATAGGATCTCCCAAGATAACACACATTTTGTTTAAGAAGTTGCCAACAAGCGCTATGGGGCACCCACTCTATGAAGCCTCTTTATTTGAATCTGAACAGTGCACAGCTGTTCAGCTGTGTATCAAAGAGTATCACAGGTCTTGAATGGTTTATTAGTCCATTGAGTCCAACCTTATACTATGTTCAGGTATGTTTGAAGCATTATTAAATATAAGGTTAAAAACCCTTAACCTCCATTTCACAGAGATTCAGACTCAGAGGCATTCTTGGATTTTTTTTTTTTAAAAAAGATTTGGAAGTTGATGCTTTATGGTGCTGTTTTTCAAGCTTGGCAATTTTAAGATGCATGGGCTTTAGGAATTCTCCAGCCAGCATGTATCTTGAAAGCCTGACAAAGCTTCCATCTCCTTCCATCTTATATCAAAGAGATAGGCATTTGGAGGTGCAGTAACTTCAGGATTTTTTTTTATTTTTTAATTTCAGCATTACAGTGTCACTTTCTCTAAAGTTCAACTTTTTCAGTTTTGTGTATTAATAGCTAATCTCCTTTTGCCTTTTTCCATCCTCTGAAGGAGAATTTTGTTTAGAAGAAAAGTGAAAAATTTCCTGGAAAGACCATGCTTGTCTTAACAGATGTTAAGAATATAGTAACTTGAACTACTCCATTACTAGTACTTGATGCCTCTTTGAAACACCACCACCACCATCATCATCATCTCTTCAATTCCTGAGTCTAGTATAGATTTCAACAGTAACATTACTTTTATTTCTTCTTCCTCTTATTATAACCAAGATAATAAGAATGATCTGGTTAAGTACAGTATTCTAAAGCTGTCTTTTAGAACTATGACTGCAAATCATTTAGCTAGGAAGGAATAAACCTTCCAATTTCCATGATTTCCAAGTTTGATTTTATTATTTATTTATAAAGTTATGTTATGTTATTATTACCATTATTATTCCCAGATAAATGTTACTTTTTGTTAGAAAATACTACAAAGTTGCTGATCAACAGGTGGAGGCATTTTTTCCTTCATTTCAGGTTAAATGTTTTAAAACTGTGTGCATTTCTCAAGTCCCATTGTCTTTGGATTGTCCATTAAAGAAGCAGCAGTATTTTGCCACCTGCTGCTACGCCTCTGAAGGATTGCTCCTACTGAGACAGTATCCAGCTGTTTCCAAAGCAGGATGGTCAATGGGGAAAGCTTCCTGCTGTGTCTTCTATGAACTGTTTGCCCTGGATCAGCAGATCTGTAGCTTATCCAAAACATTTACTGAAATATAACCTGCATCAGTAAAGAGCTTAGATGAATAAGTTGACTGGGTCTTCTTTTTCACATTTCATTTCCCAGTTCTTGGATTAGAACCAGGAGAGAACAGCAAAATTATTTTGGCAACCCAGAGATTTATTTTATAATAAAGAAACGGAACAGAGATCCTGCAGCAGTAACAGGCACAGTAGCAACAGCAACAATCTATTCCCCATGTCCAGTCACAGTCCTGATTGTTAGCATGACATTTCATGCCATGCTAAAACAAAATAAATTCAGATCTGCATTATTTTAGGAAACTGTTACCTTCTCATCGAGTTGTTTTAGATTTATGAATTTTGCCCAGCAAGCCCTAAGGCCACATTATGGGAGAGGTAAAGAGGTATCGATAAGATGCAAAGTGTCAAGTTTCAGAGAAAGAAGGAATAAATCGGAAACAACACAAGCATTGGGTCTGGTGCGGCATTAGATCCAGGTCCAAATTCTATGCATTGTTAGTTACCCACTGGCTGCAAAACTTTATCCAAAATTGTGACCAAGATTGAGTTAACCCAACCAACATCCTTAAAACGGCTGGTTTCCTGGGTAGAAAGGAAGTCAGTTTAAGAAAATGGTGCTTAAATTTTAATCCATTCCTTAGCTGTGGGGAAAACATTCCTCGTTTTTTTCTCCCCCATCCTACTCATGATGGGAAGCTATGCCCCATATCTTTCTGTGTGTGAGCCTGCGACTGGTCCCCATGTCTGGACTGAATTTCACCAATACTATAGAGGACTAGAGACCAGAGTTTGCCAATCTTTCTGGCTTTGTGGACTGGTGGGGATGGGGGAGGAGTGGAGAGATGTTTCCATGTGAGTGGCGGGCGTGCCTGCCGCTCATGCAAATGGAGCATCCGTGCATATGCTCCCCACTGCTTGTGCGAGTTGGAATACGCATGTGCTCGCCTGTTACTTCCGCGGCCTGATTCCGAATGGTTCAAGACCCAGTAGTGGCCCACAGCCCAAGCTTGGGGACTCCTGCTATAGACAGTGATTATTCTTGCTGTCACTTGAGCCAGATGGAGAAACTGGCAGTGACTAGAGCAGTGATGGCTAACCTTTTTGCCGCCGCGTGCCAAAAGCGGGAGGAGCAGGGGGGGTCGCAGGTGCGGGTGCCCACATCCATAATTCAATGCGCCCCGCCCTCCCGCGCATGCGCACGTGACCCCCCCACTTCCCCTGCTTTTGGCACGCAAAGGCCTGGTGGGCCCGGTAGGCCCATTTTCCCCCCTCCCCAAGCTCCAGAGGCTTTCTAGGAGCCTGGGGAGGGCAAAAACAGCCTTCCCCATTCCCCCTGGAGGCCTTTCGGAGGTCAGAAACAGCCAGTTTCCTGACTTCCGATGGGACCGGAAGGCCTGAAAATCAGTTGGCTGGTGCGCACATGCGGGCTGGAGCTGAGCTAGGGCAACACTCGTGTGCCTACCAATATGGCTCCGCGTGCCACCTGTGGCACCCGTGCCATAGGTTCGCCATCACGGGACTAGAGTAATGTCCTGGCTATATTTATTTGTAAATAAATTGTTTCAATGGAACTTTACAGCGTTAGTAAAATGATGACAGCTGGAAAGGAGGGAAGAATGGTTGGTACAAGATTATAGGGAGGATACAGCTTATCGAATTCATTAAGGAAAAACAAATATTTTGATCAGTTAACAAATTTACAAATAGTCAAGTTTGCAGAATAATTCAGGGTAGTACAACAGCGAAATAGAAAAAGGGAACTGTTAAAAAAAAGTTTTAAAAAGGTAGCATCATGGGAATTGGCTCAGTTTTTAAAAAGCTCGCTTGGCTGAAAATTTCTAAAAGTATCTTTATTGAAAAAAGCAGGAATGGTCATTGAAAGCCATACCACTCCTCAATTAGCATGCAATGTCTGGTAGTTTGGAACAATAATTGAATAATAACAATTGACCTGCAGGTTTTGAGCCAGATTTTGTCACTGTTAAAATTTGGCAGCCGCTCAAAGCTGAATTGCTGCATAATGAAACTTGTTTTATGTGTATATGTCAAGAACTTAATGAACAATTTAGTTGATTGGACTGCATTGTAAGCATGTGACTGGTTGACATCTGTCACCAACCTGACAAGGCAGATAAAAAGCTTGAATGGTTGGCTTAGTTCGAAGATTCAAGCTTCAATTAGGTGCAAATCAACCTCAGGACCAAATCTGATTTAGCATACCTTTGTGAATATATCTTTCTCATATGCTTGTTTAAGACAAAGAAAGAAAGCAAACAAAAAGCAAAAGCATCAATACTGTGAATGGGAGGAGGATAAGGAGTAAGGATGGCTTAAATCTTTCTCATCTGTCTCTTGATGAAGATCATGGCTTTAGAAGGAAATTTCCTCCTCAAATTGTCAATGGAGATACTCAATCATCCAGGTCCCATCCTTGTCCCAAAGGTGGTATTTTTTGAAAGGCAGCTGGATTTCAGTTGCTTTTTGGAAAGAGTACTTTTGGGCTCTCCCCAAACTGGACCATGAAGACATTCTATAAATTAAAATAACATCTAGAAACTTACACTACAAAGTTCTAAGGAGACAACCACTGTTTCTGGTTCAATGACCATAGTAGATCTGGCGGGAGGGAGGGAGGGAGGGAGGGAGGGAGGGAGGGAGGGAGGAAGGAAGGAAGGAAGGAAGGAAGGAAGGAAGGAAGGAAGGAAGGAAGGAAATGCATTGGCACATGCTTAGTCACATTCTGATTATATGACTGCAGTGCATTCTGTCTTGTGCTGCTCCTAAAGACTGTTCAGAAATTACTGATGATGCAAAATGTGGCAGACTAAGTGAATTGCTTATGAATGTAAGAGCCATGGTGGCGCAGTGGTTAGAATGCAGTACTGCAGGCTAATTCTGCTGACTGCCAATTGCCAGCAGTTTGAATCTCACTGGCTCAAGGTTGATTCAGCCTTCCATCCTTCCGAGGTCAGTAAATGAGGATCCAGATTGTTGGTGGCAACATGCTGACTCTGTAAACTGCCTAGAGAGGGTTGTAAAGCACTGTAAAGTGATATATAAGTTTAAGTACTATTGCTGTTGCTTATGGATGTATGATTTTCAGAACACATTACAATGGTCTTGCATTTCATATTGTAAATTTCTAGGGTTGTCTTATCTTGGCCAGACAAATCTGAGTGGCTACCACACATGCATATAATGATCATCTGGATTTTTGCACCAATATATATATATATGACTCCTAACAGTACACATGATTTTTGGCCAGGGTATCTAAAGGATATTGCCAATTTGTATATGAGTCTGTCCATCTTTGAATACAGGTAGTCTTCAACTTACAACAGTTCATTTAGTGTCCATTCAAAGTTATAACATCACTGAAAAAAGTGACTAGTGACCATTTTTCACACTTACAACCTTTCCAGCATCCACATGATAGTGTGATCAAACTTCAGATGCTTGGCAACTGGTTCATACTTATGACAGTTGCAGTGTCCTGGGGTCATGTGATCACCTTTTGCTGATAAGCAGAGTCAATGGGGAAACCAGAGTCACTTATCAACCAGGTTACTAACTTACCAACTGCAGTGATTCTCTTAACAACTGAGGCAAGAAATGTTGTAAAATTCACTTAACAAATGTCTTACTTAACAACAGAAATTTTGGGCTCAATTCTGGTCATAAGTTGAGGACTGCCTGTAATCATCTTCAATGGCCTTTACTGTATATCTCACCACAAAAGTAGATTTAGTATTTTAAAAGATGCTGATGATAATATTCTTGAAAATAAATGGGTAGTTTTATTTACTTTATCAAATTTATAATCCATTCATACCTGATAAACCAGCCTTGCTGGTAAAACAGTTTAATAATATAAATAAAAACATTGCAGCAATTGCAAAAATATACTAAACATTCAAATATTCAACATAAAATCCATATAAATAACAACAGTTTCCAAACAATGCAGCACTGCGTAATTTTACACTTAAAATATCCCTGAGTCATGTTCTTAAAAGCATAGTTCAAAGGCAAAAAACTACTATATAAAAGTACATTTTAGCCTCTCCTTAAAGATATTCAGTGAGAGAACAATATGAACTTTGAGGAAAGAGAATTCTCTTTGCAGACCTCATCAGTTCTGGTCCCTCAATGAAGCTTTCAGAACATATGGCAAAAGCTACACTTTCTGGTAGGCAGAGCCTAAACTGCTTAAGGATTTATAGATAAAACCAAGCACCTGGACATCTGGCAAGGTGACAATTTACCCTTGTTTCTTAATTCCTCTGTGAAGTGTGAAAATAACACTTTGGACAGCTAATGAAGAGATCTAGTAAGCAGAAATACTAATTATATAATTTTGTGTTGGAATTTGGGGATGATAAGTATGTGAAGTGGCCTTTTCATTCCCATATGGTACAGATGGCTGCTCCTGAGCAACCCTCAATCTCCAGCTTCAGCTATTGAAGAATGGGGAGTATTGATTGAAGTAAAATAGTATCCCTGTGAGGGACTTCTCTGATTTTGAGAATGAAGAGCAGAAACGATGGATTCTCAGACTGTCAGTCACTTGATGTCAACCTTCAAAAGAGGGCAAGTCAACCAACATATGCCACAAGAACCAGTGGAACTCAATTTTATTGTGGTAATGTATGTTAACAGAAAGCCTGACAGAAATTCTCTCTCCTCACTCATATATCAAACTTGATTTCCTTCCTTACTGTTTCCTCTCTTCCAGGGCTAAACTGGTGTTTACTATACTTTCGTTGTGCTCCTCTACACACAACAGATAGTGTATCACTGTTTCCTTCAAGGAAATGGCACCACACTCCAATTAAAGGAGGCATTCATAATTTAATTTATTTATTAGATTTGTTTGCCATGCATTTCACTTTGAGGCGACTCTGGACAGCCTATAACCGTGATTGCGAACCTATGGCACATGTGCCACAGGTGGCATGCGGAGCCATATCTGTGGGTACGCAAGTGTTGCCCTAGCTCAGCTCCAGTGCGCATGCATACTGGCCAGCTGATTTTCGGGCCTTCCGGGCCTACCGCAAGTTGGGAAACAGGCCGTTTCCGGCCTCTGAAGGGTTTCTTGGGGGGGGGGCTGTTTTCGCCCTCCCCAGGCTCCAAGAAAGCTCCTCCAAGAGGGTGAAAAATGGGCCTACCGGGCCATCATGTGCCAAAAGCGGGGGGAGTGCAGGGGGGGTGTCACGTGCGCATGTGTGGGGTGCATTGGATTTGGGTGTGGGCACACACACACGTGATACCCACCCGCTCCCCCCGCTTTTGGCATGCGATGGCAAAAAGGTTAGCCATCACTGATCTAGGTAGTTAGATGTATAGGAGATGTGTTGGTCCAAACAAGTTCAAGTATCCTGTCCAAATCCTCATAATGCACAGGGAAATATTGCTCCAATAAATCAGGACAAGCATATGCAATGGCCTTCTCCTATTCTCTTCACCAATAATAATATCAACCTGCCAGCAGATATGAGTGCTATTGACTGTGAAAATTTCCATAAAAACTTCAACGTCTTTCACAGCTCAGAAATGCAAAAAGTTACAGGAACAAAAAAACCCCCACCACAACAACACTGGAGCAAGTTGATCAAATTTTACACAGCACATAGCTTTCATTTCCTACAGTATAGCAGAAAATTAGAAAGGAGAATGTTGATAAGATGCTATAGTGATAACAATCAGTGAAGCAACTGCTATTCCTTTGTCCTTTAACCTAGCTGTTAAAAACTCTGTCCTGATCAGAGTTAGATGCAAAGTCAAAAGAGTACCTTAATGTAGAGTTAGATTTTAAAGAAGTCTACTGATTGTGCATATTTTTTGTTTTAAATGGTACAGTATGACTAAAAATCACATATGCTATATGTGTTGTTTTATTTGCAATATACAGTGTAATACCTTCTAATTCAGTTACTAACTGAAATAATATTCAGAGTAGTAGCTACCACTAAAAATGGTATATGCTGCTGTATTAATGTATAGAATTTGCAACCGCATAAGATAGTTGCAGTACAATTTTATATCAAGAAGTCTCTTCTCCTTCTCCTCCATTTCTGCAGGCTGAGACCCTTGTCTACCCCTTATGAGAAGACTGTAAATCCAAGATTTGACAAAGCCTGGCCTGTTTTAATTTCCAACATGAACCTAAGCCAACTAGGTGCTAATACTATTGTTATTTTATTTGTGTTTCTTCAAACCACAAACATTCATTGCTTTATTTTTCATCTAAAGATGCAGAAACCGAATTAATTGGCAGGGCTTAAAATTTAATCAGTGTGGCCATACTGATATCTGGATATTTTGGTTCTGCTGTATTATTTTGACAGGAGTTAAAATGATAATAAATGAGTAGAAGATTTTGTTGCTTAAATTCAATATCCCATATAATTTTATTCATACAAGTGAACAAAATAGACCAGGAGTGCATCCATTCTGAAGTATGGTAATTATATCTATTTAAAGATAGCAATTTAATTGATTTTTTATGGGCAAATTACACAACTTTTATTTATAGTGACATTCCTAATTTGTAAGTGACAATTATATCTACTCCAAATTCTGTTAGATATTATACATTATTCGACTGCAATCTATACCCTTCTTACTGCCCTTTTCTGTGCATATTTGAACTATCATTCTCTGTAAAATTTCATATTGGTATCTATATGCCATGTTTCTTAACTTGAATACATTACAAATTAATACACCACATTTATTCTTTCATGGTGACTGGGCACATATGATTCCTTTTAGAAAATAATAAATTTAATTTAAAAAATCTGTTTCTCAAAATGCAACACTGGTTCTTAAGATGCGATTTGGTACACTGATGTGATTTAGTGCTTCTTTTTGGACAATATATTATTTTTTTCCCCTTACATGGAAGTTTGGAAGGGCAGGCAAGGGTGAAAACGGTGAAATGTCTCTCGCAACATCACGATGTAAACTTTGTCTGCTTTTCATCTGTGTTGTGAAGTCACGGGAATGTGTCTAGGAGGAGACCTTGCATCATGGCATCACAATTTATTTTTGGCATTCTGATAAAATCTCCAGGCTCAACAGAATGCCCTTGGTTTACTGTTGTTGTTTTTTTTTACCTCTCCAGGAGGTCAAAGCTATATGCACAGCATTCTCTTCTCCACATATTCATATTTGTTTTTTTTTAAATTGAAGTTCTTGTTCTTTTGAGTTCTCTGACAATTTGGAAACTAAGGAGGAAGACAATAGAAATGGTTATTATATACTTTTTGTGATCATATACAAGAAATATTAAGTTTGGAAGGGTACTCATTTTCTATCTGACAGTGGTATGGAGGAAACCTTGTAGTGTATATGTTTGGGGAATAAGATAGGGTGAGTACCATCAACTTTGTTTTAGTGTCCTCTAATTAAAATCAAATCAAATTGGATCTTAGAAAGCCCTGGAAAAAGTGAATTTCAACCTCCTAATTAGACTAATAGTATAAAATACTAAAACAAAGTTGATAGTACTCACCCCTTCTTATTCTCCAAACATATACACCTACAAGGCAGGGGTGGTATTGACTTACCTTCGCTACCCGTTCGTAAATGTGAGCGTGCATGCTTTGCTCATGCGTGACACCTATGCACATGCACAGGACCTTTTGTACATGCGTAGAGGATCAAAAATGGGATGTGGGTGGAGCCTCCCACAGCTGCCGCTATGGGTTCGCCCGAACCAGATAGAACCAGTTGAATACCATCATTGCTACAAGGTTTCCTCTATACTACTGTCACACAGAAAATGAGTACCCTTCCAAGCTTAATATTTTATGTATATGATCACAAATAATATATAATAGCCATTTCTATTGTCTTCCTCCTCTTTTCCAAATAGCCAGAGAACTCAAAAGAACAAGAGCTAGACCGATTTTAGTATTTCTACACAGCTATCTTCTCCACAATGCAAATAGATTTAAAGCAGCGTCTTCAACTCTAGCCTTATACCATGTTTTATGGTGGTGTGTGCAGAAATGATTAAGTGATGATTTGGAATAATACATGGGGAAAGCTATATGATTAGAGGATAACAGCTAGAATATTTTTAAATTTAACTAAGGAAATTGTAATAAATGAAATATTTTTAATTACATATCGTGGTGAAAGTAGAAATGATTAAGATGTGGTTTGGAGGAACATTTGGGAAAAATTATTTGATGTATGAAAATGGAACTAATTGGAATATCCACGTTTATATTCTTTTTTTCTTGTTTGAATATATAAATGAAAAAGATATTTACATAATTAATTGATTTATATTAAAATGTTGGATTGTATTATTTAAGGAAATGTATGTTCTAAAATAAGTGGGTTTATTATTCCTATAAGAATTGAACAACTGTAACACCACAAAATTAATTAATCTGATGATGGATACAAAAACCGATGACAATGAGAAGGGATTTAATATAGAAGGGAAAAATGGAATTTGGTTAAAATTAGAGATGAAAATGAAGGGTAATATTGGTAAAAAATAGATGAAAATAAATACTATGGCAAAAAGGAGGTATAGAAATTGTAATTTTAGTTGAAAGGACTAAAAACTGTTTAAATTGTTAACTGGCCAAATATTCTGTTCAGCAAAAATACATTGTATGTTTGTGTGTGTGTGTGTGTGTGTGTGTGTGTGTGTGTGTATGTGTGTGTGCAAAAAAACACTTTTTAGAAAAAAAACCTCTAGCCTTATACCATGGGGGGTGGGGGGAACTATTAATTATTCTAAAACAAATATTAGCAGTCTTTGTTTTATAGCCAGCCACCACCACAGCAATTGCTGGAACATAAATAACAATTATATAGAACTGAAGCCTTTAAATACCTGGGAATTACCTTCCAACTCTACTTTCCTCTCTGCTTCCCGGAGTGAACAAAGAAATGTCACCAATGACTGGGTCTGCAAGGTCACTGATGTGATTCTGCATGTTGCTGAATCACTATTAATATCTACAAGGTTAAAGTAATGAGCCTCTTGCATTCAGATTGTAGATTTGTACCTGCTGAGATTTAAGATCTCTCAAAGTCATTCAATCCAAGGTTTTAAGATCTATATCCAAGTACATCTAACTCATCGCTAGACTTGTCATTCCGGCTATCTTCTCTTATGCAGCAGAGGAACCAATAACAAGTTAGATTCGAGTCCAAATTGATCTTTAACTTTTCACACTATTGGGTAATGACCAACTGGTTTGAAGAAAGAAATTGAACTAGACATTGGAAAGTATAGATTATCAATCTATTGTCTGGTTTCACAGGAGGTGAAACAGCATTTTTTTGAATTCCATTCTTCAGAATGTTTGGAATTTCATCCTTTGCATTATGATTTCAGAAGGGTCAGGGACCCTTTACTCTAGCTAGGTATCTAACTAACATATTGTGTTTGCTGCACTGGTGAGCTTCTTCCCTCCAAATGACATCTTTGCCTTCAATGTTATGGAAGTGACTTTTTTAAAAAATCAAGAGGCACACCCCTTTATCATTTCTACAGTTGTTATCTCAAGTCGCCAGAGGTTTAAGTGACTGTAGAAACAATGCAACAGGGTAACTGTGGATTTATGACCATCCCGTAGACTTATTTTAAAAAAGTCTAGGAGGAGGGGTGGAAGAGAAGTCAGGAAAAACAACAGCTAAAAAGAAATATCTGCTATGTTTGTGTTGAATTTTGAACTAATCTCATGCTTTCCTAATGAAATTGCATTGCGGCAGAGACAGCTAGAAAAAAAAATTGAAAAAAGACCTTGAAAACGCAATAAAGGAATTTTTGATTTAAAGCAGATTGTTGTGCCTACGTATGTGCCCATTTTGAAGCTTTAGTCCTGTATATATCATTTTAACTTACCTCTGAACAAAAAGATGGAAAGTGTATCAAAATAAGTACAGTAATGCCCACCCATACAAAAAAAAAAGTCATCTGGTTGTTAGTACTCTCTCTGAGAGCCATTGAGGCTACTGTGCCCTCAGGGTCACCTGAATCAGAGTGCAGATGGGTGTGGAATCTTTCATGGAACTGTTGAAAGGACTATGTTCAGTGGTGGGTTTCAAATTTTTTTACTACCGGTTCTGTGGGTGTGGCTTGGTGGGCGTGGCATGGCTTGGTGGGCGTGGCAGGGGAAGGACATTGTAAAATCTCCATTCCCACCCCACTCCAGGGGAAAGTTACTGCAAAATTCCCATTTCCTCCCAATCAGCTGGGACTTGGGAGGCAGAGAATAGATGGAGGTGTGGCCAGTCAGAATTTTTATTACCGGTTCTCCGAACTACTCAAAATTTCTGCTACTGGTTCTCCAGAACTGGTCAGAACCTGCTGAAACCCACCTCTGACTATGTTGTAGGCATAGGTGGTGTCTTAGACTTGATTGTTTTGTAAAGAAGGATTACCCCCCTGGGTTTTGCTTTGCAGATTTACTTTGCAGGTCCTGATTATCTTATGATAATGATCAAAAAACTTACTGGAAGCTAGGTGAAGCTGAATTCACTTAACAAGTTCACTTAATGACCATAGTAGAAAATGGCCATAAAATCAGGTCCAGTCGCCAAACAATGATGATTCACCTAATGACCAAAATTGCATAGAGATAAAAGTCTGGTCCCAGTTGTGGTCGTAAGTCAAAGGCTACCTGTTTTAGGCTGCTGAAGAAAAGCCCTTGGTCTTGCTTTGCTAAACGATTCCTAGTGTCTTTCTTCCACACAGAACACACCTGGAAAATAACACCATGTTTTTTATGTGTCCTGATTGGGTGTGGGTATACCAGTGTTTCTGAGACAGAAGGTTTCATTAAACAAAAGATGGGAATAAAATTCATCAATTTTTTCCCCAACTTGCCTTTGTAACAAATGACAAAACGAAGTAAACAAGAAACGCCCAACATTTAATATACAATTGTAAATATTTTCCAATAAATCGATGGTTGTCTACAGCATTTGATTTGCAATAGACCTCTCTGCCATGCAAATTAACCACGTAATCAACTGGCCCACAAATCTGCATAAATATGATTAGATGGCTAGGAAAGGTTACTAATGTACTGTTTCAGAGGCTTCAGATATGGGGGGGGGGGGAATCTGTTTGAAAAAAAAAGTCTACAGCTTTAAGTAGCTCTGGTGGCTCAGAAGACTAAGGCAGTTATTAACATCCACTTACATCTGCTGCCTGCAATTACTGCAAGTTCAAATCCCACCAGGCTCAAGGTTGGCTCAGCCTTCCATCCTTTCTAAGGTAGGTAAAATGAGGACCCAGATTATGGGGGCAATAAGCTGACTTTGTATAAATATACAAAAGTATGAAGGCTATTGCTTAACGCATTGTAAGATGCCCTGAGTCTCCAGAGAAGGGCGCCATATAAATCAAATTTTAAAAAAAATGTAGAATACTGAACATCTCTGAAAGCTTTTGGATGCTATGCTAAAAATGCATCCTGCATTATTCTGAGAATTTCAGAAAGCTGTTAAATATTGACAAGGGTCGTGTAGTGCAAAGAGTACAGGGAAACACTGCATGCTGAACAGTATCAGGAGAAAGCACTACAATGAGATATGTCAAAACATTCTTTAATATTTCTTTTCTTTCTTTTTCATTCATTGCATTATGCTGCAGTAGAAATATTACTGGTACTTTTGGACTGATTTATTTTTTGGTGCCAAATAAATTTCCCTATGTTTAGAATCCACTTAAAAAATTAATCACAACTAATAGCATTGTTGTGCAAGCTTACAAAAGCAAAATAAATAAATAAGTACAACTTATTGTACTTGCAACTAACCAGCAAATCATACATGCATGTACAGAAGCTGACATAAGACCTGATTAGAATATTAAACTGAGCTTGGGAGGCGATGTTCTCAATTCCAAGGTGGCAAGCTATTTAGCTGGCTGCAGGAGATTCAAATTCAAGTCTCCAGAACATACCCTGCCAGATTAATTTTATCTCATTTTTTTTAATCAGGTAACTTCTACCTTAATGGAAGTTATTTTAATATTTTAATTTTAGCAAAGCACTTTGCAAAGTACCATATGACATTTTGATTAGCGATCTAGTTGAATGTAGACTGCATGGCATAACAATTAAGTGGATACATAAATGGCTTGCAAATTGTAGAATAGTGTTGAGGGGAATGCCACAGATTTAGTTCTAGGTTGTACAGCTTTCAATATATTTTTTTATTTATTGACTTGGATGAATAAGTAGACCAGATGGTTATCAAATTTACAGATGGCCAAAAAATGGATTAGCAAATATGGTTGCGTATGTATAAAAATGATTTGAAAGGTATGTTTTGAAACACAGTGACTACTTTTTAAAGCAGCCACATCTTTGAGTTTATCTGAAAAAATATGTTTTAATGAGTCAATTCATTAAATCAATCATATTTATTTCTAATTGGTTTTAACAGAATATTTCAAAGCATGGATAATAGTAATACTCAACAGTCTAGAGATAACAATCAATATAACATGCAAATTGCCTTGATCCATTAACAAAATTGAACAGAGACAAAATTCTTCATTTGCAGAACAATAAAAAAAATGCATTGATGTAACATGAGAGGTAAGTGGTTTGGCATAGTGTCTATGAAAAAGACTTCCGAATAGTGGTTGGTTGCAAAATGAATATGAATTGGCGGTATGATAGAACTGCAAAAAAGAGACTAATGCAGGCAACATTAATGGAGGTACAGTTTTCAAATCTCAGGAACTGGCCTTTTTGTGTATTAATTAGAACCAATCTTAAGTAACAGGGTGAAGATTATTTTAAGAAAAATTCAAAGAAATGGGGTAAAATTCAGAGAAAGTCACAATCCTCCTTTTCCTCCTCCTCTTCCTCCTCCTCCTTGAATCAATGTCCTATTGAAGACCTTGTGAAGGTCTTATATTTAGCCTTTAAAAAAGAAAAATTGGAAGGGGCACATGATATCATTCTTTAAATACTTTAAAATCCAGACAGGAAAAACCATTGTATATAACATTGTATGAGTTGTGCTGAACTACACCCATAAAAATAGTCCTGACCAAGCCAAGCCAAGCCAAGCCAAGCCAAGCCAAGCCAAGCCAAGCC
>WNWU01000056.1:367966-428607 GCA_012654045.1 Ptyas mucosa | reverse complement strand
CCAAGCCAAGCCAAGCCAAGCCAAGCCAAGCCAAGCCAAGCCAAGCCAAGCCAAGCCAAGCCAAGCCAAGCCAAGCCAAGCCAAACCAAACCAAACCCAAGTAACCAATAAATAAATAAATAAAAAGTCAAAGTCAATAGTTAGTAAAACTACTACGCACAAATGAATTCACAGCATACAAACCAACCCATGAACAGATGAGTATGTAAATAACTTCATTTATTTTACAGCAATTCAGTACTACACTATTTTTACAACTTCAAAAACATCAACTGTATAATAATAAACTACTTCCAGATTAGTATCAGGGCTGCTGCTCATGCCTGCCTTCAAATCTCACAAGCAAATAAACATGAGACAATGAGTTTAAGCAAAACAATTTCTGTATCAATGAATTTCTTCCTCGATTTCTGCATTAATCATTGTTTTATAATCATAAACCTTTGACTGCATATAAAAGGTTTTCCGCCAGAATTAAGATTGTGCACCACTTTTTTTTTCTGTGTCCTTTGTCATTATTTTAGTTCAGTTCTTTATTTGATACCGTGTATATGCCAATCTTCTCATTGGTAATTGGCACAATGACACACCAATACAGGTTACCAATAAAATCAGTTTAAAATTATAGGATTGTATACTCATGTAAGAACTATAACCTGCAGCAAAAAGTAATATTTCAGGATCATTGGAGCTCCTTCAGTTTGTATAGAAAAGGGAGGAGCAATCACTGTGTTTTTGAGATACAATTATATTTCTCTCTCTCTTTCTTTTCCTCCCTCCCTATCTCCCTCCCTCCCTCCCTCCCTCCCTCCCTCTCTCTCTCTCTCTCACACACACACACACATACACACATAAATTTCCTTCTTTCCACAAGCTACAGTTTCTAACCATCACATTCATAAATCATCAGTTTATATAAAAGTCCGTAAGGGATTTTCAGTAATTAATAAATGTAGAAGTTGATATTTCTCTAAGCTAACAAGTTAATTTTGCCATCTCTGCTAGATCTACCATGTTTACCAACCAACCCTCCACTGTAAATGTTTCAAATCTTTCCATTTTTGCATATATAGTTGTCTTACAGAAGTGATGATATATAAAAATAATCTGCCACAGCTTTTTTTGCTAGTTATCTGTCTATTAATCCTAACAAAAAAATATTATGCCTTCAGTTTAATCTTACTTTTTAAAATTCTTTGTATCGGTATATGTATTTGAACCCAATATTTTCTAGCTTTTTTACAAGTCCACCAAGCATGATAAAGTGACCCTTCATTTTGTCCATATTTTCAAGATGAATTTAAAGTCTCTTCAGACATTATAGATACTTCATATACCAATGGTAAATTATTTCATAAAAATTATCTTTTGGATTAAATAACATAATGTAAATTCTAATCCTTTTCCAACTGCTATGTCCAAAATTCTTAGCCCATACATATGGAGTGTGAACAGAAGAGATCTGTGTTTCTTTTCCCTAGGAATGCTCTTTCAATAGAAGCAATTTCTAGATTCTGTACATTATTATTAAGTTTAATAAAACATTTATCCTGGGGTGTATACTAGTTCAGCAATAAATACAAGATATATTAGCATCAATAAGATGATGTTCTACTATGCATAGTTATTAAATCTGAAAACTGGCTTTTATTTTTGCCAATCCATTCCTCTGTCCTCTGTGGCTCGGTAATTCTAGACAGAGGAATAAGCATTATGCTAATGTGGATGTCAAAGTCCTCAATGTTTTCCCACTATAAGAAATCATTGATTTAGAGCAGGGGTCCCCAACCCCCAGGCAGTGGCCCACTACCAGGCTGTGGTGTGTTTGAAATTGGACCGCGCAAGCTATGGGCAAGCATGCATGTGCGAAGTTCCGCTCATGCAAGCAGAGCTTCACGCGCATGCACAAGCCCCCTCCATTTGCGTGTTTCGAGTTTCGTGTGCAAGCGCAAGAGCCTAGCCTCTTGCAAGTGGAGCTTTGCATTCCAACACAAGTGTCTCCACTCATGTGCGAAGCTCAATTTGTGTGAGGCAAAGGCACGCTGTTCATACCAATGGAGCTGTGTGCGTGTGCCTGCCACTCACATGCCCCCACCCGTGCCTGGCCGGGCCACCAAGGTCAAAAGGTTGGAGACCACTGATTTATCCACTGTCAAAAGAGAAAGTCTTATCTTTCTTACTCACAATAAAGGTAAAGGTAAAGATTCCCTCGCACATGCATGCTACTTGTTTCCAGCTCTAGGGAGCGGTGCTCATCTCTGTTTCAAAACCGAAGAGCCAGCGCTGTCCGAAGACGTCTCCCTGGTCATGTGGCTGGCATGACTAAATGCCGAAGGTTCATGGAGCACTGTTACCTTTCCACTAAAGTGGTCCCTATTTTTCTACTTGCATTTTTTACATGCTTTCGAACTGCTACGTTGGCAGAAGCTGGGACAAGTAACAAGAGTTCACTCCGTTATGCGGTGCTAGGGATTCGAACCGCTGAACTGTTGACCTTCAGCATCTTAACCACTCACCTATTCGCAATATCCTTGCTCAATTTTATTGGTTTGCCAACCTCATCATGCTCATTTATTGACTTGTGGGGAGAAAAATTTCCCCTCTTCTGAAATTCTATAGGGTTCATTTTTTGTGGCCAACAGGTATATGTGGACTGCAAGTTGTTAGTTACTTATTCTGCATTAATGTAGGAATATAATATAATGGTGACAACCAACAGGTGGTGCTTTGTTGTTAAACAGAAAATGTATGTTAAATAAGAATTCATATTTAATGAAGTCATCCTATTACATCTCGAAGGATAATTAATATCTACATCTTCCTGGAAAACACAACATGAACTTGTGATGCCTAGGGAAAAATTGTTAACTACAGAAATGAGTTTCTGTTAAGTTGCATTAATCATACTGACATCATAGTAACTGGATATTCAACTGGATCTAAAAAAATTTAATGGAGGGATGACATTATATGTTCTCAGCACAACTAGCCATCAAGTCTTTTAATTATTCTTAGCAAGAGTGGTCACCTCAGTGGTATTTAGGTATGCATGGAAATAGGTAAGTTATTGGATAGTTATGCAAAATTTAAGTGGAAAAATAGAGATAGATGTAATCTTTATAGCTGAAAATATCAGATAGCAGCAAATTACAATATACAGAGGTGACATTTATATATGGGAATATTTAAATAACTCCTTTTACTTTGATGTGCACTCAAATGAATGACATCCCCTCTAAATTTTCTTTGACAGTCACTCATTTTAGATTGTTTCTTATATTTATATTCATTCTTTTATTTATTCCATATATGGATATAAGTACCTTACTACAGAATTATCCACAATGTGGGCAAGGAGTATAGAAAGGAACGGGGTTTCAATGCATTGATATGTCCACTATCTTGGCCCTCTAATATACTGCCCAAGGTCCTGCCCTATTCCTCCATAACTTCCTAAATGCTAACATAGTGTTCTAAAAAAAGTTAATTTCCTTCAGGTAATTAGAAGAGAAGGTATTACTTGACCATGTTTATGTGGAGCTGAAAGCTATAGAAAACCCTGGAGGCTACCAAGGAATTAGAGGGCTATAGGCAAGAGTGAAGGCTGTCATGCCCTTGCCAGAGCCTGAATCTGCAGCGGAAGATGAGCTGGAACAAGAACTTGGAGGAAAATGGGGAAGGGCAGAGTCAGTCCAGGCAAGGCTGTTTGGAATTAGCAAGGACTGCAGGCAGGGAGGAGAGAAGAGGTCGGAAAAAGGAGCAAGAACCACCCCCTCCTGATGCAAGGGCTAGGAGCAGTGGTGGGATTCAGCCAGTTTGCACCACTTCGGGAGAACCGATTGTTAACTTTCTGAGCAGTTTGGCAAACTGGTTGTTGGAACAAATCATTAGGGCAGAGAACCGGTTGTTAAATTACTTGAATCCCACCACTGGCTAGAAGAGTGCAGAGAAGGCGGGATCAGTGAAGGCAGAGGAGGCTACATGCGAGGAGAGTGCCCAGCCCAGCTTCACCATGAACACCTGTGGAATGAGACTTAAGGAGATGCCATGGGGAGGAGCATTTGTCAGGAACAAACACTGAGTTCCTGAAGTGTTGTGTGCCAATGTTTGAACTTGCCAAGAGTCCTTGCATTCCTAGTTGGTGTTCTGGACTAATTATCTGGATCTTCTGCTCAGTGAAATCCTTGCTTGGCTCTTGTTTTGCCAAATAGATTTGGGATTTATTGCCGTGCAGCCTGGGTGCAGACAGCACTGGGCTGGACTAATTGCAGCCAGAGGCTATTTGAGGTTTGTGTGAGGGTTTGTTCTCACTCTGCTTTAGGGCTTGCCAATGACATGGGAGTGTTTGGGGACATTTGGAACAATAAAGGGGCTGTTTGAACTGCCAGTTGTTTGTGTTACCTCTGTGCTGTGCCCTGAGTCATCACAAAGGCAATGATAAACGACTTCCATATTGGTGCTCTGAAAACTACAGTAGTACCTCGGTACTCGTTGTTAATTGATTCTGGGAGTCATGACGAGTACTAAAAATTATGAATTCCAAATAAACCATGTGATTAACATGTCACCCTTTGTTTCAAGCCACAAGGCAGTTGACACTGACAAGTTCTAGTTTGTGCGTCAAGTATTAAACGAACTACGCATACCACGACAAAATTTTCATGTCAAAATGTGTCAAGTACCAAATTTGACAAGTTTAAAAGAAATCAAGTACCAAGGTATGACTGTATATAGATGCATCTATAACATCACAAGTTGAATTCAACTTTAAGATTCTCTCCTGGATACAGATAATTTTTATACAGTATAATTGTTCAGGTCTTCTTCTTATTGATCCAATACTATAATGCTGCATGAATTCCATTATTGATTCTAAGGAGCTCTTTGGGTGGATAAATGTACATACATAATCATCTGTTTTAATTTGACAATCTGACGCCTCACATTTTATTTTCTTGTGATATATTCTTTTCCAATGGTTTTAATGCTAATAGAAATAAAGGACGAAAAAGAGGGCAACCTTGTTATGTTCCTTCGTTATAGTATATTTTTTTATTTTAAAAAAATCAATTTCAAATATCAGTTGCTTTTCTTTTTTTTTGTAGATACACTCATGTAAAAATGTTCACCTACAATTAATCTTTTTCAAAATCATAAATATAAAGGCCATTTCAGGGGATTTCTGTGCAGCTAGGAAAATTATGGGCACTTTCTTACTTTTCTAATTTATATTACTAGTAGCATTCAAAGGATATCTGATTTGTGTGTGTGTGTATGTGTGTGTGCGTGCACGCATATGCGCGTGCGTGTCTTTGAGATAGGGTCGATTCCTGGTGACTGCCTGGACAAGTCCCTGCTGTACTCTTGGCAAGATTCCAGAATTGGTTTGCCATTTCCTCCTTCTTAGGTCTGAGAAAGAATGACTGAGCCAAAGTCACCTAGCTAGCTTTGTGTTTAAATTGGAACTAGAACTAACAGTCTTCTGGGTTCTAGCCTTAACTACTACACCAAGTTGGCTCTCCTATCTAATAATAGCTATCATCTATCTCTTTTGAACAAATCCATTCTAATTCGGGTATATCACTACAGTTAAAATCCATTTTGCATTTTTGCTAGTAAAAATCTATAATCTATATTTAGTAGCAAAATAAATCTATGCCACATTAGATGGGTCATATCACTCCTCCTTTATCAATAAAAAAACCCCATACAGCTTCCTTCTGAAAAGAAGAAAGTACTTGATACTGTTGAGTCTTATCCATTTTATTTTTTTTAATTTGATTTATATGCCGCCCTTCTCCGGAGACTCAGGGCGGCTTACAATGCGTTAAGCAATAGCCTTCATACTTTTGTATATTTATACAAAGCTTATTGCCCCCACAATCTGGGTCCTCATTTTACCTACCTTAGAAAGGATGGAAGGCTGAGTCAACCTCGAGCCTGGTGGGATTTGAACTTGCAGTAATTGCAGGCAGCTGAATGTTAATCACAGTGCCTTAGTTTACTGCACCACTCAGGCCCCTCATTGCCTGGAGTAATGATTTAATCAGAAGTTCCTGGAAGGACTTACAATATATAGCAGAATATCCATCTGTCCTAGAAATTTGTTATTTCATTTTTCGTATTGCTTCTTTTGTTTCCTTTTTTCAGTAATTGTTTTATTAAAATTTTCCTTTTCTCATTTTATGAATTTTGTAAGCTGTATTTCATCTAGATACACTTCAGTCTGTTCTGGATTTAATATTTGTTTGCTACATGATCTGTAGTAATTGATTTTTTATCTCCTTCATTGAAAAAATATATTTGTTACTATCCCAAATAGAAATAGTAATTCATTTCTCTTGTTCCTTTCATAGTTGATAAGCTGATTTATTGGTTTATTGCTCTTTACAAGTTATTTTTGTTTGGCAAAGCTCATCTTCTTAAAAATTAATTTACTTTTATTAAATTCAGTTGTTTTTATACTGTTCCAATCTTTTCTTCTAAATCTGGAAGTGGATTCTGCTGTCTGTTACTCTTCAGTTCATTCATCAGTATATTGCTTGGTTTTGTATGTATCACTTCAAAATGTTATAATGTGCATCACATTTTTAAAAACTAGGCTCTTATCAAAGCCAAGATTTCAAAAATGCTTTTTTATGCCGATGGCATTTGCAAGGAAGTGGATTACCTGTTAAAGGACAGTTTAGTAATCCAAATTTTATAGTTTAATTTAGTTTATTGATTAGCCTGCAGGCCATATCAAAATACAGAGTTGCAAACACAAATTATTAACAAAATCCTATAAAAACAATTTAAAATGAAATTGGAGTAAAATACAATAATTTGATATATAGGTAAGTAAAATAAGATAAAATTATATTTCAGTATCACCCCTACAATCTACCCGAATCATATGCCGATCTCAACTGAACCATTTTACTTAAGATACTTGTCTCTCACTCTCTTATACAAACAACAATCGAATAGTATGTGAACCAAGTTTTCTATCTCTATCTCTACCACTCCGCAAATGCAGATACATCCATT
Organism: Ptyas mucosa; assembly: GCA_012654045.1. Lineage (NCBI taxonomy): Eukaryota > Metazoa > Chordata > Lepidosauria > Squamata > Colubridae > Ptyas > Ptyas mucosa. Next base: position 421,578 of record WNWU01000056.1, on the reverse strand, counting down.
ATATGGTATAGAATGGAATCCCCCCATATCTGACCATTGTATCAAGCTGTTCGAATCTCGCTCGCATAAGTATCTCCCTAAGAAGTTTTTATAATATTTTCCAGTGATAACTGTCTCTGCACAAATACTCCATTCCTCCTCAATATCTTCCCTAAATAAAACCTCAGAGAATCTGCTTTAATGCTTTGATTATGTCATGCCACATGCAGTCATTAATAGCCTGCTAAATCAAAACTATTGCAGCAGTTGGCACCTACCACAGTGCGTCTATAAAGAAGACCCATTACTTAGGTGCGTAATTTGAGTTTATTACAACTTTATTGCTTAGCTGTCAGAAAAGTGATGTGCCGAAGAAATATTTAACAAGGAAGGTGCATGCAAGCGTAGCTAGGGATGCAAAGAAACAAGCTGACATGGTTGTAAACTTACGGTAACTATTATGCCTTGATGCTGAAGGTAATTTTGACAGGTTACCTAATGTTTTTATTGCGCCATAGCTAATGACAGAACATCAGGCTGATGTCATGAGTGTCATACTTCATAAAACAATAAATGATCAGTATTTCAAAACATTTCTATGACAGAGAATTGATAAAAGAATTTATTGCAGACTTAAGTGTGTTGGAACTTCCTCCAGTTCAAAATTTCAATCAGCAAAAAAAAAAATATGTGGTGTAACATTTTTTCCTCCCTAAGACCAGGGGTGAAATGTTTGGACCAGATCGGCTGATCCATTAGCGATGGAGGCGGGTAGTTCGGAGAACCAGTAGCAAAAATCCCTGGGCCCCCCGCCCATGCCCACCCAACAGAACCGGTAGGGAAAATTTTTAGATTTCACCCTGCCTAGGACAGAATAGCAAATGTTTTCTTTATATGGTACAAAGTATGCTTGTCCTCAAAAGCATGTAGCTGGAGATACCAGTTTGACCACCAATAACAATTAAAGAAGTTACTTGCCTACTAGCACAATTAAAAATGAATATGATTCAATCTGAGCTCATAAAATCAAACATTAAATGGTGGACTCCAGGATTAGCTACCTTATTCACTCATATTAATAGGAATGCTAGGATCCCACAGGACCTAGGGAGGGAGGGGGGGCTTATTATATTTGAACTTTTATATCAAAGAGGTACAGAAATAATCTAGTAAATGCAAACCATTACACACAACGTTTATTTATTAAATTAAATGTGTGGGTCACAGAAGAGAAACTTCTCTGATCTTGGAACAAGCAGATTTTCAAGCAGGCATATCAACAATGGATATCACTGGCTGGTGCTAAAATGTATTGCCAATAAATGTATCAAGTCTCTACAAGCAAATCTCTTTGGTTTTTGAGCAGCTTTTGATTCAGATTCAAGGAATAGGCTATGTGCATTCCTCCATAAATAATCACCTTCTGTTTCTAATCTGTAGGGTATATGAGAAAATAGTCCCAAGTGTAAGATCAATCAACAAGGGGAGCTCTCTAAATATATCAAGATATCCAGAGGTGTGAATATTATTATTAAGCTCATTGTTATTCAAGATTTATATACATTCCTTATTTAAAACATTTCATTCCACAGAAATTCATGCCTCTAATTAGCTGATAGAAGAACCCCAATATTGGTTTATTGGGACATGGAAAAGGAAAGATCTGCAACTGTCATTAACAGGAAGAATAGCTACTATAAAAATTGAATATTTTACCAAGACTGTTATATCTATTCCAAACAATCCCAATAAAACGGGGGGGGGGGGGATATTTTGAAGAATTAAATAAAATAATATTAAGATATATTTGGTTAGGGGAAAAAGCAAGAATAGATTTGAAAATGTTGCAAGATGCCAAAAAAAGAGTGGGTTTTGGGCTACCAGATTGGGAATTGTATTACCAGGCTTCAGAACATACATGGGTGAAAGAATGGATCAGTTTGAGACATAAAAGATTATTAACTTTAGAAGGCCACCATCTTCAATTAGGTTGGCATGGCATTCTTATGGGATGGGAAGAGTAAGATAGTTACTTTCATAGACACTATGTTAGGAATGTACTGTCATCAGTTTGGTTCAAAATAAAAGAACAACACTATTTGAAAATGCCAGTCTGGCTTTCCACAAGGGAAGCATTGGTACATCCTAATGTTAAATATTAATTAATATATATATATATGTAAGATATAAAGATATTTTAAACGGAAAAGGGGAATTAAAAACTAAGCAGGAACTTAGTAGTCAAGGGATGGATATTGCATGGTGGATACAATCTCGCTATGAGAAAGATGCTAAAATGTATAGTTTTAATAAAGAATTAACAGAACTGGACCAGATATTAACCGGAACGGATGAAAAATTGTTAAAAAAAATATTGTTACTTATTAGGTATTAAGCTTGAAAGTGAGCAGGTAAAGGAGACAATGATTGTATGGGCTAAAAATTTTGGATATGCAATAGAATTAGATAGATGGCAGAAACTATGGGATAGAAATGTTAAATTGACTATGTCAACTGCATATAAAGAAAATTTGTATAAAATGTTTTATAGATGGCATTTCCCATTGGCAAGACTGGCAAAAATGTATAAAGATAGATCCGCTAAATGTTGGAAGTGCAATCAAATACCTGGTTCATATTATCATATGTGGTGGAAATGCCCAAAATCTAAAAAATACTGGATGAAAATACATACTTGGTTGGAAAAGTTGATAAAACAGCACATAGACTTGAAACCAGAGATATTTTTATTGGGCATTTCCCCAGAAAAATAAGATAAAATGACTATATATATTTGGTTTTACGTGTATTAACTGCAGCCAGAATTGTGTTTGAACAACAATGGAAGAAAGATGAGATCCTGACAGATGAGAGTGTAATTAAGAAAATATTAGAATGTGCAGAAATGGATAGACTAAGACTTACTATTAAGAATAAAGAATAAACAGAATATTTTTAATATGGGACTTATTTTATCAATGCTTAGAAAACAAGAAACAGAAGTTAGAAATGGGGAGACATAAAAAGAAGAAATGTGGAAATGGAGAATTGTTAAAGTATAATGGTAAATATTATTATATTACTAATATTATTGTGATGAATACTATTTTAAACATTTGGATTATGACTGCTTAAAAACAATTGTACCCAGATAACACACTGTTGGATGGAAATTGAATTTTTATATGTTATATAAATAAAATGAAGAAAACATAAAAGAAAAAAAGAAGAGATGGCTGTGCCAGTTGGCTTGGAGCTCCAGTGGCGGACAATGGAGTTGGTTGATTGATTAATATCACATCCCACCATCCTTCCATTCCGCTCCCACCTTTCCCATGTGTCTTTGGCTGTACGGTTTGACTTTAACATTTTATGTTTTAACTAAGATGTAACTGTAAGCGGCCCAGAATTACACTATGGTAAGATAGGTAGTCAATAAATTTTACAAATAAATAAATGGTTCCCCTGATGTTATAGCTCAGATGGCAAGTTTTTACTCAGTTATCCAAAATTTTAAGAACTTTATAGGTAACAGTAGATTTAAATACCTAAAATGTTTAAATATTTATTGTACTTGTGGCATAGCTTATTTCAACTTTCTTAATTCTTTTACAATGGTCCTACTTTTTGTAGGATTTAGATAAACTTTACAACGTTATATGTTCTTTGCTACCAATGTTAGTATGTTCTATTTATGTATTATACTGCTCAAAATAATATGAATTGAAAATCAATACTATTTCATTGACTGAGATAAATATTATGATTAAAGGTATGCTAGAACACGATAAGGTTTATTCTCTGTTTGTGAAATTGTTTATTAAAATCTTGCTGCTACCATAGCAATCCAGTTAGAAAGAGAGGGGGGGGATATGAAACAAAGGGGTGTGTGCGTGTTCATCGGTGGATGTCTATCAGTGGTGAAATCCATTTTTTTACTACCAATTCTGTGGGCGTGGCTTGGTGGGTAAGGCAGGGGAAGGATACTGCAAAATCTCCATTCCCACCCCATTCCAGGGAAAGGATACTGCAAAATCCCCATTCCCTCCCCCCTCCAGGGGAAGGATACTGCAAAATCCCCATTCCCATCTCACTCTGGGGCCAGCCAGAGGTGGTATTTGCTGATTCTCCGAACTACTCAAAATTTCTGCTACTGGTTCTCCGAACTGTTAAACATTTCCGCTACTGGTTCTCCAGAACCTGTCAGAACCTGCTGGATTTTACCTCTGATGTCTATGCATTTGGGCGTGCATGCATAAACTACATTGATCTATCTTCAGAAATTAAAGAAACCCGAAGAAACTTTTCCAGTCCCAAGAGCTGAGAATCTGTTGAAGTCTTTTTGATTAATGAAATTACTAAATGACCTGGCCCAGCTGCTACGACTCATCTGATAAGTCCTCTGCATTGATGAGGCCACACATCCATTGCTTTTTTTTGAGGAATTGAGGGCAATGAAATATCTAAGCAGATAATTAAAGAGAAGGTAGAAGAAAATCTCCGTCGAGTCTAAGTGAACATGAGGCACAAATCATTTTAGGGCTCTTTCTGAGGCAGTGAACAAACGGAGGATCTGTCATGTCAGAATGAACTCCTGTTGATCAGTAGGCAGGAATAGTGATGCAAATCTGTTCTGGATGAAGTAGCATATCTTAAGGAAGCTCTTCCGGAAGGTCAAGTGATCAATACTTCTTTATCTGAAGAACTGTATGACTATAATTAATTTATACTCTAATTAACTCTTGTATAGATTATTGTAAAGCAAGCACACTGCAGCATGCACAGGTCTAATCTTGAACATGCTTGGAAACCACAATTTGGGTAATTGTTTAGAACCACAAAATCTTAAGCACTTTGTGTACATATTACCTTCTTTCACATGGATTTGCTGGAAATTGTTATTAGAACCTTTAATATGCAGGTAATCCTTGACTTAAAACAATTAACTAATAGTTTACTTAGTGATTGTTCAAAGTTACAGTGGCACTGAAAAAAGTGACTTATGACCATTTTTCACACTTACGACTGTTTCTACATCCCCGTGATCACATGATCAAAACTGAGATGCTTCGCAAGTGACTCATATTTATGATGGTTGCAATGTCCTGGGCTTTTGTGATCATCTTTTGTGACTACCTAACAAGCGAAGTCTAACAAGGGAAGACAGATTCAACTGTGTTACTAACTTAACAACTGCAGTGATTCACTTAACAACTGTGACAAGAAAGTTCATAAAACGGGACAAAACTCACTTAACAAATGTCTCACTTAGCAACAGAAATTTTGGGCACAATGGTGGTCGAGGACTATCTGTATACTTCTTAACCTTGAGAAATCAGGTGGGTAAATACCTGATTTCCCCCCACCCCATAGCACCCAATTTGTGAACTTTTTTTGGGGGGGGGGCGGTGGCAAAGTTTGTTCCTTAGTCTATTTCAGTTGTTTTACTTGGTCTTATTGTGAGTTCTAACCAAAAAAAATATATACTAATATTTTTACGTATCTCATTTTGGTTGACTGGTAGGCAGTGGGTGCAGTCTGGAATACCGCAATCACTAATACATAACATCACCTTGGTTTCCCTGGTTTGATTACTTGTCTGAGTGTAATAAATTCCAGAATTCATTGTCTGTCCTGTCACTTTTTGGTAAAGGTAAGTGACTTATGGAATTTTCTATATCAAGCCCATGATGAGCCTAACATTTAAATCAGGGGTGGGTTCTAAAAATTTTTGCTACCGGTTCTGTGGGCGTGGCTTATTTTGTGGGCGTGGCTTGATGGTCATGTGACAATTATTTAGGATTTAGCAGAGGTACTGGTCTACCAGGCTTTTAACTGCTTGCAGAGCTGTACCGATCTACTCATTTATTTTTTGCAGGCACTGATCTACTCATGTATTTTTGCAGGCACTGATCTACTCATGTATTTTTGCAGGCATTGGTCTACCCATTTATTTTTGCAGGCACTGATCTACTCATGTATTTTTGCAGGCACTGGTCTACTCATTGTTTTCTTTTAACACTGATCAGCTGTAGGGCGGCCCTTTGAAGCCCCGCGGCAAGAGTTTAAATAGTTTTTTCCCCTCTAGCCATCAGCTGGGACTCAGGAGGCAGCAATAGATTGGGGGTAGGGCCAAATAAAAGCTAAGAATAATACAGGGGATGGAGGGTGTGGGGGGGCAGGGGGGAGAACCGGTTCGGTGACGTCATATCATTACCGCTACTGACTCGGGAGAACCGGGCCGAACCGGGAGGAACTCATCACTGATTTAAATGTTACCTATAACACAAACCAATGCATATTATTTGCTATATGAATAATGACCTTAGATTCTAGGGGAAAAAAGTACCTCAACTATTGCCTTCTGTTCTGTTCTCAGTGCAATACTCAAGCACTGTAGGATATGAAATCATAGGTATTATAGCAGTGGAACTAAACAAAGTATTCTTTACACGTATATTCCAGACTTTCCTACCTGATCATCTACAAATAAACTGAGTCCCCATCAGTGCACTGCCATTTCTAGCTGGAAATTCTGGAAATAGGAATGTTAGCTTGTCCCAAGTCACCTGGAAAACAGATTGGGGGGAATTCTGTGCTTTGGGATTCAAATGCACACGTTGAACCATAGATAGTACACTTTGATATAGAAATACAAAGTTCTAAATTAGCAGAATTACGTTTGCGGGTTATATTTAGCCCATTTCTGCTGTAACTGTTTGTTTTTGTGCATAATATTGTTTAGAATATGTACATTTGATAAGTTTCAGATTAAAATAAGAATCCAATGAATCTCAGCCTAGTCCCACTATTTTTTTTCTATTGGTTTTATGTGATAGCTGCCTTGTACAAGCTGCCACTGAATCTGATCAACCATGGTACTCATATCATTAGACAGAAATAGATAATATAGTATCAAAGCAAAGACAAAAATAACATAACTACAATAAGCGAGAGCACAACTGGGAGGTTTTCCGTGGTGTAAATCATAATAGAGGAACTTGTTAATTTGTCTGCTATCAAAAAGCATTAATGTCAATAGAGGTCATTGAACTATATCACTATGAAACCATATGAAGGAGATATGAAGGATACTGAACACCACATGCACAATGCAGAGAGAAAATGATTCCCTTCACAATCTGAAGCTAGGTTGTCAGTGAAAATCTTTGCTGCAGGATATTAGCAGTGTGACAGCTAACATTGCAGCACATTTTCTGTTTCTCATACGTAATAAAAGACAACACAATGCAGGTTTTCCATCTGGGAAATAACATTCCCTTCACTTTTTTGACATCTAAGATAGTAGCAATCTCTACCTAGTCTAACAGGTACTTGCTTTTTCTCTTTTTCCTCTCTTAAAAAAATAATGTGATTATTTTCGGAAAAAGATTGGCACTTAAAAAAAAATATTAAGCTCAGCCTAAATCTTCTATCATAATGGGGAGGGAGGGGGATCACAATAACCAGGAAAAACTGCCATATAATAACAGTCCACTGCAATGTACGGTGTAGCGAGATTCTTTTGAAAATTGTTCAGAAACTTCAGATAGTTCATAACATAATTGTTAAGCTTTTTCTGATGTCAGTAAGTGGAATTAACTGATTAAATTCATCATGGAGAAAATCTGCATGGTCACAAACAGCTGACATAGATTTTATGGCAAGCAAGCAAGCAATCATCACTACTTATATTTAATAATTTTCTAAGCTAGTTATCATCCTTAATCAGCTTTGTGGCTTGGACCCATCATACCTAATTTTCAGGTTTCTCCTCATCAGCTAGTGACAATATCCTGGCACAAATAGAATTTCAAGTCATCAAGTTCTGAAAAGGAGATTTATTGTAGAAATAAAACTGTTATAGAAGAATTCCACCAACAGTTTTGTATCAAATGCATGCTCTATTTATAGTGAAATCGAAGCCCCATTAACTGACATGATTGCACATGATTCTTCTACCCATCGTCTTTAACAGGATATTGAAGTGTCCTTCATCCAGGGAGAAGGGACAGTTTCTACTTGACTCCTGTTTTTGTAACAGATTGCTGGCTTGGGATTGGTACTCACATTAAATCAATGGTACCCTGCATGTGACTCAGCACATGCACAGAGGCCTACCTTCACAATTGTCAGAGGTGAGGAAAATGACAATTGAGCAGAAGGATCTTTTCAACAATAATGCATAATTTTCTCCCAAACAGTCTCATCTTCCACCCATCCAACCTTTTTTTATATATAATCTATCAGCCTTGGCCTTAGGCCAGTTCAGGATTACAGGAATGCTACTTCATTATTGTAAAGTAGAACAATAGAATCTTGAAAGCTTGCTGGAATTTTCTTTTGTTCCCTATTTATTTATTTATTTATTTATTTATTTATTTATGGTAGCTTATATAGTAAGATAAAAGGCGATTAATTTAAAAAATGATGAAAATTCCTAGAAAAATACCATATCCATCCAAAACCATACTAATGGTCCTGGGATCAAAGGCAAGTTTTCAACAACTACCAGAACACCATCATGATGGGAGCTGCACAGATCTCTGGAGCGATGCTATTCCAGATGACAGGCATTGCAATTGACAGTGTTTAGTTGATGGAATCTGGAGAGCACCCACTATTATACCAAACAGACATAAGATGGACATAACATACCTCTTTCCCAGGATTCAGTTGTCTCTTATTTTGCAGTAATTGTTCAACACATTTTTTTAAATTATCTATAAATATCTCTGCCCCATATGAAGATCTATTTGTAGACCTACTGTATTTTTTGGAGTATAAAACGCACCTTCCCCCCTTTAAAAGGGGGTGAAAATTTAGGTGCGTCTTATACACCGAATGCAGCCCCGCCCACCCACTGGCCCCCACCCTTTGGCCTCTGCCTCACAGTTACCTCCTTGCAAGCAAACCGCAAGAAAAAACAGCTCCTTTCAGCTTCAGCACAATCTAATTAGCACAAGTTGATTGGATCGGCCTCCCGACTCTCAGCTGATTTGCTCTCAGCTGTTTTGCACAGGGCTCTGCTGCTTGCTGCAAAGAGCTAAATTGCTGGAGCAGACTTTTTTTCCCCTTGTGCTAATCAAGCTATGCTGAAAACGAAAATGAAAGTAAAGCAGGCTGTCTGCTGTTTGCCGCAATGAGGCAAAATTTCTCAGAGGCAGAGGGAGATTTCTTTTTCTTCTTTTCCTCACCAAAAAAGGTAGGTGCGTCTTATACTCCAGTGCGTCTTATACTCCAAAAAATATGGTAAGTCTTAACTTTTCATTTGCCATCTTGGTCTGTAAAAAACACAGTGTCTTTTTCAATGCTTTAGTTATTCTGTTTAAGTTATATAATTTTCTTTCCCTAATCATCTGTACTGAATTGAGGTTTTTTGTTTTTTTAAAAAAACCCAAATAGATGGCATTTCCCTCCAAATTTCTACATTTTCATAAGGAACAAGTGAAATTCCATTCTACTAAACTGTATAGATATGATTAACATTTTGTTTCTCTATACTTTCTGAGCTCCTTTAAGAATTTTAATAGCAAGCAACTATATCGTTGTATGAATATTATCAATTTTAGTGTATCAAAGAAAACACTGAAAAATCAGCATATATTAGAGAACATTTACTTATTTCATCTATTCAAGTGATATAGCTGCTATTAACTTCAGTCAGAAATATTCATACCAAAATTGCTTTTCCATCCAATGTACAATGTCGTGACATATTACAGTACAATCTTATAAAAATCTACTGAGAAGTATATCGTATTATTGTTATGTTGCTTTAGTACTGGCTAAATGTGTAGAGAATTGCTTATTAAAGATCTGAATAAAGCATATTTATTATCATTAGTTTAAGGTAGGCTGTACCTTTCTTTTTAAATGTTGATTTAACAGAATTACATACTTTTGTATTTGATGACAAAAAGCATGATAGAAAAGAATAGAATCATGCATGAATATGAATTTTATATATAGAAAAAAATAAATAAAAACCAACATAACTGGAATAATATTTAAAGATACTTAGAATGGTTATTTTCTTAGTTAAAGTGAAATAGATAAACATTGTAGATAAACATTCATTCATTCACTTATTCACTCACTCATCTCAATTCACATGGTTGTCCAACTCAACACATACACGCACAAAATAACAGATGTTAACAGCTGAGAAAAATCATAGATGCAATTACCAAACTTTCAACACAAATAAGAAATGAGTTTTGTCATATATCAGGGCCCCTGGCTTACATCTTGTTATGTTGTATTTTTCTTAGTAGTGTATTATCTATATGCATTCTGCATCCTTGTCTTTGACCCTCGCCTATGAAATATTAATAAATACATTATTTATATTTAGTTACATTAACTCACTGACAGTCAAAGACATAATCCTTTTACCAACAGTTCAATTTATAGTTACCAAAGTAGAATGGTGGTTGTAGAAAACCAATTTTCCCATAATCAACTTCTTCTTGCAACAAGAATCAATTCAAGTGCCAATCAGGGAGATTACCTATGCCACAGTTACTTTTAATTCCTAGCACTGTACTTCATTCAGGGACAATGCTAATATTTTGGGGCAACTGTTTAATTGTGATTGCTTGGGCTGGTTAGCATCTTATGTTAAGTTGTGGTTTTTTGTTTATCAACAATTATTAAATAAACAAAGTCAGTTGAGTCCATGCAGAATTAAAACAAACACCAGTTTATGTGATTTTGAGCTCTAATATTGCTATAAAGCTTTAAGGATAAACATCCATGTCTAGTAAAATACTCTTAGACAACAGTAGTGTGTATTTCTCAGAATGGCTGAGTCCATAATGCCTTTGTCAAAAGATATTATTATGCAGTGCATTCTTTTAAATTTATACTTGGGCTCACACCAAATTATGGGATTTATAATATGAAATTCTGAATATGTCATATGCATTGTATCATGATATTTAAATAAAATGTGAATCATCATAAGCATTCAATAATTAAATAAATATGTCTTGGTGGAAAAGTGGTATGGAATTGATTAGATTATTTGACATGTAGAGTAGAACCTCTGGTCATGACCATAATTCATTCCATAATTTTGGTCGCAAACCGATTTGGTCATGACCCGAACCTAATTTTGGAAATTTGGTGCTTACAAAAAAAAAAAGGCATGGAAGGGAAAATCAGCTGCGAAAAAAAAAATGTGAATTTTTTGGTTGGAACCCGATTTGGTCGTGGTCAGAAGTGTTCGTGACCAAAGGTTCTACTGTATAGGACTGTAAAGACATTATCACAAATATAACATTCTTAGAATTCTTGGCCACATCTTAAAAGAAACCTCTTGTAGAAAAATTTCTCTTCTCTTCCCTTTGTATTGATGGCATATACATAACACTAGGGTACTAGTTTCAATCCATATTGCTTATTGTATCATTTATCTTCGCAATAACCTCAACTGTCCCTTAGGGAAGCAAGTCTATCTGTAGGTAGCAGTACAAGATTCTGACACTTGGTATTTCCCTGTGAACCTCTCAAAAAATAGATGGATGGTTTCTAGACAAGGAGCAAAGTTAATGATTGCTATTTATTTTGCTGGGTTTTTTGATAGCTTAGATCTACTACATCAGGGGTGTCAAACTCAATTTCATTGAGAGCCATGTCAGGATTAGGTTTAACCTTGGAGGACCAGGTGGCAATGGGGATGTGGCCATGGGGGGCATGACACGGGATCATACCTCCATGGACATGGTTTTATAAACTTATAAAAATAGGGAGGCGTACATTTCTGTGGTTTTGTTTTTTTAAATACTTACTTGGACTACTTGATCACCTTATGAGAGAGAGACCAGATCAAGAAACTGACTCCATAGGAAGATTAGAACTATAAATTATTGACATAGGCTATAGTAGCAGAATCCTGCAAGCCTGAAAGGTAAAATATTTTACTTTTCCTCCCTTTTACAACCTGCAGCACTCTGGAGGCCCCATTTCCCCATTTTGGGCCTGGAAGGCGGCTTTAAATCTCGCATGGGGGACTTCTGCTGCCCAGGTACTTTTCAATCACCGGTGGGGGCACTGCTCAGCTGGAGGAGTAAAGAAGCTTAGGGCAGCGGGAAAAGGGGGCTGGCCCTGCTGAACCTCACATGCCAGCTCTGGGGATCAGGCTCAGAGAAAGCCAGAGTGCCTTCACCAAAGATGCTCACCCGGCAGGCGGTCAACCTGCTTGCTCCGCGTGCCTTCGTTGTGCTTTGGCTGAGCCTGGCCACTCACTTGAGGAGAGTAGCCCCACTCATGTGTGCCCTCCCAGCCCGACAACAGCCAGCCAGGTGGTCGCATGAGAAGGAGGAGGTTCGTCTTCGGGGAAGCCGCCACCATGGCTTGTGTTCACTCCTCAGCTGTGGGCCTGTCCCTCTTTCCATTTACCCTCCTCCAGGATCTCATTCCCATCTCACCATCCCTCATGTGAGGTTGGTTTCAGCCATGGCCAGGTTGGGCCAGTGTCTAAGGGCAGAGAGCAGGTCGTGCGACTGGGTCAGCAGGGAGCTGCAGGAGAGGGGTCAAAGAACCACATGTGGCTCCAGAGCCACGGGTTGCTGATACCCATCCTAGAGTTTTCAGGAAAAAAATAGAGGTCAGCCAACTGAATTCAAATCACTTGAGAATATACCCAGAAAATGCCATGTGGCATCACTGTTGGCAATACTGATAAAATGACATTAACATCTATAGGTCTTTCTATGGGTATACTATGGATAGTTTTGGGGCAGATATGATCTCCTACCAATAAAGCCACAATGACACTTGTTTTCTGTCCTGTGTAGATTGTGGAATAATCTATTACAGGGGTAATACTGGCAGCCTGCGGGCTTGATGCATCACACGCAGGCCACGCCCACCCCAGCTCCGTGAAAGAAAAACGTCGTGATACGTCGCATGACAGCAATGTGACGTGGCAAGTTTGACACCCATGATCTACTATATTGTTTTTATGTAATGCAACACAACTTAAAATATCTGGAAAGCATCATTTCAGTAGATTCAAGATTCAAATAAAGTGATTTTAAATTTTCAGGAAGAATATTAATCTTGTTATGCTTTATTATACTAATTCTGACTTTGTTTTAACCATTATGAGTTTATTCTTTTTTAAAGAAAAGGAGACCAATCTATAAACATTTACAGATCAAATGAATGGAGGCATGAGACAAAAATCAATTGAAGTCACAGCAGCAGAAATACATCCTAATGAAAATGTCTCACAATCCCCTTTCTCTATTCTATAAATGATGATAATTTAAACTGGCGGGGGGCAGCTTTTAATCAGCTATCTTTTTATTAGGTTCTTTATGAAGTTCTAATATTGTTTCCTTAGGAAGATTTACTAATTTGCTTTTAACGTTACCATTGATATCTCTTAATGATGTGCTGTTTTATGGCTGTGTTTTATTCTATTGCATTTTTATTGTAAGCACTTCACTATTATTTTACTAGAAGAACCAGTTAGAAATAGACAAATAAAGAAAGTGAACAATGCCTCTGGATTCAAAAAGAATCTTACCTAAGAGAAAGAGCAGGAATTTCTGGCCAAGGAAATGGAATAAAGTATGGACTTTCTCCTTATAAAAGTAAGATTCTATAGCAATCCAATTTTATTTTAAATTAAGTTTGTTTTAAAGATTTTGGGGAGGGGGATACATTTTTATCTGTATGCATTACATGCAGAGATATAATTTGTCGTGATGAAAAACGAATGACATTTCCTTCTGCTGAGGCCATTTGAATTCATCACATATTTTGACAAGTACATACTTCTGAAGACAGCACTTGCCAAAAGATGTCAATGTAGCTTAGCAGATCTTTTCTCCAGAGATATGAAAATAGTAATTTAATGAAAAGTTCAAAAAGAGAACGTCAAGGAGGAAAAGCCCTGAAATTTAAAATGCAAGAGACTGGGGTTTTTTTTCCTGTTTGCTTTGAAGAAGTAAGAGCTGCTTTTAGACTATTTTCTTTCTCTTTGCAACAGTTATAATAACAATTCTGTGAATTGAGAAAGAAAGAAAGAAAGAAAGGAAGGAAGGAAGGAAGGAAGGAAGGAAGGAAGGAAGGAAGGAAGGAAGGAAGGAAGTCATGATACTTTAGATGCCCTGAAGTGAACCTTATTAAGAAGCTAGCCTTACAGCTGAAAAATAATTTATTTTAGATGATGACATTTGGAAGAAAAATATGAAAAATATTCCATCTGTAGCACAGAAATGTACATACACAAGTGCTACAAGTTAAGGTTAATAAGAGAAATGGAGAAGATTATTTATTTACCTATCAAATTTTGAAACCATCCAGCCCCACCCTATAGAAAGACAAATAAAACACTTCTTAGACACTACTCTCATGGGAGATGACTTAGGAAAATCATGAGGAGCAGCTGTAATTAAGTATGAATTTCTAAAAAAAATATTTCCTTCAAATTTCCATGCAAATTCACCATCTGTTAGTTTCCCAAGCTGACATGAAACTAGAAAATTACATCCTCCTCATTGCAAATTGTAATTAAAAGAAATACACACAGAAAGAGAGCCACACACACTCTAAAGGTGTGCCCATGAGTAGGGAAAATTGCTGGAAAAGTGCAAGGATATACGTGGAATTTTTTTTCATATCAAGCTTCATGCAGATATCCATATACATGTTTTTAAAAAATCTTAAATAAAAAATTAAGTGAACCAAAATTTGATTGTTTGCCTTTTTCTCTATACCGTACAGGCTTTCTTCTTTCTTACTGTTAATTCCCTTCTGGCTAAGAGTTATTGCCAAGCTATTGTGATCCTTTATAGCATATTTTGCCTGAAAAGCTGTAATTTGAACTGCTGGTTTTAACCTTTATGACTTGGATCCAAGTTACTGTAGGACTGCATCTGTTCTCTGTAAAGAAATAATTTTCTTGGTAGCAGGTCAGCAAATCTATCAAATCATAGCAGAAAACCAGTTTATATTACAATAGAACCATTTTTAATCCTGTTGGTCATATTTTGTGGACATTCTCTTATACTTGCAGATTATCTGCCTCCCTCCCTACCCATCTACCACTATTAAATGGCTTAATTTGAGAGGGATATAGAGATAACCTTGAAAGAGCAGCATGGTGGCCTTGAAGTGAAGATGCTCACCTCCCATTTGGAAAGTTCAATCCTGTGCAGTGTCAGATGTTTCTCTATCAGGGCGCAAAGAGAAAATACCTGCAAACCCCACATAGGCATCAGGAAGGGCATCCAGCCAGTAAATCATCAGTTCTATTCAGTTGCCCTGACTCCACCCCAAATAAAGAGATTAAATGGCCATAAAAAACCAAAAGAGAGAAAACCTTGAAGAGGAAATGTAAAAGCAGTTTAGTAAATATCAACTCAACCCTGAGAAAGGAGTGGGTGAGGGAAAAAAAAACACCTAAGATTATACTTCCTTGATTCTTTTTGGAATAACGGGGCAAAATGAAACACTGGTAGATTTTCAAACTCGTTCATTGTACCTTGAAACCCTATAACCTTTACTGTAGCCTTTGCAGTATTTGTCTCTTGCCCTGACCTGCCACCAAGAAAATTATTTGTTTTATAATACTTAGAAAAATAGAATCAAAGGAATAATTTAGTTCCCATTGTGAAGTGAATCATACTGAATCTGTACCAAATTCTAAAGTGCAGGTTGCTATGCAGTTACTGTTAAAATTTGGCAACTTTCTCAACTTTACTGCAACATTGTGCAACATATGGTTTAAAACTTATCAGTTCTGGAATAGACTATTATTAGAAATATTTACCTTGAGATATGATATGAATATGATAGAATATTTTGTGAAATTGTTTGCTCAAATGTATATTTGAATAGCAATTTTAATATTTATTGTTTTTAAATAATAACATAAGGTAGAATTGACCAATGAGTGAAAGCATAAGACCAGAATAGCCAGTAATAAAATGATCAATCCATCCCTACTTGGATGTAAATTGCAATAAACTATTAAAACAGGAAGTATATCTGATTATAATGCTTTTATGTTCTCCTGATTCTGTTTTAACTTGCTTAACATTTTTGCCATTTTATTTTAGACTTAAATAAATAATTGCCCTCAGCAAACAATGAATGCTGTTCTGTGTGGACTGGTTAAGTCAAGACAAGCCATAAGCTTCACATCATTTAATAATCCTAAATCAATGTGTTCTTCTGCCTGGAAAATTGACCTGTTCTGAGAAAAGATTGCTCAATAATTGTCCTTTTTTTACTGATACATAATACTCTTGCTCTTGTGAAATTATCTCAGGTCATCTCTGACAAAGTTGAAACCAAGAATAACAAATATCTACAGTATAAAGGGGAGTTTTCCCTAAAAGGACCATCCTTCCTTATTAAATACCTTTTTGTCTAGTGCCATCTGCTGACCAGATCATGATGTTTGATTAGTGAAGAAATTAAACTGGATTTAGCAAACCAACTGATAGATTGGAGGGAATCTGTATCCCGGTAGTACTCCAAATGTGCTTACATATATGGACAATGTAGTGTACATTGAGAATTATTATTTTCTATCTATCTATCTGCAAAACAGAAAATCTCTCACTTCATGACATGTAATCATCTGGAGGGGAATTGTTTCTTTTATGCAATTTCAGGAGAATCTGGGTACACTCAAATTGAAAAGCAGTGCAGACATATACAACAGTTCTAAAGTACATCATCACCAAACTTAATATGCACTAGCAAGAAAACTTTCTTTTTAAAAACTAGGCCCACAACATTTACAAGCTATATGCTATGATCCTGCCTCAGTTCTCTTTAAAAAATACTGATCTCTCTAAAGCAATTGCCTTTAATATCAGAGTCTA
Source organism: Ptyas mucosa (assembly GCA_012654045.1). Classification (NCBI taxonomy): domain Eukaryota; kingdom Metazoa; phylum Chordata; class Lepidosauria; order Squamata; family Colubridae; genus Ptyas; species Ptyas mucosa. The sequence goes on along the minus strand of WNWU01000056.1, from coordinate 404,746 downwards.
AGAGCAAAAATGATTCAAAGATCAGGAAGAACCCCTTACTACCAGGTAGAAATACTGCTTTACCTCTCCTCTCAGTCTCAAAAGCAGAGGACAAGATATTATAGCCAGCCAACCTGCTTTAATGCAGACAATGCAAAAGGAACATGCCTTTTAAGACTACAAAGCTCTTATTGTTTTATTTCTGAGAATAGTTTTCTTTATGAATCAGTTCAGAACCAATACTGTTCTATAAACTTTTGAGCTCCTGCATTCATCTTTTATAACTCTGGTCATTATGAAATATAACAGTAGTTCATTCAATTAAGAAATCTTCATCTTATGCAGGGGTCCTCAATCCCCAGTCCATGGACTGGCACCGATCCGCGGAATGCCAGAAACCGGGCCACACAAACTAGTGAAGCCCCATCCATGGAATTCAGGCAGCACAAGAAACCACGCCCCCTCTGGTCCATGCAAAAACTTCTCTCCATGGAACTGGCCCTTGGTGCCCAAAAGGTTGCGGGCTGCTGATCTTATGGATTTCACAACAATCCTAAAAGAACTCATGGTGCTAAGGTGGGTTAGAAGGATTTCCAGAAGGAGGCTAGGAATTGCAAGACCATAGCATACTCTATGTCAACCTGGAATTGCCAGTAGTTGGTGAAAATGCTATCAATAGGAACTTTATATTCCAGACATAAGCAATCAGGTGTCCTTCAGATATTTGGGATCATAACATCTCAATAAAACCATATAAAACCCCTCCTGCGTGAGCTGCACTGGTTACCAGTGGTTCTCCGGGTCCGCTTCAAGGTGCTGGTTCTCACCTATAAGGCCCTACATGACTTAGGTCTGGGATATTTGCAGGATCTTCTCCTATCTGCCTTTCACTGTCCTGTTCACTCACATAGGGCCGTTCTCCTCAGGGTTCAGACAGCGAGCCAATGTCGTCTAGCGGTGTCCAGAGGTAGGGCGTTCTCTGTAGGTGCTCCCACCCTCTGGAATGAGTTACCTACCGAGCTCCGGACGGCTCCTGATCTCCGCTCCTTCTGTCGGGACCTGAAGACTTGGCTGTTCAAGCAAATAGGCTGACTCTTATTCCGGGTTTTATTATTTATTATTAATTAGTTGTTTGGTTTAAAATGGGATTTTATTGTACATGTTTCTTAACTTATGTTCGCCGCCCTGAGTCCTTCGGGAGAAGAGCGGCATATAAATAAATAAATAAATAAAATAAATTAAATAAATAAATAAATAAATAAATAGTTAGTATCAGCAGGAATTGCTAAAATGCAGTCTGAATAAATGCCTTTAAAAAAAAGAAGCTACGGAAGAATGAGCTTGTTGAATAATAGATGTGATGAATACAAGGAACACAATAACCTGGAAAAGTGCATCCCTTTCTGACTCCCACACTTTTCTTTCAATCACCTCTATAAAGCCAATGCAAATCAGTCATCCTGATGCCAGTGAAGGACTCTTAAACATTTAAATCAATTTTTCAATACAACTAAAGTGATCTTTAAATATAAAACCTCAGAATTAACTCTTTCTGTTCTCTCTAGCAGTTGCCAAATTTTGATCACCCTCAAGCAATAGATGTTACCAAACTTTGAAAATAATAATACAAAATAATTAGTATTAATAATAATACAAAAGAAAGCAAATATAGTACCTACAAGAATAGGTGCCTTAGGTGCAATTCCAAGCACCATGTAAAAACCATCAGCATTTCTTCAAGTCAATTGTAAAAGGCAGCTTTAATTGGTTCAGCCGACATCCTGCGTGATATTTTACTATTATTAAACAACCACAGCCTACTATCTGAGATCCTGGAAAAGAACTTGACAGATAAATAAGAATACTAAAACCAGTCTAATCATCTGGCTGACGATGCGACCAACCATAATAATTTTAATCTTCAGAGTTGGAATGAGACATTTAAGGTTAAACACACATATATTTTAAATTCTTGGGTTATTATAAATATTTATTCTCTCCTGCCCTGATGTATATGTAATTCATTAAATCTGCTGGCTGCTCTGTTCACTAGCAGGTTTTTTTTCAAATTCTTTCCTACATCCTAAATAACAGTTCCCATCCCAAAAAAAGAAAAGAAAAACAAAACTAGCAGCTTTCCTTCACTTCTCCCATAACAATGCGTTTAAGAATGGCTCCGGCTCAGAAACAGTTCACAGATTGAAAACAAAGCTTTTTGGTATTGAGAAGCCGAGGCAGCTACAGTATTGTATTTACCAAACAAAATCATTATAGATGGAGCTGCAAATGACATGTGAGGTTCAGCAGCTCCAGTGATGCAGATCCTATGACTCAGACTTCTCAGCAAAACACACACACACACACACACAAAAAACCCACGGCCTATGTGTGAGAAGACTACCAATGATTTCAGTGATTTCCAAAACAAGTCAACTCACATGACCTTCACTTTATGCCTTAGAGCATTTCTAGTTGACCAGAGAGATTTAGTAGTAAATTTACATTTCTTCAGAGGAAAACCTGCTGTAACAACTGCTTGGCAAGAAGAAAGCAGCAGGCATAGAAAAGAAATATAGAAACTTAGCTTGAAAAATGTGGAAGAATATAAATATATAGTTTAAGGCAGCCAAATACAAGGCCCTTGCTGAATCAAATGCAAAGTTTGGTTCGTGAGGCAAGATGTAAAGAATGGGTAGCTCTGTATGAAAAGTACTTTGGCTTAAACTTGCCAAGTCCATATATTTTTGGCTGTACATGTGCAAAATAGTACAGGAAGTCAGTATGTTCTATAGTCTGAACTAAGTAAACGAATCATGTTTACTCAGAAACATATCCTATAGGGGACTTATTCCCAAAGTAATTGTGAATGGCGTTCCTTTCTCAATATAACTGCAATTGAGTTTCATGACCTTATTTATTTTAGGAGACTTTTGTACAACTACAAACATCTGAATCAGTGGTGGGTTTCAAATTGTTTTACTACCGGTTCTGTGGGTGGGGTCTTGTGGGTGTGGCATTGCTTGGTGGGCGTGGCAGGGGAAGGATACTGTAAAATCTCCATTCCCACTCCAATCCAGGGAAAAGTTATTGCAAAATTCCCATTTCCTCCCAATCAGCTGGGACTTGGGAGGCAGAGAATAGATGGGGGCGGGGCCAGTCAGAATTTTTACTACCGGTTCTCCGAACTACTCAAAATTTCTGCTACCGGTTCTCCAGAACTGGTCAGAACACTTCTGATCTGAATGAACCCTAGGTAGCAGTCAAGAGATACAGAGTATTACCAGGGCGATAGTTGTGCACCCTCTTTGTGAACCTAACAAACTAGGAGTGGACAGCATCAGCTCCTATGACTGGCAGTGTCATTTCATTTATTGGGGCACTTACACTACAGTTTTTGTGTTTGTGGAAATTTGTGTGATATATGAGCTCTGCCACTGTATTAATGTATGAACAAAATAATTATAAATTAGTCAACAAAACGTGGAATCAAATATTTTTTAAAGTTTTTTATTAATAATACAAATTAAAAACATTGGACATGGTGTGGCGTCTCCAGTTTAAACATTTTTCTCAAGTTTTACCTTATAATTAATACAATTCCTCATCTCTATAGAAGTTTATATTATTTATCACGTTTCAAACATGTAGATTCTTACATCTGTGAAAGTTACATCAATACCAAATTCAATCTTATCTAACACAGAAAACTAGCGTAAACACTTCTAAACATTCTACTCGTCAATAATCATTTATCCCAGCATTCCTCCTCCTGTCAAGCCAGTTAATAAAATTTGTTCCAGATTTCATAATACTCTGTTTCGTTCTTATCTTTAAGTTCCACAGTCAGTCTGTCCATGTCCGCACAAGTTAATATTTTAGCTAACACTTCTTCTGGGGGGGGGGGAGTGTCTCTTTATTTTAACATGGAATCAAATATAATGGCCTGGTATATTATGTGAGCCTAGACAGAGTAAAACGTTTCACTAAGATAGTAAAATGTTAATGTATTGGATATCTCACTAGGCCATAATATGGTTTGATTTGGCTTAGCACATATGTAGCTTATTCATAAACTATGGTAAAATACACCATGTTTCAGCAGATTGTATAAACCAAAACTCTTATCCTGTCCCGGCTCACAGAAATCACAGATACAAATCGCAGATGTCTCTTACTAAAAAGAGGTTTCCAAACAAAAAAGGTTTGAACAATGCCAAAAAAAGGTTTGAACAATCCATCAATACCTTCGTTCCCCTAAATACGCAGCTCAACAATTTTAAATTAGAAGAAAGAGAAAAATCAAATTGTAAACAAGCTACTACAGGGGCCATCAAATGTGGTATGAGGATCTGGAGTCCCTGTTGGAGAAAGCAGGCCATGGAGTTGAGAAACACAGTGGCAAAGTAAATGGAGAGTTGTTGCCAATAGATCTGTGAGGCATACAGCTCCCCATATAGAGAGGTGCTATGATCCAGGTTGGTCTCTTTGGTAGGGCAGGGTTCTTTCTAGCCAATAATTTTGGCGAGCGCCTTTACTCAGCTCTTCTCCCTTCATGGTGAACCTTACATTAGGGAAGACCAATTGGTCCACAGTGGGGAAAATTACCTCTACCTTTTGAGACCCCTTGCCATGATCAAGATAAAAACCACCACACATGAAACAAACAAACAAACAAAAAAAGTAGCAATGAAAAAGTGAAATGTAATTTGAACTGCTTTGATGTAAAATTAGGAAGTATAAATTTGAGGGCCCAGGCGGCAAGAACATCTGTCCACCCCTTACCTCACCCCTCCCCAACTGGTACTGACTGCAGGAGTTCACAACTGATAAATAGTACATCTGCTTTTTCTTTTTTTCACTTTGCTTAACAAAATGTCCAAAATCCAGATACAGGAATAAAAAACAGTAACAATAACAAGAGCATAGATTTCTCGCTAAACTGAATTCATAGAGCAGAATTTATTTGCTTTATAAAATGAAAATTAAAAATATTCAAGCGTCGATTTCACCATTGTTTTAATAAGCCCAGCATTAACAAAACATGGAAGCTCTTGCCTACACGGTATATGTCATCTGACTAGAATGCTAAGATCTCCAATGCTGTAGATAATAAAACCATGGTGGGACTAAGAGGTTTGCTACACCATGTCAAATGGGTACTTTTAAAACACTTTACTAAGCAGCAGCTTGTCAAAGCTTTCTCCCACAACAGTTTTAGCTTTTACACTCCAGGCAGATGACATCTCTCCCCCCTCACCAACATAAAAGGATCTTCAGCAGAACTGCATTTTAACAGCTAATTCCACTGCTGAAAAACTGACAGTGCAGGAATAATCTAGAGTTCTAGAAATTAATGTGCTTATACACAAGGTATTCTTGAGTCACTTTCATGCCTCGTGATTCCACAAAAAGGTAAATGTGTGATATCCCGCAAGCCATTGCATGGAATACTTCAAAGGAAAGCAAGTGATCAAGGTCCTACTCCCACATCTCCCAATTTACATATGTTATGGGCTTTTTCTTCCAACATCTTTTCCCCACTCTTAAAGGCATTGCCAAAGAGATATGAGAGTCAGGAGGCAAGCATGAGAATTCTTTCAGTAACATTGCCTTTTATAAGATTGGTTGGTTGCTTTGTCTGGTGCCTTTGAGTCAGTTTTTTAAAATTCTTTGCAACTGCCTGGACAATTCCCTGCAATTTTCTTCACAAATTTTTTTTAGAAGTGGTTTGCCATTGTCTCTTTCCTAAGGCTATGAAAGAGTGACTGGCCCAAGGTGGCTTTTGTGCTTGAGGCAAGACCAGAACTCAAAGGTATCCTGGTTTCTAGTCTGGTGTTTTAACCCAGTGTTTCCTAAAATGTGGTTCAAGGAACCCCAGAGGCTCCCCCAAGATCTCTAGAAATCAACAAGAAATCAACATTATTTCCCAGTTATTGTTAGATGCAAAAAGCCAGGTCCACATTTGAAGGTTTAATGTATCCGATTGATTGCTAAAAGCCTATGTATGGGAATCTTCTCAACTAACACTCAGCACCTGGGGACTGTTAGATAAAATTCAATGGCAATCAAGGTGGGTTAGACTTAGTTAGTTTGTGCCTACATAATGATATTAGACCGATGCCTCTTTTTATTCATCCACCTGGCTCTACCAGCACTTCTACAGATATTTTCAAACATTTAAAATTATGTCATTGCTGTTTTTATTTGTCCTATCTTTATTATTTTTACAAATAATTCAAGGCACACACATTCCTTCTCATTTTCCACACGAAAACAATCCAGTGAAGCAGGTTGGGCTGAGAAAGAATGACTGGCTCAAAGTAACCCAGTTGATTTTTATGACTAAGATGGAACTTAAACTCACAGTCTCCTGGTTTAATATTATTGTCTTTACATGATTCAATAAATACATATTCTATAATATCTGCCGGTGGCGCTCCGGATACATTTCAAGGTGCTGGTGCTTACCTATAAAGCCCTTCATGGCTTAGGCCCGGGGTACTTGCAGAATCATCTCCAGCCGCTCTCCCATCGTCCTGTGCGCTCTCACAGAGTCGGCCTCCTCAGGGTGCTGTCGGCCAAACAATGTCGGCTGACGGCCCCCAGGAGGAGGGCGTTCTCTGTGGGAGCCCCGACCCTCTGGAATGGATTGCCCACTGTGCTCAGGACAGCCCCCAACCTTCTTTCCTTCCGTCCCGAGCTGAAGACTTGGCTCTTCTGTCAACTCAACTGATCCGTTTGAGGGTATACTGTCATAATTTTAAACTGTTTTAATAGGGTTGCTGATTTTAATTTTATTTCATTGTGATTTGTATTGGAATTTGTCATTTTGTAAGCCGCCTTGAGTCCCCAGGGAGAAAGGCGGCATATAAATCGCAATAATAAATAATAAATAAATAAATAAAAATGTGTCAATGTTAATTTTTAATATGGTAAGCATGGATAAATATAACCCATACAAACAAAAGGTCTTTTGTTTTTTTTTTTAAATGGGAAGGGGTCATGAGAGCAAAAACAACCACTATACCAATCTGCTCAGTCACTTGGGTGAGATGGGCAGTGTATAAATTTGATAACTAAATAAACAACACTGACTCTATTATAAGATGTGTCTCACATCATTTCCTTGCTTCCCAAACCTTCCTAGGTCTTTCAGCTGAATCCCAGAAAAGAATTCTGGTCATGTACAATATTCAATGAGAACAAAGGTTTGTAAAAATGCATTAGGGATTTTGTTTGAGTGTTACAGTGCAAATTAGAATTTTAATACGGAATCTTGCCAATTTTTTTCCCATCAATGCTTTCCAAATGGCTTAATTAGCAAAGAAAATATCTCCCAAATTGTTTCACTTAGCTCATAAATTACTAGAATTATTATATCAATGCTGCTGCTATTGTTATTATTACTGATCAATTAAATACCAATTATCATTCTTTTTCAATAGTCCTGCTTTTCTGTTTCTGAAAAGGGCAGAAGCCCTTTGTTTTTGGATCTTTTTTCTCCTCCATTTTTTCAGCTTCAAGAGGTCCTAGATGAGTGGCTTACTTGGATCCTTCTCAGACCTAGACATGGAATAGACATAACTCTGGTGTCTCTGGTAAATGATCTGTGCTTGGACTTTGAGGTAAAAACATGCGTCTCGTGGTGTTTCATTTTATTATACCTATCAGTGGCTTGACCTACGTCAACATGGTATCTTTCTGGACTGCCAGCAGGGAGAGAGAATCAGAAAACTTAGCAGATTCGCCATCTGCCATTCAGGAGGCAACAGGTTGTCAATCACCTGTGAATCGTAAATTAAATTCACCCCAGGTAGATGTTGATTCAGAAAGCAACGAGTAAGGAGATAAGCAATCCCTATACCAACAGCTAAAATCAATCTTGCAAGTCTGAAAGAACACTTCCATCCTATCATCCTTACAGCCTAAAGAAACTTTAAGATCCAATCTGATATGGTTTCCATGCTCACATTTGTATTGTGTGCTAAGCTGCTTTTTGTTTGCCCATTCCTCTGGCTGTGGCTCTTGCTGCTGTCTCCTAAGGCAGTGGCCCCCAACCTTTTGGGCATCAGGGACCAGTTCTGTGGAGAGAGGATTTTCCATGGACCAGAGTGGGCATGGTTTGATGTGCTGCCTGCATTCCGCAGATGGGGCTTCACTTGTTTGTGCGGCCTGGTATTTGGCATGCCACAGCCTGGTGCCAGTACATGGATGGGGGTTGGGGATCCTGTCCTAGGGTCATTCCCACATACAAGTTCCAATACACATTTATTTCGAATACACTAAGATATCTAAATAACAGAATATCAAGATGTAATTCTATTATTTAAACATCATTGAAACAATATAATGCATCAAGACTTGTAATAGCACAATAAATGGGGGGGATTAGAAACCTCACAAATAAATACTAAAAAAATTATTTGGAAGCTTCATTTGGTGCACACTGCAGTATCCAGTTAATAGCTGGTGACAGTCAGTATTATATTTCCTGTTCTCCAGTTATTGCATTGGTTATCAATAATTTCCAAGTCAAATTCCAAGTCCAATTCACACTATTGTTTATGATAATTAAAGCCCTGGGTTTCAACCCATTCTGGAGAACACCCTATGTTCATGGGGCAACTTCCCTTGTTTGCAAATGAGTTAAAACAATGTTGTTTGAGCAGGCACTACTCAAGGTGGGTATATTGAAATACTAGGCAATAAATACATAAACTAACCAACCAACCAACCAACCAACCAGGGTGGATAAAAATCTATGCTTTTTTAAAAAAAAGAAAAATAAAAAAATCTGATTTTTTAAATTTAAATCAGAGGGTTTTTTTTATTTTTATCAAATTTATTTTAATAAAATGCTTTTGGACTAAAAATATATCGAAAGATAGTTTTGTATTTAAGATACATTAATAATTTAACTTATTCAGCATGAAATGGAGATTAATTATGTAGCATGGGGTGTCAGTTTTGGAAGACAATTTTGTTTTTTGCTTCTTAACTGCCACATATTTTATCTGGGGAAGTTGGGATTGGGTTGTTGTTGGAGCGGTAGAAAGTTAGTCATAACAACATTCCGTATTCAAGGACTTTTGCCTGCATCTGATGGAGACTGCCGGAAGATTGTATCCAGTTGAGTGTGAAGAGTTGATTGGACAATGTAATGAACTTGTGGGGCAGGGCTGTGAACTGTTAGCTGGGTGGAGAAAACATGGAAGCTTTCAGTTTTGGGTTTTCCCAGATGTGCCAACATGGCATCTCTAATAAATTGGAACTTTGAGGAACCTCAGGCCTCAGAACTTTATTTCATTGGGGGTGTTCCTTGGAACCCCAACAGGGGCTGTATATTGCAATATTGGGACTATGGGTGAGTCAACAGCAGGTCAGAAGAGGAGCCACTTGGGACAGAGATGACAGTTGCTCTTTAAAAATTATTATTTAAATCGAGTTGATTTAAATCAAGCCTTTTTACAAGATGATTTAAATCAAATTCACCCTGCAACTAACCAACCCACAGTGGGTCAGAATCCACAAGCAAAGTCCAAATAAATAATTATGGATGACCTAAACTCTTATTTAATCATCTGCTACTCCCTTTGTATGGACCTTTAGCAAACTATTGCAATTTCCTATAGGGTTGCAAAATGCTACCTTAAAAATGGTGTATGTTGCTGAGTTGCTGAGTTGCATTAAAAGACAACTATGAGTATAAGACCTCAAGAATTAGGAAAAAAGTATTGTCTTTATTGCCATATTTTCAACAAAAATAAGACTCTCCCATTTTTCAGGTAAATTGTTTTAGAAACTGATAAAATTGCTATAGATTTTTGTCCATACCTTGAATTTTTACATACAGGTATAAACCTTACATTCTATAAAACAGCTTTACAGAAATGATAAGAGCCCTGATATGTTTCCAAATACACTGAAATAGAAAAATAAAATTCTTGAACTGTGCAACCCTAAGTGGTGATAAAATGCACATTTCACCAAATAAACAATTCAATTTGCAATATATACATAGTATTTTATTATAGTATTTGTGGGATCGAATTTAGATGCATAGCACATCAGATTTCCCAGTTGGCAGTACATCACCTGTTTCATTAAATGTATAATTTACTCTGACAGACAATTCTTATTGTATATGTGGTCATTAAGAAAATCTCACTACCTTATTCCTGAAACATTTTCTCTCCTTTTTTGAGGATACAGTATCAACAGTTGATATTCAGTCTGTTTACTAGCAAAGTTTCTGGCATACCGAAAGTGCATTAGAGCTTATTATTAATAATTGCCAGTCTCCTCTGTCACATTTTGTTTAAAATATGCCATGTTTGGCTTCCATGAATAAGGTGTGAATAGAAATAGAAATAGAATTCAGAATGTTTGGTTACAATGGGAAGAGCAGCATTCATAAGAAAAAAAATCCTCCTCCTAAAGCTATTTTCCAGTCATGCTCCATTTGTCCCAACCTTCTAAAGATTTCAGATATTGTATGAGTCACATTCAGTCACTAGGCAACCTGTGTGACCCATTGGGCCATTGAATCACAGACATTTCCTTTCCTATGCTGAGAAACACAATGACCACAGGCGGCCAAAAAAACCCCAAAACAGTAGGAGCAGGAGTGACTTCCTGTCAGCTTCCCCACTGACTATCATTGTGTCAAGCTGACAGGGAGCATTAAAAATGATGATCACATGACTGCAGATAACCAGAGCTGAAGTGGCCACAACTTTGCCAAATTTAAATCCCACAAGATGAATGTGTCCCAAATTTTGGGGGGCATTCTTTAAGTTAGCTCTTTTGAGATATGTTGAGTTGAAAATTGTTGTCCTGTAATGGACTATTTTGCTCAATTGAAGGTTACATACAGACAAACAGGATAATTTTAGTGGCATATAAGCATTGGTGACATTCAACATCAAAGAGAATGTTCTCATCCTTCCTCCATGCGTCATGTCTAAACAAAAAATTGCTCCATAGGTTCCCAACAAAAACAGCAGAATTGAAGGCAACAGATCTGAAAGAGTATCTGCTAATGAGGGAGAAATGGCAACAATGAAGAAGCCTGGGTATATGTTGTGGTAAGTGACTCCATGCTGGCAGCCAGTACTGAGTTTTATCCAAACTTAGCAAAAAAATATAGTTGATCAACTGAAAGAGTAGCATTTCTGAAGCCAAAAATATATCTCAGAATTTACCTCAATACAGAGGAAAAATCTATTGGTTAGATCTAAATTTAATATAGCTACTTGTGCCTTTCTAATTGATTTGTGTTCCAATTTCATTTTGAGCTTCTTTTTCTACTAACATTAATTATTTTATGTTCTTATTCCAGATGCTCTTATTCTCTGTGGGTGATTCGTATCATTTCTTTTCACCACATCTTTCCCCCATCCCCACATATTTTAATGGAATCATCTCGTAGAAAATAGAGTCATTTTTCATATAAATGTTATCCCAATACAGCAAACATACATCTATTGAATACTAGGCAGATGCAGCCTTGAGATGGCAGGGAAAAAAAAACAATTTCGTTTCTTAGAAAGAAGGATCACCGGCCAGTGGAAAGGGGAAAAAACCAATGTTCCTGCATTTTACATCTCCTGCCTAAATGATAATAATACTCGTGTGTCGTGTTTGGTGTCCTGGTGACTTACTTGGATACAATGTGAGGATTTAAAGGCATTACCTGCAAATCGATAGATTCAAAAATAAGTTTATTCATATAGTGCATCAGCTATATTAGTCAGAATTATGTCAAGATTACAGTTAATAGCGAGGTAACAAGGTGGTTCATTGCAAACTGAAGTACCAATAAATTGTTAAGATTATTTTTTTAAGTAGATAAAGCAAAACCTTCTGGTTATGCTTTTAAATATGGCTTTTTGGCAATTCTATGAATTATATTATTTTCTTAAATAGCCATTTCAATGCTTTAAAAATATGTATAAAACAGCTGTTCCATGTCCTAATCCAAACTATACAATAGGTCTTCCTAGCTCCGTTTCCAATAAATGTTCATTAGCATTTTAGCACATTAAGTCCTATGTAAAATTAAGTACATTCGTGTAATTTTCAATTGTATCATCTTCCAAACTGATACTGAATAGGAGTTAACAATCCTTGTAAGAAAAACAACATTAAATATATGTCTCCTTTTATCTGATCCTAGCTTCTTAGATGTGCTGTAACTTGGACTGATTCAGATCCAAAAGTCTATGGAACTAGTTACATGATTTTTGGAGGCTTCTGAAGGAAAAAGACGGGGGGGGGGGGAACCCAGTTATCTAACAGATGTATGATTGTTGTGGATTGCAAAATCATAAATTGAACGGACCTCCTGTGAAGGACCTCTTCTTTCTTAATCTGAGTTTTATCTGGCTACATTTAATAAAAAGTCCATAAATGTGCTTGATACTATTTGTATGGAGATAATTCAATTATAAGAGACAAAAGAGTCAGTTGCAAAGAATCATCAATACATATTAAGTTCCATTTAAGCTGATTTATTTCTCATACCTATACACAAGAATCTAGTCAATTAATGGTTCTCACTAAATTGGCCTAGATTAAAGTCAATGGGGTACAACAGGGATTGGATTCAGACTATTTGTGGGAATGTAACAACTCTAGGCTGATTACTCTCTTGGCTCTGCCCCCAGGCTCTGCCTCGTCTTCTGCAGAGATAGATCTCTGAAATTTAGAGACAATAAAGGGAAGCAAGAGAAAGAAGCTATACTGGATAACTGAACTTCAATGAAATTACAACTCTAATCCCATGCTGGTTGGTTAAAAATTAATTTAATTAAACATTCATGTAAATATGCAGAGATTGCTGCTCAAAGTTTTATTTTGTTGGGGGAGGGAGGCTATGAAGATCTATTGTACAGAAGGCAATCTATTCCACTTTTTCCTCAACTAGTTGGCTAAATTATATCTTTGGAATCTCTTAACCATTTTACATCTGCTGCATGAGAGTTCTAGATAAATCGCACGGCAGTAGGTAATTTATATATTTGGTCGACAATAGCATGGTAGTTATTGAAGTGTTCTTGCAATTCTCACACTTGCTTGTAATCTATCATTTTGATACATAATTAGCATACTTAACATCCACTTCCTTTTCACATTATTTCTCACTGCAATAAACTTGTGCCCTTTAACATTCAATCCATATTTCCCATTTTTTAATAGTTAGAGAACATGCCCGCAAGCATTTCTGTAATAGTAAGAGAGATGTTGGAAATCTGTAGTCCATGACTAATAGATATGGCAGGGAATTCAATTTTTTTCTGGCTGAGGATCACACTCCAAAAAAGCATAAAGAATCAGGACAACACCCCCCCCGCCCCCAAAATTTAAATTTTCACTCAATCAAAATTAAATCAAAATAATTAAATACAGTCAATATTATTATTTGTTGATTACTTCATTGCAATTATTAAAACCATAAATACCAACTGCACACATTGGTTGACCAAGTCCACTGTTAACAGGAGACCTGGTGACCAGCTTCTCCAGGCCATTTTTTTCCTAGACTACTTCCTAATGGTCGAGCCAATGCATATACAGAGTACTTGATGCCCTGCCCTTGCTAGACAATATCTTCCTCTAACATATTCTTTCAGGCTGTAGAAAATTACACGGGGATGCATGAAGCTCATAGGGTATGCTTTGAGACCCTTGTTTTAAAAGATCACACACCAAGTTTTTTTCAGTCACGAGTAATATGGAGCTTTTAGAGTCCTGTGATATGATTACACATACAATCATATAGAATTTAGACAGCCTAATGTATTGAATCCTTGGGTAACACAGAGTTATATTACAATATTAAATATTAAATTGCCTTAGGTCACTCTAGTTAGCATTAAGCTGCACTGACGGAGCTATTTCACCTATCTAAAAGACTGAAAAAAGCCCCATCCAATCATTTGCTCACACAAAGACTCAGGGCGGCTTACAACAACAATCAACAATACAAATCACAAAATAATAAAATAAGTTAAAAAAAAACCCATTAAAAACCATATATAAAATTATTACAGTTTCTCCCACAAGTATGTATGAAGGACAGCCACAATCCTTTGTATTGTTTCTTGTATCCAAAAAGCAATTGAAACTACTCATGGGTGGGATCCTACCGGTTTGACATTTGGTTCGCTAAGCCTGCATGCCAGACACACGCTGTGTGCACTTGCACAATTTGGAGAAAACTCACCTTCCGCATTGCTGCTGGCAAGGAAAACAACTGAGGCACAGCAATCCATTCTGCTGCCCCGATCAGCTGGACTTCGGAAACAGAAATATAGGTGAGTATAACACAGGGGCAGGTGGGTCCACTTCAAAATCGGAACGAACCGGTTTGTTCACGGTTGAAAGTCAGAGCTAACAGTTCACCCAAACTGGTCCGAACTTGTAGAATCCCACCACTGAAACTACTGTATATATGCAGATGAAGCAACTAATGCCAGCATCTCTCCTTGTTTTTGTACCTGTACGATGCACAGCTTCTTGTAATTCAAGAGTTCAAGGGTCGCACGGGACTGAGGACAACCCTACAAATGAGAGTGGGATTAAAATTCAAAGAAGGCACCCTTTTGAGGGGAAGAAGGTTAGGGTTTTAAGAAGTGGTTTAGGTGCCTTCAAAATCTGCCAGGTGTAAGGCACTTGTTTAATCTTATCCCTCAAAAATGTAAAAAGAAAAAAACTGAAGATATGATACAACTGGAGGCCATGGCATCCTGATGTGTAGGGTGACCGTTAGAGGGAAATGGAATCTCAGGCCTTCCATACTGTGGTGTCAAGTTTGAACAGATGTTTTAATGAGTAAATAATCCAGAATAGTAATTGCATGAAACCCCAAGAATAACAATAATACCGTGTTTCCCCGAAAATAAGACCTGCTCTTAAATTTTTTTGAACCCTGAAATAAGTGCTTGGCTTTATTTTCAGGGATGACTTATTATTTTGGGGCACATGGAGCAAGATGGTGCTCCTGTTGCTGTCTTACCTGATTTCCAGCTCTGTCTCCCTAACCCTAACCAGAGGAAATGGCGGGGACCAGCTGCACATGTGTTTAAATATTTTCGGGGAGGGCTATTTGGGGTGGTGGTGGTATTTTAGCGCATGTGCTCAAAAGCCCAATTGGGCTTATTATCAGGGGATGTCTTATTTTAGGTGAAACAGGGTAATTTATTAATGTATCTTTAATATGGTAAAAATTAGAAAGCCTAGATGTAAAAATATAAATTGTTGTAGCACATAAAATCTCTAAAAGTTTGGAAACTCAGCTAAGATATTAACAATTTATACATAAATTTTCAACCAGTCTTTATCGAACTGATTTTAATCCATTCTTCTAAACCAAGATATAACACAATGTCTCCATTTTCAAGATACAACTGCATTTTAATGAAGATTAGTCCTAGATCTATATAGAATCATTTAGGTACATTCCCGCCTTTTCCCTTTTTATCTGAAAAGAAGGTGACATCACAAAGATTATAGAAACAAAAAAATATCCAGACAAAAAGAAAACAAAACAGTTGTGAAAAATTGTACAAGAATTGCAGAAGTACAATTAGGTTAATGCTACCGAAAAAAAAGAATCTTAAAAGTTAGTGAAATCAATCCTCCTGAGGTTGGTAAAATGAAACCCAGATTTTTGGGGCAATATGCAAATAATGCTTACATTGTAAACCACCCAGGGAATGCTTTACAGTGCTATGGGGCAGTATCTAAGTGTAAATGCTATTGGTATTGCTATATGGTGCCCATGTTGCTATCCGTAGCAACTCTGGGCAGCTCATATTTTGGAGTCTTTTAGAATGGAGAACGACATTTTGTTTAGTAAATTTTCAGATACTTAAGTAGTGATATTAAACCCTGTGATTTGTTGCCATGGATGTGGGAAGAATATATCTAATATCACTTGCTTTACTAATAGAGCTCGTCCTGATTGGCTGTGGAAGGCGATCATCGTATAGCACAATGATCTCATTAGTACAGTGAAAGAGAGAAGCCTCAAACACACGCACACAGACAGAAATATGTCAACCATGCATGCATGCCTGGCATGCATTCATAATAAGTAAAATATAGGGGAAAAAATATAGTTCTTGCACTGATACTGGAACTATATGGTTGCAATAAACTAGTGTATTTCTTAGAATCTGGCAAACAGTTCAGTGAAGATGCCAACACTTACAGTCTCTGCTGTAAGAAAGCCAAGAGCACATTAGTGATAATAAGAAATGGTATTGAAAATAGAGATGCCAATATTGTAATGCCCTTTCATAAATCAATGGGGCAACCGCATTCAGAATATTGTGTGCAGTTCTAGTTGTTGCACCACAAAAAAGGATATAGTGGAACTTTTAAGATTATAAAAAGGGAATGTTCAGAGGTGGTAGGCTAAGATGTTCAGAGGGCTGGAGCAGTTTCTCTATAAGAAGAGCTTACAACTTGTGGATTTCTTTTAGTTTACAAAAGAGGCAAATGAGAAGGGACATGACCGAGCCGTTTACAAAATTATGCATGGAGTGAATAAAGTGGTCAAAAAGAACAATTTACTCTTTCCAAAAATTACTAGAACCAGAGGCCACCTATTTAAAATAAAACCTGAAAGATTAAGGATAAACAAAAAGATTTTTCTTAAAAAAAAAGTAATACAAGTAGTCCTCGACTTACAACAGTTCATTTAGTGATCATTCAAAGTTATAATGGCACTGAAAAAAGTGAGTTATGACCATTTTTCATAGTTACCACCATTGTAGCATACCCACAGTCATGTGATCAAATTCACATAGCAATAGCACTTAGACTTATATACTGCTTCACAATGCTTTACAGCCCTCTCTAAGCGGTTTACAGAATCAACATATTGCCCCCAACAATCTGGGTCCTCATTTTACCAACCTGGGAAGGATGAAAGGCTGAGTTCAACCTTGAACCTCGTGAGATTCAAACTGCCATATTGCAGGCAGTCGGCAGGCAGCAGAAGTAGCCTGCAGTACTGCACTCTAACCTTGGCTCTTGATGCTTGGCAACTGGCTCCTATTTATCACGGTTGCTGTATTCCAAAGTTATGTGAAGAGCAATAGGAGGCTCCAACTGATCCAGAATGCAGCTGCGCGGGTGATTATGAGGGCGACACGGCGCACCCATGTAACACCTCTCCTGCACGAGCTGCACTGGCTCCCGGTGGTCTTCCAGGTGCGATTCAAGGTGTTGGTTACCACCTTTAAAGCTCTCCATGGCTTAGGACCTGGGTATGTTCGAGATCGCCTTCTGCCACCGATAGCCTCCCACCAGCTTCCACAGAGGGGGACTCCTCAGGGTGCCGTCAGCCAAACAATGTCGACTGGAGACACCCAGGGGGAGAGTCTTCTCTGTGGCAGCACCTGCCCTCTGGAATGAGCTGCCCCAAGAGATTCGCATGATCCCCGACGTTCATACCTTTCACCATGCCCTTAAGACTCTTTTATTTCAACAGGCTGGGCTAGCTTAGCAAATGAATTTTAAATTTGGTGTTTGTAAAATAGTTTTTAAATTTTATCGGTATATGTTTGCTTTAATATGGCTGTACACCGCCCTGAGTCCTTTGGGAGAAGGGCGGTATAGAAATTTAATAAACATAACATAACATAAAGTAAAATGTGCTCACCTTTTGTAACCTTTTGACAAGCAAAATCTGGAAAAACTAGATTCACTTAACAACCATGTTACTAACTTAACAACTGCAGTGATTCACTTAACAACTGTGGCAAGACAGGTTGTAAAATGGGGCAAAACTCGCTTAATGAATGTCTCACTTAATCACAGAAATTTTGGGCTCTATTGTGGTTGTAAGTCGAGGACTAGCTGTACATAATTTCACCACCATGAGATATGGTGCTGGCTATCAGCTTGTCTAGCTTCAAAAAAGTACTAACATAATTAAGTGTAAGATCTACTTAAGACATATTATAACCTTACTGAAATTCTTTCTAGTCTTATTGAAATTCTTTCTAGTCTTTCTAGTCTTCTAAGTTGTAGGGGCCACAACTTACCGGTAATACTTTATCCTGAAATAAGCCATCTGAGTTTCTTATGTTGTTTTTCTCATGTATGTGAATTGTGGAATTGCTTTCACCAGTTGATTTTTTTCTTAGTAAAGACTACTTCAAACAATGCCACAGGTCTGTCAAATGATGGGGTGGGGGAGGGGGGTTGCTGAAACCACTGCAAAATGACATGAAATGTTTCTATGCCCATAAAGGTCACCAAACTCTTCCAAGCATATTATCTGCTGAGATTTCAGGTCAGCGAGAGTCATTATTTCAACAGGGGTTATTAATCATCTATATATTGCTTCAATTCGGTTCTTTATGGGGAGCACTCAACACTCTGGATCCTTGTCTGAACATAATAAGTTATTCACAAAGCGTGATAATTCTTCAACAGAGAAAAATTTTCAAGGATGCCTACCAACCAATGTGAATATTCAAGACAATAAATAATTCCCCCCCAAAATTAATAGCAACTGGACAAATTCAGAAAAAAATGAACACTCTTTATGTTTCAAGCAAATGTGTCTGATTCTGTATTTTTATTTGAGCTAGGATTTGCTTGCAAGCAGTTTTAATTTCTTTTTTTTTTAACAGCTGTCTCGTGTCCCTGGTGTCATGAAGCCAAACTATGCTTTAAAATATATGCAATATGTATGCATAAGTTCTAGGAATGGCTAGGTATGACTTCTAGAAGACAGGCTGGTTGGATATGGAGTTTTAGTTCCCTGAAAATAGTAAATAGGAAAAGAAACAAAATGCAAATCTGCTGAATTTATATAATGTGCACATTTTTTCCCCTTCATCTTTCTTGGGTTTTCTTGGAAAACATTAAACTTTCCTTTAGCTGTGACTAATGGTTTGTGCAAACATTTTGCAGCTACTAAAAACTATCATAACTGTAAATTAGTTTCAATACAAGACTTAAATAGTATTCAACTAAGTTAAATAATTAACTAATGATGGTGAATTCTGCTGGAGTATAGTTATTTAATAGTGCTAAGTATTATGCTTAAACTGATGTGAAATAGCAATGCAAAGGCAATTTAGCCCTAACTGCCTATTCACCTGCTGTGGAAAATGAGATGCTCGTACTACTAATGTATGTAATTAGCTTAAATTAGCTTAAATTTTCAGCATACACTTTGATCCCTCAAAAAAAGAAATCCAGTTCATTCTTCACTTCAAAGACAATATCATGCTGTTGGACTTGGGGTGAGAGGAACAGAACTGAGCTTTTATTTCAAAGAGGACAAACATCCCTTGTTTATTTATAGCTGTCTGGAAATTTGGGATGCCTGCGAGAGAAAAAAAAAAATCCCACCATAAGCAAATAAAAATGAAATGCAAACAAAGAGATCAATGAATGGCCAAGGGAAGACCAGACAGTTGCACCCGAGGAGACGGTGAGTACAGGGTTAATTTTGTTGTTGCATAATTTTTTTACAAAGCCCTTTCATTCTTCTGGCCCAACTTTTATTAGGTTCTTCAGACTCATTCCTACGCATGGAGACATACACGCACCCACACAGGACCATTATTTGTTGCCGCTCACCTTAATGCTGAAAAATGGATATTAAATTTACTCTGAAGTTCAAGAAATAGTTTTGCAACCCATTCTTTGGAAATTCTTCTATTTTCTCCCCCCCCCCTTTTTTTCTTTTGATGATCTGATGCGCAAGAATAGATAAGAAATTCTATTTTATAGGCTTTAACTAAGGACTCAGAGTGGCACTTCTAATAATTTCTGGCCTGCTTTTTCATGCTGCATTTTAGAGAAATATACTTGCATATGAAAGTATTACAGTACAGTGTACACAGCTCCTAAGAGTGGTGGGTTGCCCCGGTTCAGACCGGTTCACAAGAACCGGTAGTAAAACCGGTGGGAGGCTCCACCCACTGACCCGGATGTTATCATAGGTGATTTGCATATGCACACAGGCGCGATGTGGACCAGTAGTAAAGGTAAGTAGAACCTACCCCTGGTGACAATGTATTCCAAGGATCTCCAAAATATTCCAGGAAGCAATAGACAAAATGATGTGAATAAAATTATTGAATTTTCGGATGAATGGCAGAAAGTCTGCTTTATAATTGACAATATTTATTTACTTGATTTATATAGCTATTCTTCACACTTTTCTGTGAATCTAGGCATTTTAGAATGAAACAAATAAACATGAATAGCACTTGGGAATAACTATTATCAATAATAATAATAATAATAATAATAATAATAATAATAATTATTATTATTATTATTATTATTATTATTAACTTATCAGGCCAGACAGGTTTTTACTCTAATGAGCCAAAATCTCTAAGTTGTTTGCAATCCCTTATTTCTGTTTCCATTCATAGGTAAATCATCCATGGCCAAATTCTTGCATTGTTTTGGTTAATTACAGGTAGACCTTGACCATATTTGAGCTTCCACCCAACTTATCACCTGTTTTTGCAGCCATTATAACACGAACATAATGGTCATACAGCAAGACACCACAGTCATCAGTGAACCCATTGTCCACAATCCATGTTTTTTCTGGATGAAAGCAAACACCAACTTCTAGCAAAAAAAAATAATCACAAATTGAAGTCATGCAACCACAGGACACTGAAAACAACTCTAAGTGTGGGCCCATTGCTGAAGTAGGATCAAGTAACCACTAGACCAAGGGAAGGGTAGTCATTGGAACTTTGAATCCAGGTCATAAGTACCTTTTTTTTTACTCTGTTGTAACTTCAAATGCTAAGTCACTGGTCATAAGTTGAGAACTTTGCATTGGCATCCTTCAGTCTCAAAAGACTATGGTATCGTGCTCTGGAAAGAGGTCCTAAAACAGCATCTAGTGTAACTAAAAAGACCAATTCGAGAGTGGCAATCCCTTCCACACTGAGGGCAGATACATTCTGTCCCCTGCCCAGCCCCCAAATTTCACTGGTTCCAGGACTGCCTCTTTGCCTCAGCCTGCCGAACAAGTGTCTCTTCAAATTGGAGAAGGCCATGCTGCATCTTTAGCCTCCAAGCTGAACGATCAGAGGTCAAGGTTTCCCAGTTGTTAATGTCCATTCCTGAGGCCTTTAGATACCTCTTGCAAATATCCTTATATTGCAGCTGTAGTCTGTGGAAGCTGTGGAAGTTGAGAACTACCTGTATGTATATAGACCATGATCAGGAGGCTAGACTCTTTTATTTTTATTATACAAGCTAATTTCCTCATGAATATTTATGCTCCATAATAAAACTTCCCCTTCAGCAATGAAAATTTTCGAACAAACGATATTAGTCATTTCAAATGCTTCATTTTCTGTTACCTTTTAAAAATGTAAATGCACACAAAATGACTTGAGGAATTTGCAACATATTCTAGATAATATGATCTGATAACTTTTGGACTAATATGTGGAACAGAAGTTAACTATTGACCAGGCTTTGCAATTCTCTTACAAAAATTGCAGTATATCTCTAGACAGAATAAATACATTAAAATATTAATAATAATAACTTTATTGTCATTGTACGTGTATACACAGTATACCCATACAATGAAATTCACTTAATACCTAAAGACCAGGTCCAACACACATAACAATACCCAAACACATTCCCACCCACCACAATTCCCCACCCCTAAACCACCCAAACATCCACACAACAGACCAAGTAATGCTGTCCAACAGCTCACTGATGGTGGCCCTTTAGTTCATTGTTAAGTGCAACTATAGCTCTGGGATAAAAACTATTCAGAAAACGTGTGGTCCAAGTTTTAATTGATTTCCCTTCTGCGCATGCCCAAGATGGCCGCTCCCAGCTGAGTGGCAGTGGTACCGAGGGATATTCCCTGGTGGCTTGGGGGTTTCGGGGGGCCGGACCAGCTAGTTTCCCCCCATGTCTGGTAAGGGGAGCCTCTCACTGATCCATTTTTATCTTCTGAGAGCTGGTAGCTCTCCAGAACGCGATGGCTAGGACGGAGACGGGGGGCGGCTACGTTATGGCTCTACACACGTGGAGAGCGGCCTCAGCGTCTCCCTGCGGCTGCTGGGCCAGTGGAATGGGTGGCAGCGGCGGCGGCGGCAATGCAGCCCCTCGCTGGAGCTCCAGGGACTTCGCTGGGATGGCAGGGGCTTCCTGTGAGACCCAGCGATGGATGGAAGGGTTTTCAGAGGGCTGGCGTCATCGGGGCTGGCACTGGCTTTAACACTAGAACAAGCAGCTGTGAGGGAGGACGCCAGAGAGGGCGAAAAGGGATAGGAGGCCTGAATTGGGAGAGAGCGAGGGGCACTCTGACCACGAGATGAACTATGCCATCAACATTTGTTCTTGGAACGGCCTCTCTCCCCCCCCCCCCCCCTTATGTGGATGGGGGTGAGCTAGAAACATTGCCGTTTTTGTTGGCCATAAAAGACTTCGGGCCAGGTGTTTTATACCCTATGGGTATTTGTTAGCCTCTGTGAGGCCACTTATCATCTGGAGGTGCCTCTGAACAATTCGATATGACATCTGCCTCCCACGGACTTCTATGGCTTCCTGATTTGCTTCCTGATTCACCTAAAATGCAGCTGCTGGAGTCATCAGAATCTTTTCTTGGCCTGCGGGCCTGTAGATCGATGGTTGTCATCAATTGGAGAGGATATATTCCGGACTTCAAGTCTTGTATGGAGCCGGACAATGACTGCGGTTCCTGGCCCTTCCCAGCTTTCGTGAGAGGGCTGCTGGTGTTGACACCTGGCCTCGAAACAGCTCAAGACTCCATCCACTGATGTGAGAGAGCAGTGGAGTTTATTGACTTGGAATTGACTGGATACCCTTTTTCAGATTTTATACTATCTTGACTAACCCCCAGGCCATGGATTTTCCCCGATTGATTAATTTAATTGGATGTACTCGCCAACAGAACTTCTTACTCTGCAAGACTCCCCCCTCTCGCAGGTGTGGCCCTCCACTTTATCAAGGGCCTACCTTTATGACAGGCTTTGGTGCCCCGAGAGGTGGCATGGCGCAAAAAGGGAATTGAGGGGTTTTTTAGGGAAACTTTTTGATAAATTTTTAAAGGATTTTAAGGGGCGGGAGTGTTGTGTGGGTGTGGGGGATAACCCACGGGGAGAGGGGTCCAGTCCAGCCGTCAGTTGGGCCATGGAGGGTGCGGATTTCGGGGATAAGGGGGACGTCAGAGTCCATCCTGTTGAGGGCTTTTCTATCAATACGCTGAGTGGGAGGGGCAGATATGACTCAAGCACTCGTCACTTCCCACCTGGACTACTGCAATGCTCTCTACATTGCTCCCCCTGGGGTGCACCCGGAGGCTGCAGTTAGTCCAGAATGCAGCCGTGCGGGGGTTTATGGGAGCGACGGGGTGCTCCCATGTGACATCTCTCCTGCGTGAGCTGCACTGGCTTCCTGTGGTCTTTTGGGTGCGCTTCAAGGTGTTGGTAACCACCTTTAAAGTGCTCCATGGCTTAGGGCCGGGGATACTTGCAAGACCGCCTTCTGCCGCCAATAGCCTCCCACCAGCCGGTTCGCTCGCACAGAGAGGGCCTCCTCAGGGTGCCGTCGGCCAGACAATGTTGGCTGGCGACCCCCAGGGGGAGAGCCTTCTCTATGGCAGCGCCTGCCCTCTGGAACGACCTAACCCCTGAGATACACATGATAACAGACCTCTGGACTTTTTGTTGGGCCCTGAAAACTTCCAAAAGTTCAAAATCTTTAAGCACTTAAACAATACTTTTTAAGGACCATCATCTCATCAAGCAGGGTTATTTTCCTTGTCTCCAGTCTTTCTTCTTCTCCTTTTTACGAACTCTTTTCTTCACTCTAATTCCTCTGCCTTTTTTAACTCCAATATAATCTTGCATTTTTTGGGATTGCATATTATAAAATTTTTGCAAAAGTATAACTTCTTCTGAAAGCAGCTCTTTAACTGCAGGTTGGACTTTGTAACAAAGAATTCGTATAGCCAAAGTCTCATCAGCTCCCAAAATTTCTTGCTCCTTATTCTGCAAAGCATCCATTTTGCTCTCCAAAAATACTGTAGGCTGTTGTTGTTGTTTTTTTCCTTCTCCCAGCTCTTCAGTCAATCCCCCACTACTAGATTGCAACTCAGTATTTCCATGTATTTCATTGTTTCCAGCTTAAAAAGCTTGAAATAAAGTATCAATTTTTCCCAATAAAGCAGAGGTAATTGAGCTCAGAGCTTCCTCAAAATCAGACCATATGTGAGGGTTAATTAACCCTTCTTTACTTTCTTTGCTTTCAAAAAGACCAGCCATCTTGCCCCCCTTCTTCTTTCCCTTCCAAAAGGATGGGGGGGGGAAGTATCAAAAAGAAGAAAAAAAAAGACCCCTTGCAATTTGTAATTTATATTACTGCTTCAATTATTATAATTACTTCCTTTCTTGGTTAATCCGCTTTTCAGAATAGAGTTTTACGTTTCAAATAGGGGCTTATCAATAATTGCTTTTAACTTTCACTTCTTCACGCCCCGTTGAAAGTCAAACGCCATCTTGCTTTCACTTTCTCTGCATAAGGAAAATCTTTTAAAGAAGGTAAGTCTGTGGAGTTAAAAAAAAAGAAAATACTTGCTGTTTTATTCTTGCTGCTTATGCTCCGCCAGCTCGATTCAAAAATATTTATTTAAATTTGGTTGCTGGGATGGCCACGACATCTAGCTCTGCAAAGCAGAGACATCCAGGGTCCGGAGTACTGACAGGCTTAGCGGGGAGCTCTCATCTTCGAGCGCCAGATTATGGGTAAAATCGGGCGCTCTTAGGGAGCTCTACCCCACCCGTCTACTCACTTTCCCCCCTCTTACCAGGAGGAAAGTTTCCAAACCGCAAGAAAGCTGATAGTCGCTGTTCTTGCGGTTCTACGGAGCCCTGGGTTGGCACTTCGGAAAGAAGCGTCTGGTGAAGTCGCGGTCCCACCGGAAGTCACTTGAATTCGGTTTTAATTGGGTTGTTTTAAATTACTGGGCCGAAATTGTTTAATGTTTTTAAATTGTTCTTAAATTTTGTATGTTATGTTTTTTATCTCGGCTGTGCACCGCCCTGAGTCCCGCGGGAGAAGGGCGGTATAAAAATTTAATAAATAATAAATAATAATAATAATAATAATAATTGTTCTGTATCTTCTGCCAGAAGGCAACAGTCCAAAAAGATTGTAAGCAGGATGGGAAGAGTCTCTGTGAATGTTATGCAGCAAGTCAAACAGCAGGATGTGAAGATGTCATCCAGGGCTGGTAACTGGAGCCCAATTATATTCTGAGCAGTTTAATTATTCTCTGTAGAGCTTATTTGTCTGCTACAGAGCTGCTCCCATACCATGCAAGAATGCCGTGTAAAATATGTGTGTAAATATATATTTGGAAGGAAGCACATGTTCAAAAATGTTGAAAGTTATATTTTAACTAGGATAATAAGAGGATAGTTTTTAAAATAAATGAAGAAATATAGCAAAATAAAAAGAGCCTACTTTGATGTTGAAACCGAAAGATCACCTTCCCGGTGCACGCATTCGCACCGGATGGCTGCTCTTTCGGTTTCTGGCACTCCTGCACATGTGAAAACCAGCTGGCCAGTGTGCCGGAACCCAGAAGTGCAACGAGCGACAGCTCACATGCCTGATGAGATGGCTTTACATGCCACCTCTGGCACACATGCCATAGGTTCGCCATCATGGGTATAGGATCTTCTGCTTGAGCAAGGGGTTGGACTATAAGACCTCCACGGTCCCTTCCAGCTCTGTTCTGATTGATTGATTGACTGACTGACTGAATAAAAGTTCTAGTCTCATCTTAGGCACAAAGACTTTTGGTTATACACTTTCTCTTAGTCCTGGGAAGGAGGCAATGGCAAGCTACTTCTGAAATCTTGGCAAGAAAACTTCAGGAATGAAACCTGATTTGAAGGCACCTCCTCCATCAGCAAAATATGAGTAAAAACATGAGGAAATCATCTAAATGGAAATAATTTGTCTACCCCTACCCTTCAAACTTAATCAGAGGAACAACTCCATTTATGACAAAAATTAGGAAAACGTCAGCCAGATCATCAAAAGCAAAGAAAACATTACATCAGTGAGTCCATTAGCTAAATAGGAAAGCCTTAAAAAGACATAAATATTTTAGCTGCTGATGAAAAGACAGTAGAAAAGTGAAATCTCAAATGGAAGTAATTTCCACCAGAGAAAGAGATCTGAATTGAGTCGTGATTGACTTTACTAAAACAACTTTCCTTCTTGTATCTTTTGATCAACATATGAAAGGATACAAGAAATGACATATTGAGGAAGTTCTGGAAGAGATAGAGAGGGAGGGGGGGAGAGAGAGAGAGACAGACAGACAGACAGAATTTTTGCTTTTTGTTTTTAAAATTCACATTGATTAAGATTAGAGCTCCTAAGAAAGAGAAATAGCTAAAATTGCCTTAGGTTATAGACCAGGGATATGTGCTGAGTTTCTTATCCTTATTTTAAATCCCACTGCCTTTGAGTTTGTTATGCTACTTGAATTCTCATCAGCCATTCTTTCTCTGGTCTGCAAATCAGAGATGGGATCAGCTAGTTTTAAAAACTAGTGCTAGCTGAACAAACATTTGGAAATATGCTGGAGTGATAACTTGTAATGATGCCCTGCATCTTTTTGCAGAACCATTCTATGATATCTTCACAGTATTCCAATATTTTGACATTCCTATGGGTCTGTGGGATATAACCCCACAGTGTGGAAATGGAAAAGGAGAATTGGGCTGTCAGGGTTTTTTTTAAAAAAATAATTCTTAATTTTTAAAATAATTATTAAAATAGACAACACAAACTAAACAAGGAAGGAAAGAAAAAAATGATGCAAAATATAATATCAGTACATGGACAAAGAAAATAACAGAAGTTGTATAGTTGGTGACAGGGAAGAGCTAAATTTATTTAATTATTTATTTGTTTGTTCAACTTGTATGCCGCCTTTCTCCGAAGACTCAAGGCGGCTTACAATGCATTTAAAAACCATATATAAAACATTAAAAATTAAAACATTACAAACAATTAAAACCCATTTACACCATTCATAGCCAGATCTTGCCAGATCACAACAGCAAGATCAACGGCCCCAGGCCTGCCGGAAAAGCCAGGTCTTCACCGCTTTTCGGAAGGCCAATAGGGTGGGGATGGTCCGGATCTCAGGAGGTAACTGGTTCCAGAGAGCTGGGGCGGCCACAGAGAAGGCCCTCCCCCGCGGGCCTGCCAGCTGGCACTGTTTAGCTGATGGGACCCAGAGGAGACCAACTCTGGGGATCTTACCGGTCGCTGGGAGCTATGCGGTAGGAGACGGTCTCGAAGATAACCTGGCCCTGAGCCATGTAGGGCTTTAAAGGTAATAACCAACACCTTGAATTGTGACTGGAGACCAATAGGGAGCCAGTGCAGCTCGCGGAGAATTGGTGTAATGTGGGTGTACCTAGGTGCACCCACGACAGCTCGCGCAGCTGTGTTCTGGATCAACTGTAGTCTCCAAACACTTTTCAAGGGTAGCCCCATGTAGACCATGTTGCAATAATCTAACTGTGAGGTGACAAGGGCATGAGTGACTGTGAGGAGAGCCTCCTGATCCAAGTAGGGTCGCAATTGGTGCACCAGGCGAATCTGTGCAAAGGTCCCCCTAGCGACAGCTGACAGATGTTGCTCTAATCTTAGCTGTGAGTCTAGGAGGATACCCAAATTGCGAGCCGGTTCTGAGGGGGACAATTTCTCCCCCCCCCCAAACCAAGGATGGACAATCAACATAGTCTTTAGGAGGCAATACCCACAGCCACTCGGTCTTGTCTGGGTTAAGTCTGAGCCTGCTGACTCCCATCCAGACCCTCACAGCCTCCAGGCACTGGCACATCACATCCACCACCTCACTGAATAGACGCGGAGTAGAAATATACAGCTGGGTATCATCAGCGTATTGCTGATACCTCACCCCGTATTGTCGGATGATCTCACCCAGCGGCTTCATGTAGATGTTAAATAGGAGGGGAGAGAGGACCGAGCCCTGAGGCACCCCACAAACGACGGGCCTAGGGATCGACCTCTGTCCTCCTACCAACACCAACTGTTAAACACTGACTGTTAAATTAAAGTCTGGATTCCTTTTTAGTCTCTCATGGTGTGTTTCCAGTAGAACTTGCTAAATCACCTGTTATAACCTTGAGGGAAATAAAATTAAGTTTAAAAAAATAAGATACAGAATCCAAATATAGAGAAGTCATGGGAAAATTTAGTGACATTTATGGTAAAGCAATACTTCGTACAACACAAATTGTTATCTCATTGTTTGATTTGGTATTGCTGGGGGGGGGGGGAGATGTTGAGGCTTTTGTTTCAAAATTCAAAGCTTCCATTAAAGCAGAAGTTCAAATTGAGCGACAAATTCTGGACATGTGCTCTGATAAAGAACAAGTGGTTAAAATAAAATAAACTGACAAAATTGGGCAACAGTCAAATGGTTGTATTACACTCCCACAAGGAAAAGATTGGTGGCTTCATACATACTAAAGTCTCTTCGTATGCAAAAGAGGAAATCCCCTGCAAGTTAAATCATTCACTTTAGACACAACAGATTGCTTCCTCTATTTCCCTGAACAGTCTCAGGATTGGATGCTGGGATTCAAGGAGAGTAATTATAATCTCTCTAGGACACCTTCTTTACTGTCAATACAGACAGATAGATTTATGTGCTATTGAATGGCTTCCAAGGACTCCAAAATGTATTTTGTTGTCTTTTACTCATCCTACTATCCCACTAATGCTATTCAAGATGAGATCATTTTTAGCATCATTTCAAATTTTCCCCTCTAGAGTCTTTCAGGAAGTAAAAGTTAATTCTTTGTTTAGCTCTGCCTCATCTAGACACTGAACTGTTCCAAAACTTACTACTATTATGTATCTATACTATTAATTTTGCCATTGCTTTATGTTTTCCCAGTCTGATATCATCAGTATCTTTTTTACAGTATTAAATTAAGTTTATGCTCACAACCATGAATATGTACATTGTGGTTATTTTTAATTGATATGTCCTGTAATTATGCCTAGTAAGAAAAAATAAGGCTTCATAGTAAATTTGATTTCTAAAAGTATATGTTTCTTCAATGTCTAACTTGGACACATCCCTTCCTGCACAGTGACCCGAAAGATGGTAGAGATCATAACGTTGAACAATCATTTGACAGATGCTATGCAGAGGTGGTATTCAGCAGGTTCTGACTAGTTCAGGAGAACTGGTAGCAGAAATTTTGAATAGTTTGGAGAACCAGTAAATACCATCTCTGACTGGCCCTGCCCCCATCTATTCTCTGCCTCCTGAGCCCCAGCTGATCGGGAGGAAATGAGAATTTTGCAGTAACCTTCCCCTCGAGTGGGGTGGGAATGGAGATTTTATAGTATCCTTCCCCTGCCACGCCAACCAAGCCACACTCACCGAGCCACGTCCACAGAACTAGTAGTAAAAAAATTTAATCTCACCATTGATGCTATGGCTTCTGTTCTTTGGGATTTTTTGGAAATTATTTTATTAATAGATTAACTATTAATCTTTGGAAATCTTTTTTTACTGCAGGTCCATGTTTTGTGCAATTGCCATAGTTTAGGCATATAAGAACAGAGAAATAAGATATAATTTACATTGAGAGCAAAAAGTCTAATCTTTCGCTATTGTCTGCCTGGTTTCATTGCCTGAATGGAGAATTTTTAACCTAATGGTTAACAGTTAGCATGGTCAATTCAATAAGGATTTTTAAACAAAAAAAGGAACAACTAGCCTCATGGTGCAACCGGAACAATTTAGAACTGAATACACTTAAAACAGTAGAAATGGTGGTAGACTTTAGGGGAAACCCTCCCATACTACCACCTCTTACAATAGTAGACAACACAGTATCAATAGTAGAGACCTTGAAATTTCTAGGTTCTATCATATCTCAAGACCTAAAATGGGCATCTAACATCAAAAATGTCATCAAAAAAGCACAACAAAAAATGTTCTTTCTGAGCCAACTCAGGAAGCTAAAACTTTCTAAGGAGCTGCTGATACAGTTTTACAGAGGAATTATTGAGTCTGTCATCTGCACCTCTATAACTATCTGGTTTGGCTCTGCAACCCAACAAGACAGACACAGACTTCAGAGGATAATTAGAACTGCAGAAAAAATAATTACTACCAACCTGCCTTCCATTGTGGACCTGTATACTGCATGAGTCAAAAAGAGGGCTGTGAAAATATTTAAAGACCCCTTGCAACCTGGACATAAATTGTTTCAACTTCTACCCTCAAAAGCTATAGAGCACTGCATACCAGAACAACTAGACACAAGAACAGTTTTTTCCTGAACACCATAACCCTGCTAAACAAATAATTCCCTCAACACTGTCAAACTATTCTCTAAGTCTGCATTACTATTAATCTTCTCATCGTTCCTATCACCTATCTCCTCCCACTTATGACTGTATGACTGTAACTTTGTTGCTTGTATTCTTACTATTTATATTGTTTCCTGCTTTGATTTGATTGCTTATTTGTATCCTATGACTATCATTAAGTGTTGTACCTTATGATTCTTGTCGAATGTATCTTTTCTTTTTAAGTACAATGAGAGCGTATGCACCAAAGACAAATTCCTTGTGTGTCCAATCACTCTTGGCCAATAAAGAATTCTAATCTAATCTAAAAACAATGTTATTCTCAGTTCTTGCATTTTCCTGTGAATTTTTACATAAATGATTCTGGTTCAACTTTAGAATGAAGTTTGGAAATACCATGGGTCAAACAGCAACTTACTGAGATCATTCTCTGGAGATAGTCAATTAGATAGAGAGGAACCACTTAAAAACAATAGAATTTTTAAAGAGCTTTAAAAAAAAAAGCTTATTTCCCTTACACTAAAGAAAACATGACCTCTTTAAACTCTTACTGTCCACACAAGAAGGCATGATTCTGCTCTTCTACTTTACTAGCTGATTATGCAGAAGAGATTAATTTTTTTTCAGATTCATTTCAATAAACAATGGCCATTTTCTCAGATATGGGTCACATTAGGCTATGCAACGAGGACTGTAAGATCCTTCGTTTCCTAATATGTAACCATTTATATTGAGGCATTGTTAATGACTCTGTGTACTTTTTTTTTTCAAAGCATGCTTAAAAAAGCAGTGGAGGGGTTAACACAATATTTTATATTTCAAACATTCTGCTTTTGCAATGATTAAAAAACACAAGATGTAATTCCAAAGGCTGTTTGGTCAATCCTGCAATCAGCATGGAAACTTACTATCCACACAGTAATATTCTGCAGCTCCTCCTCAAACCATTCAAGGACACACAAATTGTTTTGTTGGAGTGAAAGTTTTTTTTCAGTTAAGTGAACTATGTTACATCTGTAGTGCCAATCAGGTTATTGGACCCAGTCTTAGTCACTTCTCACAGGCTTTTTATAATATCTGTTCCTAAATATCATCTCTCTCTCTCTCTCTTTCCATTCACACAGACACACACACATATATATACATACATATCAGTGGTGGGTTGCTACCGGTTTGCCCTGGATTGGGTGAACCAGTTGTGGTGGGAGGCTCCACCCCACCCCCCGGACGCTTCTGTGCATGCACAGATGTGTCACGTGTGTGTGTGTGAGCGTGCATGCGCCCACAAACGAACCACTAGCGACAGGTTTTGAAATCCACTACTGATACAGATGTGAATGCACAGATACACTATCTGGTAAAGTTCACAAATGCTATTAATATTTGGTGTGAGAGAAGAGTAAATTATTGATTATTCAGACGAATTATTTTCTACATCCAGAGATGGAAAACCAATCAGCATTTTTGCACTTATTTCTTCTCCCAAAGATCAGTGGTTTACACAATAAACAATATTCTTTTCTGGAAAATAACTTCATGGTTATGGATTTCATCATCCTAACCATCATCCTTGTCATCATTATCATCCTCATCCAGTAGTATGCACACGGCAGGACAAGAATAAGAGTTAAAAGAACAAGAAAGGTTGTTAGATCAAAGGCAAAACCAAAAAGGCAGCTGCACTAATACTATATTTACAACTTGTTTCAAGGTTATACCACTTTATCAAGAAGATAAATCCTATTTTATCTGCTTGATACTTGTTAAAGGATTGTCTGTGCTCATATTACTGTTTGAACAGCTGTGTATCTATCTCCTAAGAACAAAAACAGAGCACATATATAAATAAATCATATTACTATCTAGTACTATCCCAGGTAGGAAAATAAGCATAAATCAATATCAAAGGTTACTTTAGCAGATGAAAATTGGAAGCAATATTTCCCAAATGCATTTTTATGTTTGTGTGTGCTTTCAAGTATGTTTTTGACTTCTGGCGACTGCATGCATGAGCTCCTGCAGTTTTCCTCGCAAGATTTTCGGAAGTGGTTTGCCACTGCCCCCTTCCTAGGGCTGAGAGAGAGAAGGACTAACCCAAGATCACCAATTGGCTTTGTGCCCAAGGTGGGACTACAACTCATGGTCTCCTGCTTTCTAACCTGATGTCTAAATTGGCTCTCCTAATAGATACTGTACACACCAAATATTTTTTCCAGTTTCCATAACCCACAGCCAATGCTTAGGAACAGAAGACATTTCTTTAAATAAACAGCCACGAGAAAGGTAACATAAACATTTCAGCTTACAGCATTAGAATAGCAATTCCCAAAGTTGTTGCCATCATGCCAGTGCCAAAGATAATAGGAAATTATGGGACTTGTATTTCCAACAAATTCAGAATTAACCAGGGTGGGGAAACTGGTAGAACATAATACCTGGTTTGATTCAGAATCCTCTGGAAAATTTGGCTTAAGTTTCGGTACTATACTTAGAGAGCCTGGCATGCATTTGAACTCAACCAGTACATTCTCGCTGTTGAAATCTACCTTCATTTGCCTTTACAAACTTCTGGCAATCTCAAATTTCCATCGTCAGATGTTGTAATGGAATATGGTAGTTGAGGAAGATGTTAGTGGAAGGAAACATTTAATTGGAACTACAATATCCCAAAATAACAATAACTGTGTGGTGATGAGAGTGTCTTGAAAGTTGGAATAGTGACAAGAGCTATATGTAAAAATGCCTCTCTCAAACCACTCCTGTTTACTTTGCTAAAAACTCTTGTAGAGTTTCATTGGACATGTTTTACTCTAAAGGTAAGTAAAATTTAGTATGTTCTTAACTCACTTGATTCAGTATGCTTACTCAGATACTCCACCGAGTATGCATGTGTGTATACTAACAATTTACAGTATACTCTTCTTTATCATTAAATTGCTTCATGCCTTGGACTTTGATATCTACAAAACCCTTTTTTCTATAACAAAATTGTTTTATAAAATCGTTATAAAAGGATTTATTAATACGGAAAGATGAATAACTTAAAAGATGAATCCGAGAGAACAATCGTCTGCAGACAGATTCAGCATCTACAAGGTTTTGTTGCTTTCATTAAAATGAGGAAAGTACAGGTAGTTCTCATTTACTGCCTGCCTTGTTTAGCCAATTTGCACAGTTACAACAGAGATGACAAGGTAAGGAGCAACTTTTGCATTAACAACTCTGCTGGTCTCTAAAGCAAAGGAAAGCTGGAGTAAGATCATAAGTACAGTCACCGTTTCCCTTAGTGGCCATTTTGTTTAATGATTAAATTGCCGGTCCCACTATTTGTTGCTAAATTAGGACTATCTGTAGTATCATGCTGCAAGGTCCACCCCTTTTGCATAATTTTGTTATGTTACAACATAGATACAAAAAAGTTCAGGAGTTGCTATTTGCATCATTGTGCACCTTTCGTACCACCCCAGGGACACCACGGAATTGCAATACATTTTTTGAGTACAATTAAGAATGACTTTAAGTCAATTCCTCTCCACACACTAAAATAGAATGAATTGCCAAAGGAGTTTCAGTAGAATTCCTTTTGCAAATCATTCTATTTACAAAGAGAGGGGGGGGGGTTTATATATATATATTTAAATATATTTATATATTTATATATATATATATATATATATATATAAATAATTTGGCTTCATAGTATGTGTCAAGAGTACAAAAAGAATCCCTGTGTAAATGGCAAATTTTAAAACTATTTCATCTTGATTCTGAAAGAAGTTAGTTGCTGTGAAAAATGCCACTCAGCAGAACCATTATCAGAGTGTTATCACTGACATCTTTGTGGTCCCCAGGAGGCTTGCCAATCTTAGAGGAACAAGAAGGAAAGTTACATGTCAAGGAAAAATAAAAGGAGGGAGGGAACTTCAACAGGGCAGAAGGGGATATTTATCATTATTACACAGTAGAATTGGAACATGGGATAGTTTGTTTCGGGGCTGAAATAAACTCCTTCCTGTTATTTCATGCTTTATGCAAAACAAAAAATATTTCATTGAGCGACTAAGAAATAAGTTTCTGGTCCCCATTATTATGTACAGTATGTAAGAATTCTGGGTTTGGTAAGAGTATATAGCTTCTGGCCCTTCTTATTTTTATTGTGATCTTTCTGCTAATGGTAGTAAAGTAAAATTCAAACTTTTCAAAACAAAAACTAGTGTTTTTAATAATCAAGGTTACCAAAGAGAGTAATTCTATTAAATCTTTTTTTTAAACTGAGCAATGACTTCTTAATATACTACAACATTTGGAAAAATCACAATTTGTACTGCCAATCCTGTAACAAGACAAGCTGCAAAATATTGTCATTTATTTGGGGTAGATGTGCACAGTAAGAAATCTTAGGTGGCTCTCAAAGCCATTGGGCTAAATATAGATCTTAAAAGACATCCAAAATGTTAGTAGCCAAATTTTACAGTACATGGTTCCTAAATAGCCTTATGTATTAATATAAAATGTTCTTCATAATTTTAATGACTCTGCTTCATTTATTAAAACAACTCTTGCCTCAGTGGTATAAGAATCCAAACTTATTGCTCATACTTGGAGAATCCTATATTTTAGTCTTGCTTGCTTGCTTGCTTGCTTGATTTGTTTGTTTATTTATTTATTGGTTCAATTTATATGCCGCCCTTTTCCGGAGACTCAGTGCGGCTTACAATGTGTTAAGCAATAGCCTTCATACTTTTGTATATACCTGCTTGGTAGGACTTCCCCCCCCCCCCAAGCGGTGTTCTTTTTTATACAGTCAGCTTATTGCCCCCACAATCCAGGTCCTCATTTTACCTACCTTGAAAGGATGGAAGGCTGAGTCAACCTTGAGCCTGGTGAGATTTGAACTTGCAGTAATTGCAGGCAGCTGGTGTTACTTAACAGTGCTTTAGTCTGCTGCGCCACCAAGGCTCATTATACTTGCAATGTGGTGGGGCTATACTATAATAATATACAACACTGAGGTTCTGTAAATCAGTGTATAGGACACTAAGGAGCAAAGGGTAAGGAGTAAGGTCAGATGCATCATGACCCTATCCAATAAATGATGTGAACTATGCAATTGATGCAAAAATGACCTAATTTGTGTCATTTGTATATTGACATTATGGCATCCCTTGCTCCCTGGCCTGCCCCACCTCCCTCACCTCAGACACTCACGTGCACTGATGTCAGAGTTGCTTGTACCAAACACCTTTGTTAATGTATATTAGTTTTGTGGAGACTTTGAGCTGTACTTGTACAATATTGGACTGCTGTGATTGATCTCACTCTTTATTCAATGCATAAAATTCATGTTAAAGGACTTGCATTGAATCTGTTTATTGGCTATACCAGCTTTTGATTTCAATAACCACTGGGCAGGCCTCCAAGTACTGTGTGTGTGTGTTTTGAGATTAAACCCATGCCTAAATCAGTTATGTCCTTCATCTAAATATTGGAGAATTTCTCCACTTTGTCTGCCTGTTTATTGAACAAAGAACTACAGAGGACACTTTTCTTGCTATCTAACTTATCTTTAATCTGCTGAACCAGCACAAACCTCCCTGCCTCAAAGATAAGCAGCAAGATGCTTTGACAGGAAATCCTTGATTAGTAAAGGAACAATGGAAATCTCTCCCTGGCTTGATACATTTAGTGAGATTTCCTCTTATGTGGCTTCATAACAAAGGATGCAACAAACAGAATGCCACTTAATTCTAGGAAAATGTTAAAACATATTTTCAATTTACAGCCCAATATAATTATCTCTGGGAGCTATGACACATATTTTTCAAAAAACCCCATCTGCTTTTCATGCTGCCTTGGAAACAAAACACACAAGAGGTTGGCCACCTTCAAATTAGCCCAAGAATTTGTGCAACTATTTTTTCCCTAGCAATCTAGTTAAATGCTGTCCTATGTCAGACAAGTATCTGTGAAATAGAATATTTTCAAAAGAAATTACTGAGGAGGACTCTGTTTTAATTAATCTATCTGCCAGGGATCACAGATTGACTTTCTATCCTTGCTGTGTGTTTTTCCTGCAACTTTTATTCTCTTCCCACTGCCTCTTTGCAGGATCAATAATTCTGTTCATGTAAATTATCTCTCCTTCCCTCGTACTTCTTAAAGATAAAGTTTGAGATCTTCTGTTGCCCCTCAGCAGTGCTGCCCTATCTTAGCCAACTACAACTTCTATGTTTAGGCCAATGTTTTTCAATCTTGGCAACTTTTCTCCAGTCACCAGGCTGACAGAGGAGTTCTTTCTTTCTTTCTTTCTTTCTTTCTTTCTTTCTTTCTTTCTTTCTTTCTTTCTTTCTTTCT